>CM059972.1:69913778-70513778 GCA_030490835.1 Annona cherimola
GTTATTAAGACTCATTTTGTGTTTATTATGAATACTAGTTTAAGAAAAACATGTGAATTTGCATAGATTTTTGCGTTAGTTTTCATCATGTGTAATTCTTATATCTTGTGTGGTTTTCATACATTTTAAGTTGCACCTAGTTAAAATTTATCTCATTTTAGTTGTTTTAATTTCGTTTGATCATTTAGGGATGCATTTACTTATTTTTACTTTTTGTTGTAGAAAAGCGAGGCAATTTCTATGCAAATTCTAGACAAAAAGAGGATGATATGAGAAAAAAATCACTTCAAGCTGTCAATGAACAAGGTTGGCTCTACCATGCTTGTGGCCGTGGCGATAATTCTACTGCCTTAAAAGCTTTGCTGTCAATGCTCTTTAGGAGCTTCGTGGTCCCTGCCATGAAGTGCATGTGTGAAAATTTTCACATGTGTAAAGCTCCAAACTGAGGGAGGTTATAAATACATCTCTTAGGGTTTTTCAAACATAACTTCTAAGGCTCACGGCTCTTGTGGGTGGAGGAGAAAAACCAAGAGCTTCAAGGAAGGATAGAAGAGCAAGTGGAGAACAAGTTGATTCCTGTACATCTATAAAGTTTCATCTCCTGTACATCTATAAAGTTTCATATTCTCTTCTCATCTCTCTCTTGATTTTTGTTATTCTTCTTATTTGGGATGATTGTAAATTTGATTTTGAAGGGATTTAAAGTTATGTTTTTTGACTGAATCTTCCTGTGGTGGGAGATATGAATGATTTGACATAATAGATTATATTATTTGGTATCCTTGTGCTTGAATTATAATATAGTTGTGCAGTAACTTTGGTCGCATGGGATTACCTATATATATCATGCTTAATGCATTTGCAAGTTTGGCCATCCTGTAGATTGATTAAATATTCAGATTTATGGTCGAAAAAGTAAGATTTGAATGAGATCTATATATAAGGCACAGGTTTTCATCTACTTGTGGTGGTTGGATGTTAATATGGACAGGAATATACCTGTTAACCCTATGTAATCGTGATTAAGTTATGTCATTATTAGCTTTATTTTACTTTGGTGTATGGAAAAATAGCAAATAACTAAAATGAGGTTAGGTTTGTATGTGTTGGAAGACATATATGAATATAAATAAACTTAGATTAGTAATCTTTACACAACCAACTTAAATAAGATCCAATTTGACATAGCGATGAGTTAAGGAATTCATATTCCCATCCATCTAAAATCATCTCAAGGAAATCTCGCTAATAGATACTCCATATTTGGTTAATTTATGCTTAGTTAAGTTAAAGTTAGTCTTTTAATACAACTCTCATTCAACTTGCCAATTCACGTTAGAAAATTGAATTTTAAGGTGTTAATCCATTTAAACACAATCCTTGTGGGAACAATACTTTGCTCACTCTTTATTACTTGATCGACACATGTACTTTTATTAAAATAAGTATTTTAATTAGACATATATGTAGCTCATCATTGCCATGGATGGAGTTCTCAAAAAAATTTCACTGACTCAAGTATATTGCAATTGGTAGAATTTTCTAGCCCACAAATTCAGTCGCAATTGCTAAATTTTTCAACCATCATATTAATGCATATGACGGAAAATGTGGTTACAAAAAGGGGCAACCCCTTCCCATGCAATGAATCGTGAATGCATTTTGGAGTTTGGTAGTAAGAGCTTAGTGAGTGTGTGTTAAGTGTGAGAGAAGTGTGAGTGTAAGTGAATAAGAGAGGTATTTTATGGTATAGTTTTGTTAGTGCTAGTATTGAAAGTAGGAGCTCACAAGTTGTAAAGTGAGGGTATCAAAAATATTTTTTTGTATTATTTTGATATAATATATTATAAATAATATTTTTAGAGCATTTTTTGTTCCACAAGTGATATTAGAGCCACAGGTTGGGAACTGTGGTTCATGGAGGCTACACTAGCTAAAAGAGTATGAGGAGATTCTTCACGTGCACAATCTGGGACTATAAAGTCGATTGGTTTATGACCAAGCTTAATTGGAAGAGTGTTATGTATTACCAGTTATAATGACAAATATATCTACTTTAGTAAGCACCATTGAGAAGCTAAATTATAACAATTATAATACTTGGTGTTTGCATATATAGTTTTTCTGCTTGGCCAAGATCTGTGGAATGTAGTTGGTGGAAATAGTATTGCGTCACTCATAAATGACAAAGAATTGAAGAAATGGAAGGTAAAAGCTGGCAAAGCTATGTACGTGTTAGTAGTAACTGTTGAGGATAAGTTGATGCAGAAGATTAACAATGTTGAAACACCAAAGGAGGTATGGGACACCTTAATGTCTTATTCACAAGGAAGAATAATGCGGAGTTCCAACAATTAGAAAATGAGTTGTTGTCCGTCTCGCAGCAAAATATGATGGCGAGTGAATATTTATCCAAAGTTAAATTTATTTGTGGAGAAATTTCAAAATTAGACCTAGAAAATTCAATCTTTGAAACAAGAATGAGAAGGATTATCGTTCATCACTTAAAGCTAGAGCACCACGGGATCATCATTGCAACCCGTGAATGGGCCAAAGAGCTAACTCTAATAGAGTTAGAAAATATATTAGCCAATCAAGATGCTTTGACAAGTAAATGTCTAAAGTTTTAATAAAGGAGGATAATGCTCTCTTTAGTAGAAAAATAATTCCAAAGAAAAGACTGAGGAGCTACAAGATCAAATAGGGGCAACACAAGAAAGAGAAAGGAAAGATAGCAATGGAAGTAACAAGGACAGAGTTCTCAGCAAGGGGGAACTCTCAAGGCGGCGATGAAGAAGAGAAGAGATCCTAGTGACAAAAGGACCAGTGTTACAATTATGGCAAAAGAGGCCACTTCGTCTAAGATTGTTGGTTCAAGCAAGCAGAGGGCAACATTGCAACTTCTTCCTATAATGAAGAAGAATGAGATCTTTAAGCATCCCTTGCATTAGAAGAGCCTCAAGAGATGGCAACCTCCTACATTATCGAGAAAGAAGAGGAGTTGACTCTCATAATTGTAAGTGAAAAGTTAATTAACTATAACGATGATTGAATTGTTGATTCTAGATATTCCAGTTATATGACAGGAGATTATGAGAAATTGACAAGTACATCTGAGTATGAAGGAGGACGTATAGTTGTGACAGCTAATAACTCCAGACTACCCATCACTCACATTGGTAAGATAATGATTACCCCTCGATTTAGCTCACAAAAGATACAATTGTAAAATGTGTTTCATGTACTAGGTACGAAGAAAAATTTGTTATTAGTCTCACAACTCACAGCTTTTGGTAATTATGTGGCGTTCAACCCAAATGACATGAGGGTATATTCAAAGCTAAAGATAACAAATGAGCCGTTCATGGAAGGGCATCGACTTGAGTCAGTCTATGTAATGTTTGCACAGATAGTGTACACAGACAAGACAAAGAGGAACAAAACTGCAGATCTATATTATACACGACTTGGGCATATGAGTTATCACAAGTTGAAGCAGATGATAAAAAAGTCTATGTTCAGAGGTCTTCCCCAGCTAGAAGTTCAAGAAGGCATAATATGTGTTGGATGCCAGTTTGGTAAGGCACATCAATTGTTGTATGAGGAATCAAAATTTCAAGACAAGGCGCTTCTTGAGTTGGTCCACTTAGATGTATTTGGATGAGTAAAGGAGCCATATGTTGTAACTATCAATATATGATAACCTTCATTGATGAATATTTAATGTACATTTGGGTTGATTTTATGAAAGAAAAATTTGAGACGCTTAATAAATTTAAAGAATTTAAGCAAAAGGTGGAGAGCAAAGTAGGCCAAAAAATATGGTGCCTATACATAGACGATGGAGGAGAGTATAAGTCATTTGAATTTTTGGAGTATCTATAAAAGTATAAGATGTGCCGATAATTGACTTGCCCAAACATGCCAAGCAGAATGGAGTGGCTGAAAGAAAGAATGAACACTTGATACAGGTATGTAAAAGTATGCTACATGCTAAAAATGTGCCACATAAATTGTAGGCCGAATGCATGGTGACTGCTGCTCATGTAATAAACAGGCTTACTCAATCCAGACTTGGGTATATTTCACCCTTTGAGAAATTATAGAGCATCAAACCCATAGTAAGTCACTTCTGTGTCTTTGGATGCATTTTCTATGTATTTGTTTCTAACCACCTCCAAAGTAAGTTCGCTAAAATGTCAATTTTAGCATATTTATTGACTATGGTAGCCAAAGAAAAGGTTGGAGTTATAGTGATCTAACCATAGGTTGATGCTATGCATCACAAAATGTGATTTTTGATGAGGCATCATCATGAGGGTCATCACAAGCAGTCTTATTACCAGACTCCGGTAAAATAGAGGAGCAATTAAAGAAAAAATTGTAGGAGCTGCTAGAACCAGGGCAAACTCAGCGAAGACAAGAGCCAATTGAGGAGGACAAGCTCTCACGAGGTAGAGAGGAATCCAGACCTAAGTCATTAGAAAAGCAAAAAAGCTTATGGCAAATAGAACTGAATCCAAGGAGTATTGAAAAAAAAGACCAGGCCAGATTGAAGAGTTCGAATAGTAAGAAGAAGCAGGACCTCTTCCATCATGGTCGAGTAGACAATGAAAGTCGAATCCCAAATATGCTAATGTAGTAGCACTAGAAACAAGTGAAGAGATGGAGCCAGCGACATATGAGGAAGCACCACAAAGTCTAAAATGGAGAAAGACTATGAAAGAAGAAATCTAGGCTCTATAGCAAAATGAGACATGGGATCTGATGCCAAAAACTAAGAGATGTACAACCCACATTGTGTAAATGGGCATAAAAGTCAAAGACGCGGTATGACAAAACGATCGAAAGATATAAAGCTCTACTGGTAGCTTGTGGGTTTTCCCAAAATACGGGCTAGATTATGAGAAAATATTTAGCCCAATAACAAAGATCACCACAGTTCATGTATTAGTAGCACTTGTAGCTTGCAAGTCATGCGAGCTCTAGTAAATGGATGTCAAGAATGTTTTTCTTCATGGAGAGCTAGATCGAGAAATATATATTATGCAACCTAAATGGTTTGAGAGTGACGCTCATCTAGGATATGTTTGCAAGCTAAAGAAAACTCTGTATGGATTAAAGTAAGCTCCAAGAGCATGGTACGGTAAGATAATTGAATTCTTACTACAAAGTGGTTATTCTATTGCACAAACCAACTCAAGTTTATTTGTGAAAATTTTTAAAAAACTAGCAATAGTATTAATATATGTGGGTGATCTCATCATCATAGTAATGATGAAAAGGAGATAAGCCAAACCAAGGTCAATATCTTAGTTTGCTTTCTGATGAAAGACCTTGAGGAGTTAAAACATTTTTTTGGTCTAGAAGTTTAGCATAAAGAAGACGGGTTATTCCTATGTCAACAAAGTTATGACCAAGACTTACTAGAAAAGTATGGGATGCTTGACTGCAAATTTCTACACCTATAGAGCCCAATGTTAAGTTATGCTCTCTAGAAGGCCAAGAGTTGGAAGATTTGACAATATATCACCAGCTAGTAGGTAGCTTAATCTACCTAACTCCTACATAATCGGATATAGCATTCGTTGTAAGTGTAGCAAGTTGCTTTATGGAAAAGCCGAGGAAGTCGCATCTAGATGTAGTTCGACGCATCTTGAGGTAGATTATAGGAAGAATACAATATGCGAGGTAGTAGGGTACTGTAATGTTGATTATGTTGGAGAGCATGATATGAGGAGAACAACTACTGGATATATATTTGATCTTGAATCAGCAACAGTCTCATGGTGCAACAAAAGATAACCAACTGTGTCTCTATAGACTATTGAAGTCGAGTATAGAACAATGATTATAGCAGCATAGGAAACCAAATGGCTAATGCATCTTATGAAAGATCTTCATGAACATGCTGATTATTCAGTTCTTCTATACTGCTATAGTGAATATGCTATATGCTTAGCAGAGAATCCAGTATTCCACGCTAGAACTAAGTATGTAGAAGTACATTACCACTTTATACAAAAGGTGTTATGCGACAAAATCGAGATGGTGCCCACCAACATTGAAGATCAAGTTGTAAATATATTTACCAAAGGGCTGAATAGAGCAAAGTTTGAAAAGTTGAGAAATCCAATTGGTGTAACTACAAGAATGGAGCTAAAGAAGTAAGTTGATACTGAGGGGGAGAATTAAAAAATGCAGCACCACATTTCTCTTATAATCCGGATTTCTCTAGATACAAAATCACCGACTAAGGTGAATAAAATCTTCAAAATATGTGGCTGCCTTGGATAGAAATCTCAACAAAACTTGCACATACTCAAGCATATTGTCATTGCTGAAATTTTCTAGCTCACGAATTCAGCCAAAATAGCCATCACATTAATGCATATGATGATGAATGTGACTATAAAAAGGGACAATCCTTTCCCATGAGATGAAACGTGAATGCATTTTGGAGTTGGGTGGTGAGAACTTCATGAGTGTGTGCTAAGTGTGAAAGAGTGTGTGTAAGTGAGTAACAGGGATATTTTGTGGTATAATGTGGATAGTATTTTGTGGTATAGTGTGGGTAGTGCTAGTGTTAAAAGTAGGAGCTTACAAGTTGTAAACTGAGGGTGTCAAAAATATTTTTTTGGATGTATTATTTTTGTTATAATATTTTATAAATAATATTTTTAGAGCATTTTTTGTTCAACATAGCTTGAATTTGTTGAACAATCTTTTGCAATCTTGTGATGGGTTGCCTGTAAATCATGTTAATATATTCACGAAATAAAAATGTTGAAAATACTCATCCGTGATTGAAATAGGGTTCCTTTGAGGATAATCTTTCATAGTCCTTGAGCTAATGTTTAAGAATAATTCCTTCTATGATTGAAAATAGAATGTTTGAATGAGATAGGTCTTAATGATTTTGTTGAAATATTCAACGTAATGCCAGATTTTTCATGTTGTGTGTATTTGGAATTTGTAAATGAATTGCAGATCCACATGTCAATTGGATTTGTTTTAGCTATCATTATGCTGAATTTCTGATGATAATGTAATTGTAACACATCTCAGACATACTTTTCCTCCTATAAATGAAATGAAAATTCTGGTTTAATGTATATTCTTATAATACAAGTTGCTAAATCTTATGTATTTGTTGCTGAAATGAGATTTTCTTCGTGAATGCATATATAATCTAGTGTGGGAATGGAATTTGAACTTCTTATTGGAATGGAATGCAATTTCCTTTATGGATTACAACCCCATAAAAAATTCTTTTAAAACAATAAGATAAAATGAAAAATCAAATTGAATGAAAAGAGAAGCGACGAACACTTATGGGAACCCATTTTTTGGGATGCATAGGGTGCCTAAACCCTTTCCTTTGCATGATTAAGCAACTTACTTGGAATTTCTAATGTGGACTAGTTGAATGTCATTTTGTTTTCTAGTTTTTCCTCAAAAACTAGTGGCGGTGACTCCCGTTTCCAATTTTTCATATTTCTTACTTATTTTTTCAGTGGAGTAGAAATAAATTGGCGACTCCACTGGAGATTGCATGTTCCCACGTGTTTATTGCATTTCTTTTGTGAATCACTGGTTACTTTAAAGCTTTTGATGTGATTGTAATCTATTTACATTGGTTTCATTTTCTTGCTCGTTTTACTTTGGCTGGTAAGATTTGGATTGTATTCCAAAAAAATCTATTTGGAAAGGGAAGTGTGATGGTGATTGTATAATAGAGCATGAGATGGAGACTTTCAAATTGATCTAACTTCTGATTTGCTAATCAACAACCCAATTTGTGAAATTCCTTTGCATTGATTTTCTGTGATGTTACTATAAGGAATGGTTTGTTTGATGGTTGATTTGTGCATGTGTTGCAGGAATTAAGTTGTGGGAACAAATCTAAACCTATTTTGAGAGTGTCTTCTTCAGAATGAACATAGAAGGGATGAATATGTTGAAATCATGAGACTTGCTGAAGTTCTTGAACCTGTCTCAACCTGTTTGTAGTGAAACTGAGAGTATAATTTGAGGATAATGCTTGATGTGATCTTGATTATGATTTCTTTGAAATTTTGTGGTTTGTGAAATTTATTTCAAATCCCACCAGCATCTTGGTTATTTCATTTGACTTTTCAAAGAGGCTTCAAGATTCATGTTGAACATTGCTATTGAAATGCTAAGCTATGCTGGAACATACCTGCCCTTTGAGTTTGAAATTTGAAACTTGGTTTTGAATTATGCATTTCTTGCTAGTATAACCGTTGGGTAAGAATCTCTCCTTCAACTATGCTATTTGTAAATCCTTATTTGGTGTGAGTTTGTTGAATTCATGGTTTATTTAGAGATTTTGAAATATTTATCAGTGGTTTATGGCTCAACAGTCAAGTATGAGTGGAAAGATAAACATTGTAGGAAATTTGAGAACCGATTGGTCATATTTATGCTAGAAGTTGTCAAGTTCATTTCATTTGTTGATTATGTGATATGGAATGCATAGGTTATGTTATGGAATTTGCCAAAAATCTGATTGGATTCAATTTTAATGTGTGAAGGCTAATAGTATCCTACGTCTAGCAACACCTATTGAGGAGTTTGAGGTTTAACTTATTAGATAAGGATTTGGGTTTGAAGTTTGAAAAATCTGGTTGAATAGTGTATGTTTAATGCTGTTCTGGCTCACCAATCTTTGATCCTGTTTTGATATGACTTTGAGAATGGTCATGGACTTCACTCTTGTGGGAGAAATTGCCGAATTTTGTTGTGATTGCTATTTTACTCACTTTGTAACATCTAAAATTCTAAAAATTTGGTGGGTTTTGATGTGGCTGTTGGAGACTACAAAATTTTTGAATTGTTCACTTGCATTACAGTCACTTTTGCCCATTATTCATTTGAATTTTATGAAATTCTATGAATTTGCATTTATTTAGTGGTTAAGGAATGCACCTGATAGGATATCATGACAGTTAATAAGGTGTTTAATGGGTAAAACGGGATGTAAAATTTCTATGTTATTGGATATTGGAATGGATTCATGGTGTATGGATACTAAACTAATTCAATGGATGAAAATTTTGTTTGTTAGAAATTACAGAAGTGTTGAGGAAAAATTTTGTTAGAAATAAATGTGATTCAATTGAACCATGAGTGTTGGAGGTTGAAAGCAGCTTGGTTTGGAGTGCTTCCATTGGGATTGAATTCCCAATGTGAAGTCAAGTCTTTTTCTTTGGATTTTGAATGTGACAATGATATGAATCTGCTTGATTTTTTGGGCATTTGCTCAAGCTTTGAAAATATCTTATTAAGTGTTCATGGCCTTTAGGATTCACATGGGTTGGTACCATGTTCTGGAAGTAATAGATTTATGGATTTTCTCAATTGGTTGATATTGGAAATTCTTGAAATTTCTAGAACTCAATCAGAATTTGTTTTGTTGAAAGTTTCTTCTCTTTATATTGTTGAATTTTGGAATGTCCATAGCAATTGGGAGTTTGGACATTTTAAACCATATGTATTGCTGCTAAATACATTTTAGTTTTGAAATGGTAATGTTCTATGATTGAATTTCAAATTTGAATCCCAAATGGGAATTCGAAAATGGTTTGCGTTTGCTAAAATGGTTTGAAAATTGCTAAAGTTGCTGGGAAATCATTAAAAATGCTGAGTTTGAAAATGAGTTTCGGATGATTTGAACTTATATGAATCTGAATCAGATTTTGGAGGGTGACAAACCTTTGAATTCTCTTGTCTGTTGGAATTTTGGACTGTTGGAAATTTTGAGATTTAAATTTAAATTCTTTTCAGGTTGCTGAATTTTGGAATGTTACACATGGTTGTGAGCTTGGATTATTTAAGCCATGTTATTTGTTACCGAATATTGTGCAAACTAAATTGACATTTGTTGCAAGCTTAAGTCTCAGAATATAATTCAATTGTAATCCCATGAACTTTGAATTGATAGGTGATTTATATGGACTGAAACTGATTGGAAATTGCAAAAAAATTTTGAAAAATTTTGAAAATCCAAAAAAGGGGAAAAGAAGAAAATTGCAAAAAAATGAAAATTACAAAAGACCAAAAATATTAAAAAATTTCAAAAAAACAAAGCAATAAAGGTTGAAAATTTAATGTTAATGAGATGGACATTCCCATAATGATTCGTGAGGAGAAATTAATAAAACCTGAATTCAAAATAAATTAGTCGAGAGAATTGAAAACAAGGCCAATGTTGATTCTAAGAATTACGAGATTATTAATCTAGGTATAGAGGATAAGCCAAGGGAAGTAAGGATTAAAAAATCATTGTCTCCTCAAAATACGCAACAAATGATTAAATTCCTTTAATCTCACCTTGTTAGCTTTGCGTTTTCTTATGAAGATATGCTAGGATAGGATGAAGATTTGGTTATCCATCAATTACCTTTAGAAGTCCGGGTGTAGACCAATCTAGCAAAAGTTGAGAAGGTATAGGCCGGATTTAATTCTCGAAATCAAAGAAGAAGTTGTGAAGCAATACAATGCAAGATTTCTAATAAAAACGGAGTATGTTGCATAGTTAGCAAACATACTCCTAGTTCGAAAGACGGATGGGAAAGTGAGGATGTGCATCAACTTTTGGGATTTGAATCGCGCTGGTTTGAAAGATGATTTTTCTTTGCCTCATGTCAACATACTGGTGGACAACATAGTTGGCAATAGGATTTTCACTTTTATGGATGAATTTTCAAGATATAATCAAATCAAAATAGCCAAAAAAGATCAAGAGAAGACTTTCTTCAACACTCCTTAGGGAATATATTGCTACAAAGTCATGTTGTTTGGTTTGAAGTATGCTAGAGCCACATACCATAGGGCAATGACTGCTTTGTTTCATTATATGATGCATAAAGAGATGGAGGTGTACATTGATGACATGATCATGAAGTTCCAATGAGTAGAAGAGCATTTTCAAGCATGAGAGAATTTATTTGAATGCCTAAAAAATATCAACTAAGGTTGAACCTGAAGAAGTGCATTTTTAGTGCAGGATCAAGAAAATTGTTGAGATTCATGGTTAGCAAGGATTGATTAGTGTGGACGAAGATAAGAGGAAGGCTATTCTAAAAATACATCCTCTGAAGATTGAGAAGGAGACAGTAGATTTTGAAAAGAATTCAATACATCAGCAAGTTCATTGCCAAGGTTACTCCAATATGCAAGCCGATCTTCAAGTTGTTGAGGAAGAATGATCCAAGCATTTGGAATGAAGAATGTCAAGAAGCTTTCGACAAAATCATAGCTTATTTGACGAATCCTTCAGTTTTAGTTCCACTAGTTCTAAGAAGACCTTCGCTTTTCTATATGTTAGTGAGCATATTTTCAGTAGAATGCGTCCTGGGGTAGCGCGATGAAACTAAAAGGAAGAAAAAAAATGCTATTTACCATATTAGTAGAAAGTTTCATTGCTATGAAGCGAGGATAACATGTTGGAGAAAGCTTGCCTAACTTTGGCATGCGCCATTGATCCATTTCTCATTATGGATAGAAACAACTAGCAGTTTTTACACTTAAATGTTTCACAATTGTTCCCTATGCTCTATCACTAACCCTCCTATTTGCTTGGCGTGAGACTTCCCTTTCTTCGTGCATATCAAAGTCCGACTTCTCTCTTAGTGTGAGGAATTGGTATTTTTTAAATTATAACTTTTTTATGTCCATGAGATAATTTACGAAAATGCTATTGGGAATTAATGATGTTAGTGTGGTGTACAACATATATTGATATGACATCTAGGGGATGTATAGTACATACATTCACATATTATGATCTTGGCACGTCGGATTGTATGGAACACTATCCATGAACATGTTAGACATGAGTACGAGTTATGCACTAGCGTGTTTTGGTAGTTGTGCCACTAGGTTATGGTATGATTTATTGGATATTGAATTAGATGTATATGATTGATGCGCCGTTTGAGGCACTATAACTATTTTCACCTTCCATAGTAGGGATAGGGAAAACAAGTTGCAAATTTTGATTGGGCTTGGCCAATGCTTGGGTTGGCCTGTCTCATTGAGGGCTTGGTTAAAAAAGGGCTTTCCTTATCTTGGGCTTCATTTATAGGCAACCCATTTTCCCCCTTCTTTGCCTCTCATTTCTTGCTTCTTCTTCTTTCCTTTTCCCCTTCTTGCCAGTTTTGATCTAGTCTTAGACCTTCTCGAAAACTCTTCAAATTTCTTTAAAGATCGACTATTTACATCAAGAAAGCTCGAAATCCTGGAGATTCGAGTTTAGGGTCACTATTTTTCATAGAAATTATGATTGAGGTAAGTAGATGTTATCTCTTCTCGAATTAGTAATGAAATCTCATCTTAAACATGATATTTGGTTGGTGGGAAAGGATATTGTCCAACAACCTCATGGTTTGGGGCATTAGGATTCGTGACGTATTATGGTTAGCAGAGTTTATGGGGAATCAGATATTATTGTGTGATTTTTTTGAAATAGATGACCCATTAGCAAATTTTACATCATTAGGACATGACATTGTTCGAGGTAGTTGAACCAGGAGGATGAACCAGAGGTTCCCTTTTGACACCTACTATGAGTTTGATGAAATATTTCTGTGACAGTTGCATTGTTAAATTTAAAGTAAATCTTTTTAAATTTTGTTGATACTGTATGCGTGGTTTGTGACATTCGTTCTTATGTATTATGGATGATGCATTAATCAAGATTGGTGGTTGTAAAGGGTTGTTCATGGCCCTTGGATGACATGAGCAGAGGGTTGCTCATGGTCCTTTGTTGACATGAGGAGAGGATTGTTTATGACCCGTTTATTTACATGCGGTTATATGCATATGTTCTTAGGTATGGGTGTTGGACCCATATGTCTCATATAGTCATTTAGGAATCATATTTCTACAACACTATCATGGCGTGTGCATCCAAAGTCATACTGATTTTCATTTTGCATTAACTGCTATCTATTTACTGAGTCTATTTAGACTCACATAGTTTGTTATTTTACCTTTAGATCACAGTCTAGGTGAGGAGCCTTGAGATGAGACAGAAGAAGGATATAATCTTGGAAACTATTAATTAACATTTACGATCTTAGTTATTTTGGACTTTATGCTTCTTTTTGATACTAATGTATGTAGACATTTAGTTAGTTAGATCGAACCGTGACAAATATATTATACTTGAATATTTTAAACTTGATTACATCTATGTGGACATGTATATATATGATCTTTTGGAGTACTTGTTGAGTAATGATGAATTATAACGATCTTTTACTATATGGAAGTCTTTATAGTGTGATAATGCAAATGTATAAATATAGAGTTGAATGATATATTGTAGAATGAAATTGAGATGCTTATGAATAACATGTTCTATATTCGATACACACCCTGATACATTATGAGGAAATGCTACCAATTTTTTCTTAGGTCATAAGACACTCATTGGATAGCCATTGAGGATGTTTAGGCAACGGGGCGTTTCACCTAGAACTCGAGCACTTTAATTCTGATATGGTCCTTCTCTTTGACTCCCATGCATCCTAGCAGTCAATTGTTGTTCATAATGCTTATGGTGACAAAGCTCTTGGTTTCTTAACAATGTTGCTGATTATTGTTGGATACTTTATTCTGTTATGCTTGCATTTGTTCCCATTGACTAAATGCTTCTACCTGAAGCACTGCAAAGGTTTATTCTTGTTCGTTTAGACACTGCTCAAGCATGGAAGTTTTGGTTGAAGATTCAGTTAGAGCTTTATCCTTTTTCCCACTGGGCCTCTTTCTAGGCTCAACTTCTAATTGGTCCTTAGCCTGCTTCTTTCATAGCTTTTTACTAGAATGCTGCTCTTTGACCAGTTTAGGCATACAGATTGTCAAAATTGATTTCTATTCAGGCATAGAAGGGAATATGATTTTAATATTTGTATTTCTTAAGCAAACAAGAATAATTTTAACTTTTATTATATATAATTGATTATAACCTAGCTTGCATTTTCCAAAAGGATAATTTTCCTTAAGGTGATCAGAAGAATGATATAGAAAATAAATTCAATTACCATACGAACATATGTTAGTTGTATGTGCGTTGGTACCACACAAATAACACATCAACTCAGTTACAACAGGTCGTTGGTTATAAAAGGCCTTAGTTCTTTCCTAGAATAAGCTTCTTTAGGCTTAACTCTGTTGGAAATAACTGTTGAAATCAAATACAAAATGCCCAAAGCATATGTTTTGATGATTAACAACACAATTTGAGTGAGTTTTAGCTACTAATGTGTTTTGTGCATTATTTAAGGGTATAAAAATAAAAAATATAAAGCATGGCAGGCCAAGTCGATACCCAAGTCGACTCCAGTAGAGACTTCAAGTGTCGATTTTTGTCCAGCGTTGAAATTGGGGACCAAGAGTTGCCGAAGTCACACATGAAGTCGACTCCACATGCGACTTGGGGGAAGTTGCAGGCTAAGTCGACTCCAGTATCGGCTTCAAATTGGCAGTGCGGAATTCCAAGAGCTAAGTCGAAGGCCAAGTCAACTTGAGGCAAGACTTGAGTCAAGTTGAAGACCAAGTCGACTCAAACACTCGACTTGGAACAAATGAAGATTAAACCAAGTCCAAAGCAAGAAAATTTGCATATATTCATCATGGAGGATCAAGATCACATACATGGACTTATTTCATGCACTTTTTAAGCTCGAGATTCAAGACACGAAGCGTAAAAGCAAGGATGAATATACTAAGTATCAAGTAATGAAAATATTTGGTAGAACAACTAATATAAAGAAGCTCAAGCAAGTAAAAGACATTTCAAAAGAGTTTTAAGTTCACTTGGCAAGTTAAGAAGGTCAAGTCGCAAACGAAGTCAATTCCAGCATCGACTTGGGTCAAGTCCCAGACCAAGTCGACCTAAAAGACCGACTTGAAATTTGGAAGAACTCGAAGTCACACCCGAAGTCGACTCCATATGCGACTTGGGTCAAGTCCAAGGCCAAGTCGACCCGAGGAAGAACTTGAACAAGTTGAGCACAGGTGAAGTCGACTCCATCTGCGACTTGGAGGCATAACGTTCGAATTTTTGAACGTTGGCGCATTTATTACGCGCCAACCAACTTCATAACGTTCAAAATTATCCCTCCTCTATATATAGACACTCAAGCAAACGTGGAAACAAACAAGATAGAGCTGAAAAAGAGGAAAGAAGTGCTTCTAAGACTTATATTCCACTTTCTTCTACATTTGAGTAATCTATACACTTTCAAAGGAAGAACAAGCTTCAATGTTGCTGTTTGCCTCAACGCGGATCGATTGGTTGCTTCTACGAATTCTTCCTCGAAGCTGAAACTTGCTACACAAATCTGTAAAGTGTAGATTTCTTTCATTTTATCTTGTTATTTGATTTTTGGTGCTTGGTTTGAGTTTAGTGTTTCAAACCAAGTTATAGCAAAGTAGGGTTGTGATTGGAGTGGAACTCGTCACCTACTTGTGCTGCTTGTTGTATACGCTCCCTAGAGCTAGAATCTAGAAGAGAGCGGAGGCTCTGGTTATATATGCCCCCTAGAGCTAGAATCTAGAAGAGAGTGGAGACTCTAGTTGTATTCGCGGAATACATAGTGGAACCCAAGTTATAAGAGGTGTGAGCTTGGAAGAGTGGAGTAGGGAAGGTTGCCTGAACCACTATAAACCTTGTCTATTGTTTTTCATTTCCGCTTTCATTATCTTATTGCTTTCCAGTTATCTCATTAAAGGGGATTAAATTATATCGGGGTAAAGTTTCTGATCTAAGATTAAAATTTTTAATACCCAATTCACCCATCCCCTCTAGGGTAATTGCCATCAACTCGGGACTAACAAACTTTAGTTTGCATATCTTGACCTTGTGATCGCATACAGGGTAGCTTGTGAGTGGCCTAAAAAGGTACTTCTCAAGTCTTTACCTTAGTATAAATAATATCTGGGTTGAGTCATTGAACATGGGATACTTCCTTCCGTAGCTTTGGACTAGTTTCATCAACTACCTTTGGCTTAGGTATTGCAAGGGACTCATCCATAGCCATTGGTATCTCAGCAGCCTTGGGTACATCCATGGCCTTAGGTATGCTAGCAGCTTCAAACTCATTCCCAACTTTGGTTGCATCCTCAATTTTAGGCATATTAGCGGCCTTGGACTCATTCATAGCTTTGAGTATGACATGACATTTAAATACATTCATAGCTTTGGGTACATCCTCAACTCTTGTACAAAAATAAGTGATGTCATAGGCTTTGAAATAGCAATCGTAGTTCGAATAGAAGGCCTCTTAAAGGTTAAATGATAATTTTATTTTAGGTTTTTGGCATTCTGAGGTGGGGGTACAACCTTCCTAAGTATAGGTACAACCTGAATTTCAAAATTTCTTTTCTTAGGCCTTTCATCCTCTTTAGGTTTCTGCGTATGTAGCTTTTTACATTTATTACCAAGGTTTCATTATCTAGATTAATCTTTGAGTTAGCCATTACTTGGGCCATTGACTTCTTACCCTTTTTCTTACTTAAAATTTTGACTTAAGGATTAACAAATGTAGGTGGAATTATAATATCTATGACATCTAAGATCCTATTTAGTTTTTTATTTAGGGTTTAGTACTGTAGATAGGACTCCTTTCTCTAAGTTAAAACTTATTTCTCTAGGGTACTCAGCCTCTCATGGGTAGGAGGGAGAATCTTAGGATTAAGGTATACCAATGCACCAGAACTGATCATTCTTTGTTGGACTCAAGATTAGGCTATAATCAAAGGTATATCCTCCCCTTGGGTCTCCAATATAAAGGGTCTTTTCTTGGGCCTTAGGATTAGGCTATAATCAATGGTATATCCTACCCTTTTTATCTAGTTGTTCGATATACGTATTTAATTATTCAATTAATGGTAATAACACAGAAAATAACCTGACATACATTTCATCAAATTTCGTTATCAAAATTTCCTTCATAGACTCACTTGACTAGATCATAGAATAATAAAGACTTTAATGGGACAACGGTTAGGTTATGATCAGACATTAACAATTTAGAATTGAACCGTCTCTATACTAATTTAAGCCTTATGTGTACGAGGAAATAAAATTACCCCCACACTTTGTGCTTATATCTTTTTCAAGCTTTTTCTTACCCTTGGTTTAGTAATTTTTTTTAAAAATCATCTTATTTTTGGGTATCTTGTGATTATTTTTACGAATTACTTTCCTCATCATATTTCAATGTATGTAAGAAGTCATTTTTATTATTGCACCAGCCATGTGGTTGACCTAATTCCTATTATGCTTTTTAGCTAAAAATTCAAATTCAAAGTCGATTCAATTGAAAAAGTAGGAGTTAAGTATCAAAGAAATTCAAATCCAAGCTCAATGAGGTTAAACAATGGAAATGCCATTAAAAATAGGCTTATCAAACAAAGGAATGCCTTAATCATATTCCATAAATAAGTCAAGTTGAGCACTAGCATTAGAAATCATTTAACAAGAATGAGATTCTTATGGATATGAGAAAAACTACCTTCAATTCATCAATGTGTATATTAGAAACTATTTTTGACAAATTAGATTATGCAAGGTTAGCATAAAAGCAGAAATAATTTCTCAATATATCAATTTCATCAAGTAATATAGGACAAAAATATGGGTATTTTCAACAAGTACATGCTCAAAAACAAATTTAACATCTCGCGAGAATTCAATTAATCGCCTAACTTATAGTTTTTGAAATTCCAATTATGGTTTACTTAAAGAAATAATAAGAGTTCAAAGTAGGGTCTAAATCAATTTAGAGTCAACATTCATGCTCATAAAATTTTAAAAATTTCACAAAATTCATCATAATAATTATTCAATGCAATCATAAGGGTACTCAAAGAAATAATGCAACATATTCACCCCCGCACTTAAAATTAACATTTTCCTCAATGTTAAGGACAATTCATTTGATCAAACATGAATCAATAAGTGAGTATTTTCAATCATATTTGTTAACTTCTCTGTTAATTTGTGGAGGCTTTTGAACTACATTTTTCATAAGCAAGTTCCTGCATAATACCAAATGAAAACTCTAAATCAAAAAGTAGTTAAATCCTAAAAACAAAATAAAAAATACTAGAAAGAAACTAATACTCTCCTAACTAAACTCTGGGTTGTCTCCTAAGTAGTGCTAAGTTTAACGTCTTTAGTCGGATTGAATAAAATTGAGTCAACCCACACCCAATCTTTCAAAAATAAGTTCATGTAGATCTTTTTCCAGTTTTTGTTGAGGTGTATCCTGCATACTTATAAAACTTGGACTATCACCAGACGTAATATCCAACAACTCCTTCTGTAGCATCATTTTATTGTGGTTTCCTCAAAATCATAGATGCTGTTAATGTCTGAAAAAGGATCCAAATAAAAAGAGAAATTTTTTCCTAAAGTTATAATCATCAATGTGCATCTCTTTAGGATCTATGCATTATTTAATTGCTCTTTGTGTAAAAAAATGATGGCGTATGTAGCTTGAATGGTATGGATGAATTTTACATCTTTGTTTCTTCAGATGGGTTGATTATCATTTCTTCCTCACTGCTTCCATCTTACTTTTGCTCAAAATTTAAATAATTTTGGAACTGCTCTATATTATCATCTTGCACCTCATTCTCCTCTTGATTTTCATAATTCAGAATGACTTTGTGATATGACTAGTTTTGAATTTGCTCTTGTTCATCCACATGCACCTCATCTTTACTTGACCCTCATCACTCGAGATGATTTCACAATAATCCTCAGAAAAAGTCATAGAGTCTATCCATGCACGAGTGACTGAGAGGCTCGTCAAAATTCTCATTTGAATGATGGCCTTGTCATGTAACTTGTTCTCCTAGAATCAGAAGATGCTACTTTAGTTGGGTAATTTATTTATCGAACTACTACAGTTTTTGCACTAGCTGTTGCATTGCCTCATGTTGTTTAAGAATCTATTTTGAAAGATATTCAATACAAGATTCTTTAGGCTGAGGTAAAATTATTTATGGAAAGGATGGAGAAAAATTTTCTAATATGTTTTCATGGTTTGATTCATGTGTTTAAGGTGGAAAGCAATTTTGTTTAGATTGAAAGGAAAGATTATCGGATCAAGAAAAGTTTGAATGTGTAGGCCCGTCAAAATTGTAAGTGCTTGAGAAAGGGTTTTCAACAAGATCGAGATGAATATAAAAATTTTGCTGCTTATATCCCAAGTTTTATTGGTATGGTGCATTTATCATTGAAGTCCCTTCTCCATATTATTAGAGTCTTCTATTTCATAATTCTCATGGAATGCCCTAGTAACCATTTTAGCATCATAAAAAGATTTAGAACTCATTCTTTCATCATACCACTAATTATAATATACCATCTAGTAATTTCTAGAAAAAGAAAAATAGAAAAAACAAAAGAAAAAACATACAGAGAGATAAAGTAGAAGAGAAAAGAAAGAGAAAAAATTTAAAAATAGAATATAAAGAGAGGATAGAAAAAGAGAAGAAAGGAAGAAAAAAAAAGTAATTAAATTCGAAGTCCTAAACAACATCGAATTTTCCGGCAACAGTGACAAAATCTTATTTGCAATCTTTACCCAAGTGCATAGGTTGTAGATTGTAGTACATAAAATATTGATCCATAGGGAATTCGGGTCTTAAAACGTTAGATTTAAACACTTATATTAAACATAGATACAATAAAGTAAAAGGAAAGAAATAAGAAAAGAAGAAGACTGATCTTAAGAATGTAAAACCAGAATTAAAAGTTAAGGGATGTGAATACTTAGGATTTAGGGTTTCACATATGTCTTTTGCAATAGATACGTGGATTGCTTATATAATACGGATATTATGTGTTAAAGAAGAACAAATCCTAAATTATCTTTGCACCTTCTCTCAAATCTGCATGACGTAACCCTAATATATTCTTAACCACCTATTCTTATTAGATTTAGTAAATTAAGATTATTAAGTTTTGTGGCCATTCATGAGATTTTTCTAAAATCATCATGCTTATTTTCATGGTTTTAGATTTCCAAGTTTAATATCTTGATTATCATATATTAGACTTTCATCTTTTGGTTCTATCATATAATATATGAAAATCATTGCAAAGTATAGACCTTCACACCAAGTAAATATAAAATCAGAAGATATTAAATTAACACAAAATACCTTAAATAATCAAATTGCAATATCCACTACATTGGATACATGCTATATTCTAAATCCTAGATAACGGATTTAGCCTAGCATGTTTATAATAAAAATCAAACACAAAATAATATTATATCTAATATTCATCATAAACAAGACAATTAAAATTTAAAAGAAAGAAAGAAAGGGAAAACTTGTTGATCGGAAGTGTCGATGGTGTCTTGACCGCTTCAAGCAATTTGCCGTTTCACTTCTCACCTCGTGTTCTTCACTCATCTCGCTCCCAGATCTCAACCCTTGCTCTAAGGATATTCTAAGATGCCTTGTGACGTTTAGTCCACAAAGGAGTAGGAATTGCGTAACCATTGCGCAACACGGATTGGGCCGTTTTGCTCTTTAGGACTACGCGAATTATTTGTAGTTTCACTCGTTCTTCGCTTGTTTCATCCCGTTTCGCTCCGAAACTTTCCCGAAATATTCTTAGTTGCTTTGATCCTTATTTATCATATTTTAATCATTCAAAATCATCAAATAAGATGTAGTCTTGTTCCTCGAGCTTTAAACTTATTAAAATAGACATGTTGTGCTAAAATGAATAGACCAGCTTCAATCGGCTATATCTTTTGATCCAAAAGAGTTATGGGAGCCACAATATATCAATGGAAAGCATTTATTGAGCTTATCAATGTTAAAATTTGGGCAAGCCCAGTTGAACTCATTTTTAATGTGAAAATTCACTATTTTCGTATGATTCATGTCCCGAAATTGCATGCACTATCCTTCTTTGAATAAATTAATTAAATAGTGAGTGTTCACACAAAACTAAGCTTTAATAAATCAAAATATGATTCAAATCCTCTTAAAAACTCAAATTTTCATAGAATTCTTATCCAAAATAACTAATATAAAAGTGACTAAACAATTCGGTACACTTGTAAAAATAATGGGCTAGTTCAAACATCACTAGCAAGTAGAAAATTATTTGAAAATGAATAATGACCCTAATTAAAACTTAATTAAATGATAAAAATAATTACTTAATTTAATAACTTAAAATTAGGTCTCAATTAGAAAATCAAACACTTCCATTAAGTCTAAAAGCATCGAAAACATAAAAATTGACTATTTGATCATTAAACTCTTATTCAAAATAACCAATTTATAAAGAATACAAAGTGAATGACTATTAAATTGCCACATCATGACTAGGTCTCCTTAGCTCATCTTTCTATACTAGGGTTCATCTAATACTAGGCTTGCTCAACAATTAGCCTAAGTAGAAAGGTACAATGACCCAAGTGAAAATTTATTCTCAATAAGTGTTTCTGTAATTAATATAATGTTATATCCTTTCCTGCAAAATTTCTTAAAAATAGACCTGTTTGTAAAAGTCTAGGCCACAAAAAAAATGAATCAACAACAGGCATGTTCATCCCTACTTTCTTGAACGTCCCTTGATGCAACGAGGGAAATGTGAAAACAAAGCTACCACACGACTATGCCTCGAAATTGATTAATAAGCTTCCACATGAAAACTCAAACACAAGGAAAAAAGAAAACTTAAAAAATTTTATTCACAAAATCTGTTTATAAAATAAGAGAACTACAAATTTATAAGTAAACCTTAGCTACCACTGCACGGATGTTGACGCGCAAAACACACACATGCAAAACACACACAAAACCCTAAGCACCCACTTGCTCACGTTTTATTAAAAATAGTAAAATGTGTGATTTGCTAAAAATAATAAATTCAGATTTTACTAAAAAATAAATTCGGAATTTACTGAAAATAGTAAAATAAAAATTAATAAAATAGAATCTATAAGAGTTAAAATGAAGTTGGTTCGCTCGTTTATCATTTTTGGACCCTTCCATGATGATCGACACGCTCCAAGAAGTCTATTGCAATGGTGTTTGCGTCAATCCTCTCCACTAGAGAAAAACTTGACCTCGAGTTGGCTTAAATGTCTGGATTGAGGGGTTCATCGGAAGAATGGAATCGGTGGATGTCCGCCGCATTAAACATTTTGAAAATTCCCATTATGTTAGGAAGATCCATAACATATGCATTATTGTTGATCTTTTTCAAAATCTTGCAGGGGTCGTTGATGTACAACCACAGATGTGTCGTTAGGCACTCATGATTACCAATTTCAAATTATGCCAAATCACATTAAAAACTACAACTAATTATAGCATAGAATAATGATGAGATGAGCTGAATCCATAGAGAGGAAATGAAATTTGAATTATTTGGAAAATAAAATTTAATTAAATAAATTGTCCAAAATAAAATTACAACTAAGAATTAAAGTGCAATAGAATTAACTGCAAATAAAATTCAACTAAAAGCAAAGAAAATAAAAATATAAAATTTAACAAAGCAGAAAAAAAGAAAACAAATCTGGATGGTTTGCACGAAGTAGATCTCCTCTCCTCCGAAGTTTCTTCAAACCCGCTACCTTGAAATTGAAAGCTTGAATGGAATTGGGATGTGATAACTTGGATGTAGAATTGATGCCTGCACCCCCTCTTTATATGGCAAAGACTATAGAAAACTTGGGTAAAAATTGCTTACACAATTTGAACTGCGCAAAGGTTGAATGGCCCAAATTTACTTGAGTCTCTCTTTAATAGCTAGGATTAGTGCTAGTTGCGTAATTTCCATAGGTACCTGCTTTTGAAAAAAAATCTAGATGAGAGTTGGATTGCGCATTACCCACCGAGTCGTCTGATTTATTTCTGTCCGATGTTGTTGTTGGTTGGTTGAATAACGCCACCATGAACGCGCTTACTTCCCGAGAACATGACCATATCTGAGTTACCGATTTTTTAAGCTTGCTGTGAACATTAATTCTTTAATAGACGGCTCAGATCTTCAAGTGGCTTTTCTGGCTACATGGTGGAGCATGCGCATCTTCTAAGTTGCGTATTAGGAGCTGCTTGCCAACAACATTTGGGATTTGGAGTTTTTTTTTCTTTGCTGCAATCTGATCGTGACCATCATTAAGTCAAAGAGGAAGATAGATGCTCACGATCTACTCCTTTCTTGGTTTGATGCATTTGGAAATCGCTGGAAAAATCAAGCCGCTTGCTTCTCTCTCTCTCTCTCTCTCTCTCGTTTTTAGATTTAGGCTAAAATGGTTGAAAGATGGGTTTGGTTGTCCATGGAGAAATCGGAAAGGGGAAGGTGTGGAGCACCAAGTTTGGTGCTCTATTGGTATATCTTTATTGGTATACATACATCCCCTCTACTCCTTTCTTGGTTTGATGCACTTGGAAATCGCTGGAAAAATCAAGCCGCTTGCTTCTCTCTTGTTTTTAGATTTAGGCTAAAATGGTTGAAAGATGGGTTTGGTTGTCCATGGAGAAATCGGAAAGGGGAAGGTGTGGAGCACCAAGTTTGGTGCTCTATTGGTACATCTTTATTGGTATACATACATCCCCAGAAAAATAAATATCTAACTCTCAAGTTTCCTAAAAATTTACTAAACTCACCCCAAATCAGAAAAATATGATTTTGAAACAATTGTTTTATAAAATCTTTATAAATGCAATTTAAAATATTTTAAAAGTGTTAAAATAATATGTAAAATATGAAAATTATCATACCCCAACTTGAATATTGCTAGTCCTTTAGCAATGCAATGATAAAAAAATAGGAATACTCATTCAGCTCTTTTTTCTCTCTGTTTTTCCTTTTCTTTTTTCTTGCAAATTTTTTCGACAAGAGGAATAATTATGAAAGAAAGGAATAGAAAACCTATAATGAGGGTGCAGAGAATATTAGGTTGCCTCTCAACATGCTTTAAGTTTACCATCTTCAATCGAACTCATTGTTACTCAACTCAATTTAGATCATTGATAAGTCTAAAAATTTTCATTTAATTTCATATTAAATTCACACCATTAAATATTAAAATTTTAATTAAATGCATGTTTTGAGTGAAATTTTATGAAAATCATATTTTTGATAAAATCTTTAATTTTGCTATAAAATGAGTCATTTTGCATTATTTTGAAAATATAAAATTATAAAAATAACTACACATGCTAAAAAGGGATTAAATAGGCTAACTTTGAAATATGGGTACAAAGTAAACCGCTATGAATTCTTATTAAAAGTCTATACAAGCTTATTAAAATCATTTTGACAAAAATTAAATATTTAAATCTGTTTTTGTTTGCAGCATGAGTACACGAAACCTTGCGCCGCCGGAGCACCATATTCCGGTGCTCCATCTTCTCCCCGAAGACGGCAGCCATGGCTGCCTGCCATGCTTGAACTTCTGCAAATCAGCGGCGGCAACAAACCCTTCCACGATCCAACATCAACAGCTCCCGACATCACCGACGACAAGCCTCGGGCACCATCTGACTGTCGACCGGTCCTACAATCGGCAGCAAGAGGCCCCATGGCCCTTCTCAGATCCGATCACCTGCATTGTGGATTTGCAGATCGGAGTCGATCAACTGATTGGCAGCAGAAACCCACTAATTCCGGCGTAAATCATCCAAGCAGCTAGGAGACGCTGCCCTGTTCCGGCCCCTTTCATATCCGGCCATGGCAGCCAGGATTCAGCCGTTGATTCCATGATGGACTGCCTAAAACTCAGCCTCAGAAAATTCAGCAGAAAAATCGGCAGCTTTGCCACCATCAATTCGACGGCAACAACACCCATCTCCTTTGACTTCAGCAATTAGCAGCAGCTCTCAAAATCTAGTCGCACCAGCACCGTTTTCCCCATCATCTCCGGCGACCAGCGGCAACACCGCCATCATTCCCGAAAGTAGAAGCTCCATCTTCTCCAAAGCAACCCACCGAGCAGCTACCTTCTCTTCGTCTCCATCCAGCAAAACTCGTCGATCTCCAACCTTTAATTCTAATAGCCAGCTAGCCTTGATTCCAACAATAACCACAAATCGAGCCGATGATTTTCCCCAATCCAAAGCCACCGAATCCATCTTCCCCATCCGTTTTTGCCCAACCCCAATCACGGCAGCGTTAGATCATTCCGCCATTGACGATCAACACAAACCCATCAGCTACGTCCCCAAATCCAACAAAGCAGAATTTCTAGCTTGCAAGCTTCACCGACCAAGCGACTGAGCAATCATCATCTTCGGCTTCAAAAAGCAAAACCAATCTCATTGGTGACCAGTTGTACTTGTCGAACAGAAGCAAATTCAGCATCTTCTGCGGCCATGGCGTCCAACCTTTTCCTTTACTTCAGCAAGCCGTTTGCAACCGAAGAAGAGCTCTTGTAGCCCCTTTTCAAATCTCTAAAAACCCAATCCAGATAGCAGCACTTCCTTCTCTAGTAGCAGAAAACCGTCTCAATCGGGGCCCCATTCCATTCTCGGCTAAAGGAGATAAAAGAGATGCAGGCCGGGGGTATCTCCACCTTTTCTTCTCAAATGGCAGCATGTTTTCCACAGGCTAGATCTATCTCGTGGCAAGCAAATACCAAAAACGGAAAAATCCAACCACTTTTGAGCAACAAGCCTCCGTTCTCATCAGCCAAAATTGTAGCTTCCATTGATCGCTGTCCACCACCATCGACCATAACAGAGGGCAAAGCTAAGGCAAAATGGCAAAGGGCAACTGCAATCGAAGACAAACGCATAATCCCACATCGGATTCATGCGTGGCCGTTGGGCCCCTCCTTCAACTATAAAAAGGCCTCCTCTCATCCCAAGAAAAAGACCCCATACCCCACACACAACCCCTTGGGTGGGACCCATTTTGTGGGACCCCATAGCAAGTGGGTGGGACCCATTTTGTGGGACCCGTAGCGAGGAGGTGGGGCCAAGCAATAAAATTTTCTATTACGTGGAGATTTTGCTCTCCATATTCGGGTGATGTAAATTTTATGCTTTGTAGTGTTTCGTAGTTATTACTTTTTAATTTGTAGTTTTAATTTTTATATTAGATTTACTGCTTTGTTTTCTGCTTTGTAATTTTTAGATTAAATTTAATGTAATTCTCTTTCATGCTTTAATAGTTAAATTTCATAGCCTTTATTGCTTTCTTAGAATAGTTTTAATTAAGTTGTGAGCTAATTATAATTTCTTTTAGTTTCTTGTCTCCTTTTCTTTTCTCTGCAATTTCTTCTATTTTCATTTCTTTTCTCTCTTCTCTCTCTCTCTTCTCTTTCTCTCTCTAATTTCTTCTATTCTCTCTCTATCGTCTCTCTCTCCTCTCTCTTAATTTCTTTCCTTCTCTTTCTCTCTTCTCTCTTCTCTCTCTTCTCTCTTTCTCTTTCTCTCTCTTCTCTCTTCTCTCTTTCTCTTTCTCTCTCTTCTCTATACCCTCTCTTTCTCTTAAAAACAATTCAAAACTACATCGCCTCTCTGTGGATTCGACCCGACTCACCGTTATTCTACACTATCATCCGCATAGTGATAGCTTTAATGTGTTTCAGTTAATTTTAATTAAACTGATGATCACAGTGCTCTTAACGACAAGCACTTGGTGCACATCAATCATCCAATCTCTACTATCTCAAAAACATTATCATGATATGCAGTATTTGATTCTTCAAAGTAGTCATGTCAAAGAATTGCATCAAAGCTTGATAACTCTTCAGTGATATCCAACATAAAATTTCCTCCTTCTTGCTCTAAGTGATTTAAAATTATTGCACTAGCATATGTTAAGAGGATGATCTTCTTTGGACTTGAACTAGACCCCTTTTTTGATTGCTCAACTCTTTGAAATTTTGGTCACATGTTGAAACATGTTCAATAATATCAAAGGATGGAATTTGAATGTGTGCCTCTTGAATCAATTCACTAATTTCTTCATTTTGAGCCTGTTCTTGTTCGTTGATAGGTGGAACTTCTAAAGCACTAGGAAAGAGAGTTTTTGGCTGATATTTGCTTAAATCTTCATTAACGATCTTTTCTCGTGTTTTCTCTCCCCCAACCTATCTTTTGTATACTCTTCAATTTTTTTTAAAACTTTTTCATGCTCTTTAATTTCTACAATATCTTTAATAAATTCTTCAATTTTCTCAACATTCTCAATTTCCTGAGTGTTATCTCCCCCTAACTTATCCTCAATAGAGTTTTCGTCATTCCCTACAACATGTTCTTGGACTTCACTAGAGAAACCATTGCTTTTTGATTGTATATTGCGAATTATCCAAAATTATAATTTCACCATTTTGCAAAACCATGATTACTGTTTTATCCTCACCTTCAATAAATGAGTTTTCCTGTGGGAATGATTTAGAATCAGCTTCATCCTCCTTAGTTCTGTGAAAATCCGGATGATCTATTGGTGTAATAAGTGGTTCAGTATAGAGTTGTTCGTCTTCCATCTCTATGTTTGCTTCTATTAGTTGATCAACTTAGGTTTCAAGCTTAGAGATAGATTGTTGGTTGGTCACAATTGGCTGTTGTAGTTGTGAGAATTTTTCACGAAATTGAGAAGATGGTTAGTAGCAAGGCTGCGGAAATAAATAAGTGTCTTCCATATGGACTGGTGACTAATGTGTATTTTCTTGAAAGTTAGATTGGAATTGTAGGGTGTGTTTGGTTACACACAAAACATGTCAATGAAAACTTTTCAATCAAAAACTTTTCACTTCCCATAACTACCTTATTTTTAATTATTTTTTCACATTTTCCTATATAAACAACCCTACTTTTCAATTATTTACACACAAATACCCATACAACTACCCTATCTATTTTAACTTTATTCTCTTTACACCTCATTATTACCCCTATCATATCACATCATTTTCTATCAACATGACAACTTCTACTTTGAAAAGTTTTCATCAAAAAGTTTTACCTCCAACCAAACACATCCGTAGAATTGAGGAAGAATTTTGCATGTATGGCCATGAAATTTGTGGATATAAGCAAACAAATTGATGGGAATGTGCTTGTGGATTTGTCCAAGAATAATGAGACGAACTCTCCCAACTTGGTTCGTAAGTAATTGGGAATTGATCATATTAAGGTTTAGAAAATCCTAGAAAGTTTTGGGCTTGTTCTTGTAAAAATATTAAAGTTCGAGCCACCGGAGAATGTTCATGTTGAAAAGGTGGAGTTGGACTTAAGAATGAATTTGGTGGAGAGTGGACGGAAAGAAAATAATCAAACTTGTGGTTCAATTGATCAAGTATAAAATTGTTTGTTTAGAAAAATAGATTAAAATTTAAGATATTCTAAGAAAATTTAATAACAATTAAACATGGAAAGAAATTAAAATAACCATGAATAGAAAAATTTTAAAAAGCAGTATAAAATCTAAAGTAAAAAAAATAATAAACAAAAAAATAATAAACAACTCAAACTTCCATATGTCGTCCCGGTAATGGCACCAAAAACCGGTGTACAACCACAGACGTGTTGTTAGGCACCCATGATCACCAATCTCAAATTATGCTGAATCACATTAAAACTAACAACTAATTATAGCATCAAATAATGATGAGATGAGTTGAATCCACATAGAGTCAATGAAAGTTTGAATTATTTGAAAAAAAATTTTTATTAAATAAATTGTCCAAAATAAAATTACAACTAAGAATTAAATTGCAATAAAATTAACTGCAAAGAAAATAAAAATCTAAAATTTAACAAAGCAAAAGAAAAGAAAACTAATCTGGATGGCTTGCACGAAGAAGATGGAGAGAAGTTTCTCCAGATCTGTTAGCTTGAAATTGAAAGCTTGAATGGAATTGGGATGTGAGAACTTGGATGTAGAATTAATGCCCGCACCCCCTTTTTACATGGCAAAGACTATAAAAACTTGAGTAAAGATTGCTCACGCAATTTGAATTGCGCTAAGGTTGAATGGGCCAGATTTACTTGCATCTCTTTGCAATGGCTAGGATTAGTGCTAGCTGCGCTATTTCCATGGGTATCTGCTTTTGAAAAAAAAATCCATATGAGAGTTGGATTGCGCATAGCCCATTGCATGCAATCTCCTAACTACCCCGAGTCGTTCGATTTATTTGCGTTCGATGGGTGTTGTTGGTTGGCTGAATCACGCCACCATGGACACACTTAATTCCAGAGAACACGACCAGATCTTTGCTATCGATTTTTTTAAGCTTGCCGTGATCATGAATTCTTCAACAGACGGCTCAGTTCTGCAAGTGGCTTTTCTAGTTACAAGGTGGAGCATGTGCATCTTTTAAGTTGCGTGTTAGCAGTTGCTTGCCAGTGTCTGGGATTTGGAGTTTTTTCTCTGCTGCAATCTAATCGTGGCCATCATTAAGTTAAAGAGGAAGGTAGATGCTCACGATCTACTCCTTTTTGGTTTGATGCACTTGGAAATCGCTGGAAAAATTAAGTCGCCTGCTTCACTTTTTTTTTTTTTTTCCTTTAAATTTGGGCTAAAACGGTTGAAACATGGGTTTGGTTGTCCATGGAAGAATCGGAAAGGGGAAGGTGATGGAACACCAAGTTTGGTGCTCTACAGGTATATCTTTATTGGTATACATACATTCCCCGGAAAATAAATATCTATCCTTCAAGTTTCCTAAACATTTATGAAACTCCTCCCAAATCACAAAAATATGATTTTAAAACAATTTTAAAACAATTCTTGTATGAAATCTTTATAAATACAATTTTAAACATTTTAAAAGTGTGAAAATAATATGGAAAACATGAAAATTATTAGTCGCGACGTCTTAGTTCCCTGATCTATGTCATGAGAACCGCGACCTCCATTACTGAATTCATTAGCTATGATATTGGGCAAGATTGCTTGCTCTGATACCAATTGATGTAGCAAGGGAAACATGAAAACAAGGCTAGCACATGACTATGCCTTGAAATTGATAAAACAAGCATCCATACAAAAACTCAAATACGAGGAAAATAGAAAACTTAGAAATTTTTATGCATGTAAATTTTTTACAAAATAAGAGAAATCACGAATTTATAAGCAAACCCTAGCTGCCACTACATGCACGTCCACACACAAAACGTACATAAGCAAAACATAAATAAAACCCTAACACCCATTTGTGCGCGTTTTACTAAAAATAGTAAAATGAGCGATTTACTAAAAATAGTAAAAATCAAAAAAAAAATCCAACATCCACGTCATCCCCGGAAAAAATTCAATTTATGCAACTAGACATTCACCCCTATATTAAGATATGTTATATATAATATTAATATATGTTATTACATCTTGACAACATAGATGCATTTAATTCCTTAGTGCATTTGAAAGTTCCATGTGTATTCAATTCCTTCCACGCACTCCATCATGCACATGCAATATATATATAACATATAAATTTAATAGGTAAGTAGAACAATGTGGACTTTCTAGGCATGCTTTGCTTTTTCAATCAACTAACAACAACCATGGTTTCATTGCTAATGTATGTTGGTCCCGAGTTAATGGCAATTACCCAAGAGGGGAGGGGTGAATTGGGTATTTAAAATTTTCAACTTAAACAGAAACTTTACCCCGGATTAATCTAGTCCCCTTTATGAAGAAACAAAGTGGAAAGCAATATAGTGTAGAGAGCAGAAATAAAAATCAACAAGCAAGGTTTTTATAGTGGTTCGGGCAACCTCCCTACTCCACTCTTCCAAGCTCACACCTCTTGTGACTTGGGTTCCACTATTGTATTTCACAAATACAACTAGAGCCACTGCTCTCTTCTAGATTCCAGCTCTAGGGGGCATCAATAATTCACAGCACAAGTAGGTGACGAGTTCCACTCCAGTCACACACTACTTTGCTTACACTTGATCTTAGTTACCCAAACTAAATCAAGTTCAATACAACAATTAAAAGTAAAAGAAGGAATCTACACGTTACTGTTGTGTAGAGACAGATTTGGCGCAAAGAAGAACTTGTACAGCAGTGTTGATGATTCAATAAGAAGCTCTTGCCAGTTTGAACTCGGAGTTCTTCTTCTTTATAATGGCTTGATCACTTAATGCTCTTGAAGATGGGAGTTATTCACACTTAATGAATTCTCAGCTACCTTCCTCGTTCATATTGATTGCCTTTTATAATTGTAGAGGGAATCCGAACGTTTGGAAGTAGGTGGCACGCATTTAATGCGCCAACGTTCGAAAATTTTCTTACCGTTGCGACCCAAGTCACAGGTGGAGTCGACTTCGGGTGCGACTTTGCCCAAGTCGCAGATGGAGTCGACTTCGGGTGCGACTTCGCCTGTTCGCAACAACTTCAAGTTCCAGTCTGGGTCGACTTGGTCCTCGACTTGACCCAAGTCGCAGGTGGAGTTGACTTTGTGTGCGACTTCACCTCGGCAGCTTGCTTGATGAACTTGAAATCTTCGGAGATGACTTTGATTACTTGATTTTCTTCATATTGATTGTTCTCCCTTGATTTATATTTCTAGGAACACTGTATGATTATTTATCTTGAAAACCTTGGGTTCCTTTTCTTGAATTCTTGAGTCTTGGAATGCATGAGAAAAGTCCAAATGTGTGATTGATCTTGATCCTCCTTGAAAATATGCAGTTTTGCTTTAGTCTTCACTTTTTCCTCATTTGATCTTCATTTGAGTGTTTGAGTTGTCTTTGACCTTCATTTTCTTTTGAATCTCTTGAATCTATCATTGAGTTATCTTGATCTGCATGTTTCCGTTTTGAAGTCGAAGTTGGAGTCGACTTGATCTGCGACTTCACCAAGTCGCATGCAGAGTCGACTTGGGATGCGACTTCGGCAGCCATTGTTCTCGGTTTCAACTATGGACAGAAATGACGCCTCCAAGTCGCGACTGGAGTCGACTTGGTCTGCGACTTCACCTCAAGTCGCAAGTGGAGTCGACTTGGGATGCGACTTCAGCACCTCTCATTCTTGATTTCAGCTCTGGAAGAAAATGGCGTCTTGAAGTCACTGCTGGAGTCGACTTGGCCTAAATCGATGCCTGAGTCGACTTGGAAATCGACTTGACTTGTCATGCTTTATATTCTTCAAATTTATAACCTTAAATCATTTCCACAAACATATTAGTAACCAAAACTTACTCAAATTGATTTGTTAATCATCAAAACATAGACTTGGCTTATTTTCCACATATTTCCAACAATGTAAACATGAATAAAAAAATTGAAAATCTCTAACATCCATCCAATGTTACTACGTTTCTGTTTAAAATATGATTTGTACATATTCATAGGATTGTGCATAATAACAAAAAACAATTCTAATGCTATACACATTTATAAAATTGTAGAAACTAGTACATATAAATGCCTATATATACATATATAATCGGATATAAGTATAATAAATCCACCTTGCTAATGCTTGGGCAATAAAGAAATTCCAAGCATAATTTTATTTATGAAATTTTATAGCTTGAAACTTCATAAGATTATAAAAAAAATTAATCAATGACAAATAGCCCAAAAAAATTCACAAATGCAATTAATTGAAACTACATAACTAATTGCACAAAAAATATGTATCAAAACAATATTGGATCATATATTAATTTCCAAAAAAAATCCTACTGTCTCTATAGGAAGAACAAAAATAATAATCGCAATAATTTCACTCCTTTCACAACTCTTTTTCCAAACCTTTCCTACAAATGCTCTAAATCCATCAACTCTCCAACCATTTTTATAAAACCTTCCGTAAGTTCTTGAAGATAAGAAATAACAATAAGTCATTTTATCTGGGAGAATCTTTATCCTATCTTATCCTGTAGGGTCCACATGCTTTGATAGTTAAAAATACAAAAATTAATTATTTTTTTACGGAACCCCCTACTAGTACCCTAGACCTTAAGACCTCTGGACCTATTATATATCAACCGAGCTACATGAATTGTTGAAATAACATCTAAAAATAAAAATAGAAATAGAAATACAAATACAACCCCTAGCATATATAAATAATTATTTGGCAAAGCCCATTATTAATCATCCTACCTAGTTGATTAAAAGATCAACTCTTGCCACGTAAGCTCTTTTACGTGGACTTTAACTAGTCAACCCTAGAAATTTTAGGGTATTTACCGTGGAGATGGGAGAAAAATCAATTTCTTTAATGATGAATGTGAAGAAGGAGAGCTAATAAAGGCAGGACCACTATCCAGTTTTATTCTAGAGAAGGAAAGTGTGTGGAGCTTAGTTAACCATACTTATACAAGATGGAAGAAGGAGAAAATTGTAACAATAGTGTAGAAACAAGGGTGGAAGAAGATAAAACTGATACTAATTCCTCCAAGTGGCACTACAGAAAGATGGTTTTGGACCGTTAAGCAGATGACAACTTCAGGGTCAAGTTAGCATATAGGTTGATAATATCTAACCGAGTTCTTTTTTGTCGGCATAATCAAAACAATGCACGTGTATGAGCTATCAAGAGAGAATGATTTGCAAGCAGTTATGGAGATTCAAGCTACCCAAGAAGATTAAAATCTTTGGTTGGAGAATGCTGAGAAATGCATTACCTACAAATCAAATCTAAGAGAGGCATTGCAGTGGATGGGCTCTGTATACTCTGTAGAAGGATATGAGAGGATGCACCACATATTTTTGTATTTTGTGAAATGTTACAACAGCTAAGAGAAACACTGTGGATGATAGATGTATATGGACACCCAGAGATGTGTTGAAATGCATTTGCAGCTAATTGATATGAGTGTGGGAGGGGAAAATAGAAATATTCATCCTAGTATGTTGGTCAATCTGGTATGGTAAGAACTAGATGAGGGAGATAAGGGAATGACCAGATTTTGGAAATATTATTAGATGATGTGAGTCTTTTCGAGACAGCTACAAAACAACTAATCTTCTAGGAGGGTTGCATCTCATGGATAGAATGCTTAGACCGCGATGGGAGAAGCCGGCTTGAGGCTACCGAAAAATCAATTTGATGGTAGAAAATTCCTCAAAGAAAATTATATGGGATTTGGTGCAGCTTTAAGAGATGCAGATCGCAATTTGCCAATAGCTAGCAGCGGAAAATTGGAAGGGAGATTGGATGCCCTTAACATGGAAGTAATGGTTGTCCTTCTTAGGGTAAGATGGGTAAGCGAGATGCACATAACATGAAACAAACTCTTTGGTTTTGGTAAGCAAATCAAATGACGGATGCCCAATTCTGACAACGGTTGGCTTACAAATGCAAGAGATATAAACCATCTTAGCTTCTTTTCTCTCCGTAAGGTTCTTAAATGTTTTGAGGATTAGGAATTGGTGTGCTCATCACACAACAGAGGTTGTTACTTGTAACGTAGATTTTTGTGAATCATGGCAGGGATGCTCCCTAGGTTTTCTCATAAATCCTTTATATATGGATTCTGTTCATTTGAATAAATGAATACCTTTTACATCTAAAAAAATACTATATACTAAATAGAATAAAGGGCTGATCCTTTTAGGTTGGGTCTATTGGCCAATTTTTGTTAATTTTTAGAAGTTTTTAAAATAAACCTATTAATTTAGTTATATTTTACCAATAAACCAATTTTTACCTTTCTAAATATGTGTATTTCGGGATTTTTAAACATTGGTATTTTAGTAATTTTCAATCATAGAAAATGACTCTAATATCTTTGTGTTTAAAAATAAAAAATATAACCTATAAAAAATGATAAAAATCGATTCGTATATTAAATACATCTGGATTAACAAGTTCATAAAATAATTAAAGAAAAATAAAAAATATTGGGTTTTGAGCCCCAGCTAAGAATTCAACTTATTAAACTGAGCTAACAATATCATAACTTAGCAGAATCACCCATTTAAAGGTTCTTTCAAGGCATTCATGTGGGTAATGCAAATCCACTCATGTTTGATGGGTATGGGCTTGAGGAGTCATGTTGTGGGTGACTTTCGCTTTAACGTGTTAGCGTAACTACTAGGATTTTGACTTTTCCAAGTACTTGATTTGACAATTTCATATGTTCCTGGCGTGCCATTTCTTTAATTAGTGTTAAAACTCTAGTAACGAAAAAAAGAAGTGTAGAAGAACATTTGGAATAAATATTTTCAATAATCTAGTGAAATTACTGGTTTCTTATAGTTCGTGCAAGTTTTGACATTATAAAATTTGGAAAGATTGCAACCATATAATGATGTTCTAATTATATTTTGACTGAAATTGCAAGATCTCTGTGTTACTTAATTCAATGAAAACCTTACATCTCATAAATAAGAAAATGTTTGCACATAAATAGAAAGCACCAATCATAAGAATAGGAATCTTCATGTTTTGGCCTCATTTTTTTAGGTCAGCCCGTTTTGTGTTGGTGGTTTTAGAAAATAAATGCCCAATTAATTCCCCAATAAAATTTTAAAGCAATTAATTCCTTTAACCGAGTTTGAAAAGTATATCACAAAAATATTTTGTGTTGTGTTTCACGCTCTAATTTTACATCTGTAATGGGCTAAACACAATAGTCCATAAAAATGGTGATTTCATTAAAATGATGATAAAAATGCATTAGTCTTTCTACAACTTTACAATGCATGAAAAATCTTGTTGGACAAAAATACAAATATGGATGAGCACACTTCACCCCTCGCGACTCGAAGATGAGTAGTGCATGATGCCACGCGCCATGATTTAAAGGCAGTTGCAAATCGACCACGCGGCATGACTAACAAAAATAAGCGTAGATCACTTTACCACGCGCCATAGCCTAAAAAGGGTGAGTATTGGAATCAATGGTAAATTAAGCAAAATCTATGTTTTGATGATTAACAATTCAATTTGAGTAAGTTTTGGTTACTAACATGTGAAAACCAACCAATGAAGAACCTATATGTATGCATTAATCATGTATATGATATTTATATGTGAATTATTGAATTATGAATGATTTATGTGATTTCGCTAATTATTGCAATTAGGTTTAAGGATTAGCGAAACAGGAGTCCCGCCTCTGTAGCCCCGAAAGGCAACTCAGTCGTAATCGGGGCTGAGTGTGGGTAAAGGGGAGAAAGGGAGTGTTGTCGTCGGCATTTGGAGAGGTCGGGTGGCCGGTGGTTTGGGTTGGAGGCGGCTCGGGGGTGGAGGGTACCTGCAGTTGGAGTGTAGTCGGAGGTACCTCTCGTCGGAAGTATGAATCCGAGCGTGGATGATCTGTTAGGGGAAGAGCTACAAACATTAGCCATTGACGGGCTGCGATTAAGAAGATTCAGCCTAGAGATGAAGTTGCAATTCTATGCTCTCTGTGGACATCGAAATTATACAATAAGGAGTTTTTTAAAGGGATGTTGAGAAGGATTTAGAGGACGAAGGATAGGTTCTTCTTCACCGAGGTGGGGGAAAATCTGTTGAAGGTGTCTTTCGTTAACAGGGGTGACAAGGAGCATATTATGGAGGGAAGACCATGGCTGTTTGATCGGAGTATTGTCATTTTAGTCGAACTAAAGGAGGAACTGGATCACGCCCACCTGATGCTTGTGAATTCGCCGCTGTGGGTTCACGTGAAAGGAACTCCTTTCATCGTTGATAAGGAGTTTGTGGGGCAGAGCATAGGCAACACTTATGCGGAGTTCCTGGACAGCAAAATCACGAAAACTGAAATTAAGTTGAAAGTAATGGTGGATTGTAGGGAACCTCTTCGTAGAGGTATGTTCATTAGGGTCGGCTCACAGCAGAGGAAGTGGCTGAGTTTTCAGTATGAGAATCTTCCATTATTCTGTTATTTGTGTGGTATTATGGGACACTCCCATAAAGATTGTCCGTTAGTAGCTAAGGAGGAGCCGATTGTAATGGAAGCTGATATGTCATTTGGTAGTTGGCTACGGGTGGGTGCAAAACCAATGAGGCTGAAAGAGGAATCCATTGTCGGGAATCGTATGTCTCCAAAAAATACCTGGGATACCAAGGCGAAGTTCCAGCAGAGAGTCGGAAGCTGAAGGATCCAGCGGAGGGAAGGAATGCACTAATGGAGGCAAATCTACCAGTTGGTCGATCGGATAGGGGAGGAAGTGTACAGATTGATGAAGAAACGCGTTCGGAGCAGGTGTCCTCTGTTGGTCCCGAGTTGATGGCAAAACCCAAGAGGGGAGGGGTGAATTAGGTATTTAAAAAATTTATAACTTAAACAGAAACTTAACCCCGGATTAATCCAGTCCCCTTAATGAAGAAACGAAATGGAAAGCAATGTAATGTAAATGACAGAAATATAAATCAAGCACACAGGATTTTTATAGTGGTTCGGGCAACCTCCCTACTCCACTCTTCCAAGCTCACACTCCTTGTGACTTGGGTTCCACTATTATATTCTCTCAATACAATTAGAGTCACTACTCTCTTCTAGATTCCAGCTCTAGGGGGCATCAACAAATCACAGCACAAGTAGGTGATGAGTTACACTCCAATCACACACTACTTTGCTTACACTTGATCTTAGTTCCTCAAACTAAATCAAGTTCAACACATACAAAAGAAACAATAAGAAAACTACACTTTACAGTTGTGTAGAAGCAGTTTGGCGCAGAGAAGAACTTGTTGAATTGGCTTTGAATGATCAGTAGTTGAGCTCTTGCAGTTTGAAGCAAAGTTCTTCCTCTTTGATTGGCTTGATCTCTTTAAAGCTCTTGTAGATGGTAGTTATGCACACTTAATGATTCTCAGCTACTTCCCTCGTCCACAATAACTCCCTTTTATAATTATGGAGGGAATCCGAACGTTAGAAGGTGGTTGGGGCGCATTAAATACGCTCCAACGTTCAAAAATTTGAACGTTATTCTCCAAGTCTAAGATGAAGTCGACTTGGCCTGCGACTTGGCTTCCAAGTCGCACATGGAGTCGACCTGGCCTACAACTTGGGTTCTTCAGATTTCCAAGTCTGAGACTTGGGTCGACTTGGCCTCAGACTTCAACTCAAGTCGATCCTGGAGTCGACTTGGGTTGCGACTTGACTTGGTCTTCGCCAATAATGCCTTGATCCTCATTTGATTCTGCTTTTAGCTTGCTTGGCTTTCTTCCTTTAGTCCTTTTAATTGTCAAGTGGCTCCTCATACTTGTAGATCTTGTGATTTATGAAGAGCTTGACCTTGATCCATCTTGGATTTGCTTGAACCTTGTAGAACTTAGGAGAGCTTGAGTCCTTGCATGATATATTCATGCACCTTGCTTGCTTTGGAGTCGTTTGATCTTCATATCTTGAATATATCTTCATTTGGAAACAAGCTTGAAAATTTGCCTTAGACTTGATAGACTTGATTTGAACTTGAACTTGAATCTTTACCTTGAATCTCAAGAATACTCTTGAAAATGGACTTTGCATATTACTTGGATTTGAGAAAGTCCAAATAGATTCTTGGAATGAGCTTGGGAATGCATCTTTCAAGTCTGAACTTCTCAAGTCGGAGGTGGAGTCGACCTTGTCTGCGACTTTGCCCAAGTCGCACCTGGAGTCGACTTCGTTTGCGACTTGGGCAGCTTTGTGCCCCAAAATCAGGTCTGGACAGTTTTTCTCGACTGAAGTCGATAGTGAGGTCGACTTCGTTTGCGACTTGGCTTCCCAAGTCGCAAGTGGAGTCGACTTGGGTTGCGACTTCACCTGCTATTCTTCCAGTTTTGATTTTGCCTTTGAAGTTCTGTTTCAAGTTGATAATGGAGTCGACTTTGGGATCGACTTCACCCTAAGTCGAAGTCCAAGTCGACTTGGGGATCGACTTGACTATTTCAGTTCCTTAAAACATTTGGCAAACTCATTAGTATACTTGATATACTCAAATTAGTCTTTGTTAATCATCAAAACTCATGCTTTGGTCAATTTTGTTTTGTTTTAAACATTGTTTACAACATCCTCCACGTCCTTGTGCGGTGAATCTTTAAGGACTGGAAAAGAATCCATTTCCCATCACCAACAGCAGTGTGGTCTAGTAACTCCAATGCTCTGTGAGAATTCTACGATGCAGAGGTTAGAGGATGCGGAGTTTGGGAGTGATGACGATCAGGGCGTGGGAAGGGGAAAGGTAGTGGCTGGGCTGGGCGGGGGCAGGGAAGTTCAGTGGGCCGATAATGGACAGATGCAGGTTACGGATGGGGGGGGTCAGAAAATTCAGACGGGGGAGGATATGGAGTGGATAATTGGAGGAGGGGCTATTCGGAGGGAAGAAAGGAAAAGTGGGGACGGGAATGTGTTGGGCACTAGCAATCTGTTTGATATAACTGTGCATAAAGTTAATGAGGGCAACAGTATTATATCAGTGGCACATTCAGGTGGGGTGGGGGGAAGGAAAACAGTAGAGCTCACGCCGGCTATGCAGCACGCTCAGGCGCGTAGAGTTAGTTGGAAAAGGTAGGTGCAACATGGGAAGGGGCTGAAGTTAAATATCCCAATTGAAACATTGCTGAATGAAAATGTCAAAAGAGGTGGATTATGGACCAATGTGAGCAAGTGGCTGTGCACAAACGGGCAAAGAATATGGACATTGCAGAACATGGGGAGGTGGAGGCTGTGGGGGCACCCCGACCCCACCTCAACTGATATGGCTATTTTAGCTTGGAATTGCCGTGGACTTGGGAATCCACGTGCAATTCGTTGCCTCCATGACTTAGTCAGGAAACAAGGTCCCAAATTGGTCTTCCTCTGCGAAACTAAGAGGTCCACTAAGGAGATGGAAGGAGTTAGGCGTAAGATCCGGTTTGATTCATGCTTCGTGGTGGAGCCCGTGGCTAGGAGGGGGGGACTGGCTCTTTTTTGGAATAATGATCAACCCGCGTCTCTTCGCAGTTTTTCAAATCATCATATTGACGTGGACTTTTTTGGTTGGCAGTTTACCGGGTTCTATGGTCATCCAGAAACACATAGCCGTCATCAAAGCTGGAACATTCTCAATCAGTTAGGAGATGGATACAATTCTCCATGGCTTGTCTTGGGCGATTTTAACGAAGTTGTGGGGCCGAATGAATATATCAGTCTGCGTACTCGCTCACAATCCCAAATGGACCTTTTTTGTAATTCTATTGACAGATGTAATCTATAGGACTTCGGTTTTGTGGGCGCACCTATGACATGGAGTAATAATCGCAGAGGAACTCAGAGAGTGGAAGCAAGACTGGATAGAGGGTTGGAAAATTCTTCATGGCTAAATCTTTTTCCCTATGCTAGGTCTATTCATCTGGCGGCTGCTACCTCTGATCATTGCCCGTTATTGGTACTGCTTGATCAAAAAAACCGCACAAGGAGGCCACCACGGGAATTCAGATATGAGCTGTTTTGGGCTCGCGATCCTGAGGCAAGTAAAATCATTCATCAGGTGTGGGAGACGAAACCCTTGGGAGTAGTGAGGAATGCTGATTTGCTGTCCTGGAAACTAAAGCGCTGCGGATCTGAACTTTCCTTGTGGAATCGTAAAGTAAGAGGAAATCTGAGGAGTGCCATAGATAGCAAGCAAAGGGAACTTTCTGATCTAATGTGTCAGGATCCTTCTGACGACCGTGATGAATCCATTTGTAAGTTGAAATTCCAAATTAATATGTTGTTGGAGGACGAGGAGCAGCTTTGGCGTCTAAGAGCGAAGACCCATTGGCTTCATGAAGGAGACAGAAATACCAGTTTCTTCCATCGGGTAGCATCCAATCGCAGACGGTCAAATTTCATTGAGGAGCTCAGAGACTCTAATGGGAGGTGGGTCCAGGATTAGGATCAGTTGCTAGATTTGGCAGTATCATACTTTTCAGAGGTATTCACTTCATCTGTCACAGGGGACGCTACCTGGGTTTATGATCATATTGCAAGGAAAATCTCTGATAACCAACGATAGTACTTGACAAATCCTCTTAGCCTGGAGGAAGTGGAGAGAGCGGTGAGAAGTATGCGTCCTATTAAGGCCCCGGGGCCGGATGGTATGTCTCCGGGCTTCTTTCAGAAACATTGGAACATTGTCGGCAAGGATATCTTTCTATGGTGTAAACTTTTCATGGAGGAAAGTAATCAGGCCCTGAGGGATAGTCATATCAGGGAATTAAACACTACTTCTTTAGTGTTACACCCTAAGGTGGCCGGGGCGAATGACCTATCAAATTTTCGACCAATCAGCCTTTGTAATGTGGCGTATAAAATTCTGGCCAAATTCTTAGCGAATAGGCTCAAGGGGGCACTCCACGAGGTCATTGGGTGGAACAAAGTGCGTTCGTTCCAGGTCGGCTCATCACTGATAATATGTTGATTGCCTATGAAGCGATCCATTCTCTTCGAAAGCGTAGGGGAGGCAAAAGGGGGGAGATGGCTATAAAACTTGACATGTCTAAGGCCTATGATAGGGTTGAGTGGGCTTTTCTCAGTCAGATTATGTGGGCTATGAACTTCAGTCCTGTGTGGATCGACTGGATCAGATGCTGCATTTCTACCGTGAGGTACCAGGTTAACATGAATGGATTTAAATCTAGGCTCTTCCAACCTCAAAGGGGTTTAAGGTAGGGCGACCCGCTGTCTCTCTATCTCTTTCTTCTATGTGTGGAGGGTCTCTCAGCACTCATCTCAAGTGCGGTTGCCCGGGGCGCGCTTCATGGAATCAGAATCAATCCGCAGGGGCCGTAACTTACTCACCTCCTGTTTGCCGATGATGCTCTTTTATTTATTAGGGCGGATGATCATGATATAAGGATTCTACAGGATATCCTTAACAAATACGCTGCTTCTTCTGGTCAGATGATCAATGTGGACAAAACCTCGATCTTTTTCAGCACAAATATGAATAACCACGATTGAAGGGTGATGACCAATCTGTTGGCGGCCTTGGGTCGGGAATTTCACCAATATCTGGGTCTCCCGGCATATCTTGGTAGGTCCAAGAAAGGGATGTTCAAGGACATTCAGGAGCGTATCTGGCAAAAAATTCAAGGGTGGAAGGGGTGTCTTCTATCCTGGGGTGGGAAAGAGGTCTTAATCAAGGCTGTTGCACAAGCCATTCCGTCTTATTCCATGAGTATCTTTCTGCTTCCTAGGTTCTTTTGTCAGACTATCAATGGAATGTTAAGCAAATTTTGGTGGGGTGAGAAGGGAGACAAAAGGAAGATGAGTTGGGTGGCTTGGATGGAGATGTGTAAAGCCAAGCGGGCGGGAGGGATGGGGTTCAGAGATATAACTGCATTCAACTACGCCCTTCTAGCTAAACAGGTATGGAGATTATCATCTAGCACTGCTTCTTTTTGCCATTAGGTGCTAAAAGCTAGATATTTCCCAAACTCGGATATTTGGAGCTGTAAAGAGGGACCTTCTGACTCCTACACATGGAAGAGTATTCTCAGGGCACGGGATGCGATCCAATCCGGCTGCAAATGGCGAGTAGGCAATGGCAAGAGGATTCAATTTTTCCAGGATGTTTGGCTTAAATCTATTGTGAGCAAGGCGGCCCTCTCCCTTTATCCATCCCGAAGGATGTCACGGTCAGTCATTTCATCAATGAAGAGACAAAATCGTGGATCAAGGATAAGATAGTGGCTGCGGCGGGTGAGGTTGGTTGGCAGGAAATTAGGCTTCTACCACTTCCCCGGGGCAAAGAAAAGGATTGTCTTCTGGGTACACGAACCAACTGGTCAATTCTCGGTCAAGTCGGCTCACAGGATGCTTTCTCCGACCATAGTTAATCCTCGTCTGGCTTGCTGCTATTGGGCTATTTGGAGGACTAGGCTTCCTAGTAAGGTGATGATTTTTGGTTGGCAGTTACTAAAGAATGCTTTCCCGACATTGTTAAACTTGTCGCATAGGGGAGTAGCTGTTGATGTTGCTTGCGTGCTTTGCAAGAGGGAGGTAGAAGACATTGACCATTTGTTTCTGGGTTGCGCTCGTATTGCGAGGATCGGTCGTATAGCTGCTTGTCGGTGCTCTCCAGTGTCGTCGGTGACGGAAACTTTGAGAATCCTTTCTAGTAGAAACAAACTGGATGAGCTGGCCTTTTTCATTGTGTACTGTTGGAGAATCTGGTTTTTGCTAAACAAGTTCAGGGAGGAGGGTGTCCAACCAAAATTTGCTGATACTCTAAGGTGGTGTCATGCTTTTATCGAACAACTTAGGAGGGCGAAACTCCTTGGTCAAGCGTGCGTCCTTGATCGCCCCCTTGTAGCCAGGTGGACTAAACCCCCTGATGGTGTATTCAAGATGAACATTGACGCGCGATGCTTGGAGGAGAGGAAGGTCATGGGGCTGGCGGCAGTTATAAGGGACTCCTGTGGATTCTTTATAGCCGCTAAAGGGTGGAGATGGAAGGGTGTGGCGGAGCTGTTGCTAATGGAAGAGAATGCTTTTCTCATGGGTACCAAGTGGGTGCTCCATCTTAATGTAGGTAAAATCCAGATTGAATCCGACTCTCTTCTGCTTTGCACTTACCTATCAAATGATTGCACGATCTCGTCACCAGTGGGACAAGTTGTTTATGAAATCAGATCCATCCTCGCTACTAATGCTCACATCTCTATACACCATGTACTAAGGCAAGGAAATAGGGTGGCACATTTAATTGCTGATTTGGCTTCCTTTTCTGCATTGGATCATCTTACTTGGTGGGGAAACCCCCCAAGCCATTATTGGTAAAATTTGTACAGATAATTTTTTGGCAATGAATTGCGTGGATTACTCTTCTCCGAACCTATTTCACTTGGAAAGGGGGTCGGGTTAGAGTAATTCTTTTATAAAAAAAAGGTTTAAGGATTAGCAATAATGGTGTGATTAATCAGTTTGAGCTAATATGAGACAATGGGATTGGAGTAAATTGTTGTTGATTTAAATGTGAAAATACATTATGGAAAATCCTTTTAATTCATTTAATATGAATTATGAGCATTGGTGTGATAAGTGTTAAGTTAAGTGGAAAAACACTGGAAAATTCATAACTCAACGCTTGTAAGGCGGATTCAAGTGAAATTTGAAATAAAAATTAATGATGTTGGGCTTGGTATTATGGAATTAATGGGTTATGAAAATTCTTGATGAAACGAGTGTTATGATTTATTGATCATATCTCAATTTCAACCGTTAACTTTAAACGGCTATAACGGGAGCTAGAAAAATCGGATTGAGATGAAATTTGAAAAGGTTGAATAAAATTATGAGATGTTTATTTTGGATGGCTTAGATTAAGTATAAAATATTGAAAAAAATACCTGCATTGAAAAAGGTGAGCATGGTTGACTAATGCACCTCAAAAGTATCCAACAATTAATGCTAGAGTATAATGCATAATTGCATATTTTTAATGGGAGTTGAGGTGTCAATTGCAGCCCATTTCTAGGGTATTTTATGTATTTATATGAAATGCAAAAAATCCAAGAATTATCCAGCCATTAAATGTTTATCATGATGAAGCTACAAAGCAAACAACCTAAGCATAGGCAAGGTGGCAAGAGGGACGTTCATGGGCTGCTCTTGACGCATATTTTTTATTTTTTATTTTTAAAATATGTATTTATATTTCTGACATGTAGGGACACCAAGATATGCATTCAATCATGCAAATTTTCAGCAATAAAAATATTAAAATGCAGCTGAATTGGAGAGAGAAAACGTGGACAGTATATGGGGCAAGTGACGTGCAATGAATATGCTTATTGCTGCCATTTTGTTAATTTTTTTAACACCAAATTAATATATGAATTAAGGGTTAATTAAATGTATGTTTTACCCTTAAATGGGAATTATTAAAAAATGAAAAAATTGCTGGAAAAATGGACTGCAAATGACGTGCTAGCTGGATAGCTTGGACGACCATGGATTAAAGTAATTTTTGGATTTTTGAAAATTGGTAAAAGCCTAATTTACATGGCTATAAAATGTCCAACACTTCAAAAGGGATAAGTGACCATTTAATGGTGTGGAAAATTCCCAAGACGTGGGGCCCACAGCTGGAAAAAAATCCAGCTTATAAAATCCATTCACGTCCATTTGAGTGGAGATTTGGAAAATTGCTAAGTGTTGGATTTTTCACCCCAAAGCAACAGCAGCAGCTCACGTCCATCTTGGCCAGCAAAAGAAGAAGGAAAAGCAAGAAAAAGAAGTGAATTTGAGGAGGAAATCATCTCCAAGTGTTAGGGTTTGAGTTGGCACTAAACCAAGTAAGTATATGTGTTGTTTGAGTTGGTTATTTTGAGTTTTTAAACTCCAAAATGGGGAATATGAAAGGGATGCTTAAAGAATCCTTAAAATGATGATTTAACATGACTTTGATTGAATATGGAATGGGTGTTAGATTATATGCATGAATTTTCATGATTTAGATGATGAAAAGTGAAGTTTTGAATGATATATGAGTTGAAAAACTCAACTTGACAAACCCTAAATCTAAAAGACAAGTTTCTGTTTGAAATGGATAATATTTTTAGGTTATTAAACATGTTTTAATGAAGAATATATGTTGATTTGAGCTTAAGGAATGAATTTTAGCAACTATGGAAAGTAAAGCTAGGTTTATGACCCGATTTCTTCGTTTCTATGCTAAAAATCATATGGAAATAGGTTTGCATGATTTGTGAATTCTATGTAGGGTAAAATACCCTAGGGTTAATTTATTATTTATGCCCAAAAGTATTTGGGAAAATAAGCTCAAAATCTGATTTTTATGAATTTATGAAATGATGCATAAATGGAGTGAAAATGGGACCCGAAACGGGTAGGCAACTTGCTGTTTGAGAGGTTTTTATTTATGGATTTTAAACATGTGTTAATAACCTAGATTTGGATTATAAAAAATGGAATTATTTTCTGAAAATTCGGATTTATTAAACTGCTTAGGGTTATGTGTCAACAGACACGTTAAATGGGTGAAAAAGGGGCTCCAAACTTGCTATTTTGGAAACCTATGGTGAGTGGATTTAAATCCCATAAAAATACCCTAAATGCAGTGGTAATTAAGGGTAATTTACACGCTGAAATATGGATTAAGTTTCTGACTTAGAAAATTTTATGAAATATGTTATGTAAGTGTTGCCAAATGGGCATATGTGAAGAGATAGATATGCAAGGATACCAAATGATTTGTGAAATATGGTTTTATGAAAAAATGCATGAAAATATTATTTAATTTCATGATTATATATCTGTTTAGAATGTCATAATGATAATTGCAAAATTTTGGAATTGATTAATGAAGCTAAGACAACGACGTATGCTTAAAACGGGCAACGATGCGTGTATTTTGGAAAAGGATTGATAAATGGAAAAATGAAGGTTAATGAACCTATGTATGATAATTATTGAATTAATTTTATGTGATTGAAATGGATACCCTATCTATGGGGTTATACATGTTATGTGTTAGCCGATGAAATGTGTAAAAATGTGCTAATATGTGCAATATATGCTATATATGTACATGATGACTTGTGAAGTCAAGTAAATAATATATGTGAATGGAATGGGTTGGAAAACTAAATGAAATATGAGGAAAAGAAGTATATGGAAAAAATATATTATTCTCATGTAGGCAAAGGCAAAGAAAAAGCAGAATCGGAAAGCTAAGAGACACAGGTAAGCAAGCAAATTTTCTAAATGAATTTTGGATTTCTAAATTGTTTACATAAATGCAATTTTTGCTCTAACTCGTTTAATGAAATTGTGGAAATTATTTCTAATATGTTTAAGGATGACCATTCCTTAATTAAATTGTGTTGAAATGATGTTTTTACTTCAATGTGACTTTGAGAAATCTCCTTCGATAAATACTATGAAAAATGTTGTGATTCCAAGTTTATGATTGAAAATCATGCTAGAATTCTAAAGATGGATTTATGAAAAAAGTTCATGTGCACAGGGTACTAGGTCCACTTGAAGGGTATAAACGGACCGATTGTCCCCCATTGGTGTGGCCAAGTCGCTTAAAACAGGCCCAAGGCCGGCGACGTCCTCTTTGAAATGGGAGATGATGTGGACGAATGGTCGCCTAACTAGCTTCCATCCTAAGGGAATTATGATGATTATGTTCATGTTTTATATGACATTATGCATATCGTACTTGTGATGAGTACAAGATTTTATGCTTTCAAGAGATACCTTGTGACAAGGTATAATGTGCTTTCCAAGTTAATTTTAAATTCAAAATGTTGCCTGAAATGGTTTGCCTATAAAATGCAAATAACTTGCTTATTGAGTTTCGACTCACGATTTTATTTTCCAAACCCAAAGACAGGTAAAGGATAAAAGATGGCGAAGAAGCAAGTTCCAGCTTGAGGATGCAATGGAAAATTTTTAGTATTTCTATGTTATGAAATAATTCATGTTGAATGATTATAACCATTCGAATGTTTTATGTTGATGACTATGATTTATATATGCAGTGACATCCGATTTAGGCAAATGTTGAAATGTCGCTTGAACAACATGCTTGTATATGTGTTGAGTGGATTGAAATGGGTTAGTTATGCATGAGGTGGAAATGATTTAGATATGTTTGAGATGGAAATATGTGAAATTGAATTCTTATGAAGAAAAATTAAAATCGGATAAACACCGTTAAAACCCGCCGTGTGATAGGGCAACAATCCTGATCACGTTTACCAATCAATACGATCCCGAGGTAAGGCTCAGGATGTGATGCTCGGGTTTGGGGCGCCACATAACATGTTTTGTGAAAATGTTTAAAGGATATAGAAATGAAAAATCTGAATCTGATAGATCAAGTCGCAATCCAAGTCGACTCAGCTATCGACTTGAGTCAAGTCGATACCCAAGTCGACCTCAAAAGCGACTTGAAAGAAGAAAAACAATCCAGCGCTAAAAATTGATCCAAAGCAGACGAAGTCGCATAGCCAAGTCAACTCCATCTGCGACTAGGGTCAAGTCGCAGACCCAAGTTGACTCTAGCACCGACTTCGAGAACCTAGAACTTCTAGCGTTGAAACTCAGATCCAGAACAGGCGAAGTCGTAGAGTCAAGTCGACTTCATGAGCGACTTGAGTGAAGTCGCAAACCCAAGTCGACTTCAGCATCGACTTCGTGGACTCAGAACTTCCAGAGTTGAAATTAGGAATTCAGGATAGTGAAGTCGCATACCCAAGTCGACTTCACATGCGACTTAAGTGAAGTTGGAACCCAAGTCGACCCAGGCATCCGACTTGAGTCAGATTGAAGATTGTTTTAGTTCAAGACAAGCAAATCTACATGATAAAACCATTCAAGATTATGTTATGATCAAGGAAAGCTCATTTGGCCACTTCTAAGTATTACTAATCAAGATTACCAAAGTACTTGAAAACCAAGACATGAAGATAAGATCTCCAAGTGTAGATTGAACATATCAAAGCCTCAAAGTTCAAATGAATCAGAGGAAGAATAGATACAAGATCAATATGAAGCAGATTTCCAAAGAAACCAAGTTCATCAAGTGAACACAGAAAGTGAAGTCGCACCCGAAGTCGACTTCACCTGCAACTTGGGTCAAGTCTAAGACTAAGTCGACTTGAAGCAGGAACTTGGAACATTGCTGAAGACTGAAGTCGCACCTGAAGTCAACTTCAGCCTGCGACTTGGGTCGCAATGGTCGGAGAAATTTAAAAGTTGGCGCATTAAATGTGCGCCACCTACCTCCAAATGTTTGAATTTACTCCATCATTATAAATATGCATTCAAGTGAACATGCTAGAGGTTAGATAGAGCATTAACTGAGATTCAACAACCATCATCTCCAAGCATTAAGTGATAAATACAAGTTTTCAAGGGAAGAACAAAGCTCCAACTTGCTGCATGCTCTAACGTTGTTCAAATCTTTTCTTCTACAAGTTCTTTCACGAGCTGAATTTGCCTACAAAAACTGTAAAGTGTAGACTTTCTTATTTGAATTAATATTTGTATTTGATACTTGGTTTATTATTGGGATTTTGAACCAAGTGATAGTAAAGTAGTGTTGTGACTTGAGTGAGACTCGTCAACTACTTGTGCTGTGATTTGTACACGCCCCCAAGAGCTGAAATCTAGAAGATAGTTGTTGCTCTAGTTGTATTTGAGAATACATAGTGGAACCCAAGTCACAAGGGGTGTGAGCTTGGAAGAGTGGAGTAGGGGAGGTTGCTCGAACCACTATAAAATTTTTGTCTACTGCTGTGATTTACATTTCTATTTTTACTGCTTTATTACTCTTCATACGTTTCATTTGTTTCATTAAAGGGGATTAAATTAAACAGGGGCAAATCTCTGCTTAAGTGAAAAAATTTAAAATACCCAATTCACCTCTCCCCTTTTGGCTAATTGTCATAAACTCGGGACCAACAAGTGGTACAGAGCAGGTCTTTGAGTTTAAACCAAAGAGATCATTTGAAATGGATTCCCAATCAACTTCCACCCCTGCTTTTGCCGAAGGTCAATCTTTCACAAGACCACATTTATTTGATGGGACTAACTTCGGTTATTGGAAGTTGAGAATGAAACACTTGATCATGGCTACGGATATTGATTCTTGGATTGCTGGTCACCGCCTTACTGCAATTCATTTTTTATGGCAAACCACCATCCTTCTACTGCATTTTGGCTCTACCACTTGTGGTTAGTAGCATATCAATATACCAAAGATACCCGTACAAAGTTAAGAGGAAGGAATCCTAAATGATCTAAAGTATCCTAATGCACGTTGCCCCATTATAAAAGTCTTTTACAAGATTGTGTAGTAGTATTAGTGATAGGAGGGGCACGAGACTTCAAGAAACTTGAAACTGTTGTAATATCATTGTTATCACATTCTGATACAACAAGAGGATTGCCAAAATTGAGGCAATTGATTTACATGTTTACTTATGCAATAAAGTGTCATGAATAGAATTAGATTGATTTGAAACCCAGGAAAAGATCGCAATTTGGCGCATCCGCTACTATGTGAGGCTGGTCTTTCTTGCACTTGGCATGATGTGACAACATTATTAACATTTTGGTTGCTGGCTGATATGGCTATTTACGGGCAATTAAAACAATATTTTAATTAATTTTTAAAATTAAATCTGTGGGTTTCACCAAAATATGCCATAATATCAAATTTTTTGATATTTTATTTGAATTATGTGAAATTAAAAAGTAAAGCATGTGCATGCATCTATTCCGAATTTCAAATTTCACATTGAGGAAGATGAAAGTGGGCTAATAGATTTGTCAAAAAAATTAAGAGAAAATTCTCTTTATACTTACAACATTTGACAATTATTCTTTTCGTACTTACAACATTATCAGAATTTTTCTAACACAACATTTTTCTTAATTTTCCAAATGCCAAATGCCAATGTCATTAATCTTAGTTCAAGTTTTAGAAAATTCAATGAAGTGCAAGGTCTGATTGAGTGTTTTTAAAATTTGTTAGCTCGTTTACTCTTGTGAACAATGATTTTAATTCACAAAATCCATTTTTTTGGATTTCTTTATTAAGGTAGATACAAACTAAGTAAACCAAAAATAATTATTTTTGATAGAGTTAATATTCAATTCAAATCCACTTAAATCATAAAAATTTTGTTGAAGATTTTTTATAAATTTTCTATTTGAACGATTTTTAATTTAATTTAAATTAATATTGATATTGATTTTATTTTTCAAATAAAATTTATAATTTAGTTTTAATCTAAAATTCAAGAGTTGACAGCCCATCATTTTAATCTTTACGTGTGACACCAAATTAAATACATAAAAGGTAAGTAATAAAAATTAATCAGATATTTGTGGATTGATATTGTTATGAAATTATAATTTTTAACGTATGACCTTATGATATTTAACCCTTTATCTTGAAAAAAATATTACAATGAAAATGCATATGTCATTATTCTTATACCAATCCCAAAAAGCCACATATATTTATATTATTAATTTCACATTGAAACAACTGAATGGAGAGATGGGTGAATCCTATAGTTATTGCAAGTGAATCCTATAAGTTATATACAAACTAATATAGTTTGTTTTAAAAATATTCAAATTGGATGTGTGAAAAATACAAATATACAAAATTATCGATCTATTATATAAAAACCAAAAAACAACAAATTTAAATATCACTAATATATAAATTTTAATATTTAGTTATATAAATTTGAAAGATTTAATATATATTTAATTTAAATTTAATATATATCAAAAAAATTTCATTGGACTTTAAATTTGATTGGACTTTATTTAGAGGTGTCATCCTATTTTGAGTAAATTTTAATACAAAATATTATTATTTATATTAATAGTAACCAATTATGTCAGATTTTATAAGCAATATATCTTTTAAATTTAATATATTAAAAATGATATATATAATTATAACAAACTTTGCCGCAGTTCACTATGGTTTGAACAAACAATTGGGCCAGCTAAACCTGAACAAGAGTTAACAACGGTTCAATTTATAGGTTAGTTTTGATAACATTGCTTAAAATAATGTGAAATTTCAAACAATCCAAAAATTAAAATTGCTTCCTCAATTTGAATAAAATAAATTTAAAGATAAAATATACTTATTAAATTATAAAATTAAAAATCTAATATTCTTTAATTCGTGGGCGGGCATTGCCAAAATATTTTGAAACTATGGGCGGATAGACTTCATGCCTCCATTTGGTCTTTAATCAATTAAATGGGCCAAGAATAAAAAAAAACAAATATGCTTTAAAACAAATTTTATGTAGACTCACCCCCATAGATTAAAGCAATATGAATGGCCAATATAACTTTTATTATTATGATATTTTAGATATTTATGATTTAAAAGGAATTGAAAATAAAATAAGTAACAGAACTATGAATTAATTAAAATTTTAATCATTTTAAGTGGAAATTCGTTTAAGATAATTCTATAAATAAAATTAGAGACAACACTGAATTTTTTTATAAATTCACTATTTAATACAAAAATGTATTGAATCCATAATTTTGTATTGATTTAATTTAATTTAAATAAATAATACGATATTAACAATAAATAATAATGTAGATACAAATTAAGTTAATCAAAATAATTATTTTCATCTAGTTTAAAAATATTTCTGTTAACCAATCTAAAAATATTTATTTATTAAATTAACTTTAAAAGTTGTGTTTTAACATTATTTTTATTTAATTATTTTAATTTAGAATATAGTAGGTGTTGTTAGATGTTATCTTAGTTATTAACTTCAAAGAGATAAGTGTAACTTGCTCTCTAAACATCTCAACATAAAATTAATTAAAAATACTTATTTTTATTTTGTTAATCATTTAGATTAATTTATTACAGTTGTATTTCTAAAAATCCATATATAATTATTATTATAGTTTTATATATTTATTTAAATTTTTATTTCATTCAATTTAAATTAATTATTATTTTTAATTATAGCTTTATATTTATTTGGTTTTTAATTATTTAATACAAAGTTTTCATAGAAATTACCTAAACGAATAAAAGAATTTTTAGGATAATATAAATGATGTTAAATATAATAAGTGGAGTAAATTTTTTATAAACTATCAAGATCAGGATCATATAGAAGAGATGTTTTGTAGAAGTGGGCCCAAGAGATTTGGTAAAAGAAAGGTTTATATAATATACTTTTTTTGTAAGAATATTTATAGACTTTAATTTTTATTATTAAATAATTTATATATTTTTTAAATGTAATTAAAAGTAATTATTTAATGTTTATATTATTAAATCTAAATTACAGTTACATATTTATTTATAATTTTATTTTATTTTATTTAAATTAATTATCAAAAATTAGATGCTGTTAGATGTTGTTAGATGCGGTTAGACGTTGTTAGATTAAGGTGGATTTCATTAAATCGTATTATCTGGGTTTCAAATTCCGTAATTAAAGTATAAATGACCTTATAAGGGGCCTAAGATCATATTGCAGGAGTTAAATTAGGATTAAATTATTAATTTCAAAAATTAGATGCGGTTAGATGCTGTTAGACGCAGTTATATTAAAGTGATTTCATTAAATCGTATTATTTAGATTTCAAATTCCGTAATTAAGGTATAAATGACCTTATAAGGGGCTTAGGATCATATTACAGGTGTTAAATTAGGATTAACTTATCAATTTCAAAAATTAGATGCGGTTAGAAGCGGTTAGACGCTGTTAGATTAAGGTAAATTTCATTAAATCGTATTATCTGAGTTTTGAATTTTGTAATTAAGGTATAAATGACCTTATAAGGGGCCTAGGATCATATTACAGGTGTTAAATTAGGATTAACTTATTAATTTCAAAAATTAAATGTGGTTAGATGTTGTTAAACGCTGTTAGATTAAGGTGGATTTCATTAAATCCTATTGTCTGGGTTTCAAATTCTGTAATTGAGGTATAAATGACCTTATAAGGGGCCTAGGATCATATTACAGGTGTTAAATTAGGATTAACTTATTAATTTAAAAACTAGATGCGGTTAGATGCAGTTAGATATTGTTAGACGCTGTTAGATTAAGGTGGATTTCATTAAATCATATTATCTGGGTTTCAAATTTCGTAATTAAGGTATAAATGGCCTTATAGGGGCCTAGGATCATATTATAAGTGTTAAATTAGGATTAATTTATTAATTTAAAAAATTAGATGCAGTTAGATGCTGTTAGATGCGGTTAGATACAGTTAGATGTGGTTAGACGCTGTTAGATTAAGGTGATTTCATTAAATCATATTATCTGGGTTTCAAATTCCGTTATTAAGGTATAAATGACTTTATAAGGGGCCTAGAATCATACTACAAGTATTAAATTAGGATTAACTTATTAATTTCAAAAATTAGATGTAGTTAGATGCTGTAAGATGCGGTTAGATGAAGTTAGATGCTGTTAGATGCGGTTAGATTCTATTATATTCGAAAAATAAAAAATATTACTAAATTCTCAAAAAAATCAAATAAATAAATAAAATTGTTATGTTTAAGAGTACCTTAATTACATTAACTTTAAATAATATAATATAACTCCTAATATAAAATATATTTTTCAACTTTACCAATTATAATGAAATCTCATTAAAAAATAATTTTTTGTACACAAATATTTTTAAAAATTGTCAAATAATGAAAAATTATGTCTATATACGTTTTAGTAGTTGATCCAGCAAATGAATGGAATAAATTGAGATTTTGTATATATATAATACAAATTTTATCAAAAAACCAAACATACTCACATTTTTAAATAAATATACTCACGCTGCAAAATTATCACAATGCCCCTACTTCCTTTTCTTTTCTCCTAGGGAAGGCTTCCCATGGGTTGGGCCTCAAATGCGTACAGTCCCGTGGGTCCTCTAGCATGGGCGTTAAGGAATTCGTTCCCACAAGACTTTATTCTATTTTTTTACAGAGAGGTGCATACCTTCCATGCGTTGCTTAGCTATTGGCTCACCCACTGATTGTCTTGGGTACGTGTTTGATAATATTTTTGTAGTTGTTTTGAATAGCTAGGATTGTTGTAAAACAAATGGCAAATCAAACACAATTCATGTTTTGATGATTAACAATGCAATTTGAGAAGTTTAAGCTACTAACATGTGTAAGAGATGGGTTAAGGTTCAAAGTCTTTCAAGATTCAAAGTTTGTTAGGTCAAGTCGCATGCCAAGTCGACTCAAACATTAACTTAGGTCAAGTCGATACTTAAGTCAACTTCAGCATCGACTTCAAAGGGCTATTTTTCGATAAAGCTAACAATGTGGACACATGAGCAGGCAAAGTCACATCCGAAGTGGACTTTGCATGTGACTTGGGTCAAGACGTAACCCAAGTCGACTCCGTCAGCAACTTGAATGATTTTTAGGGGTCCGATGCTAAGTCTGATGAAGCTAAGTCACAACCAAGTTGACTCCGATATGCGAATCGGGTGAAGCCATAGATGAAGTCAACTCTAACACGCGACTTGAGTTAAGTTGCAAACCAAGTCGACCCTAGCTTTCAACTTGGGTACAAGAAGGTTAAAACCAAAAAGATTCAAGTCCAAGAATGACGTGATTAGCTCAAGCAACATTATTTCAAAATGATTCAAGGACCAAATCACAAGCCCACTAAAGGACTTTCAAATAAACATGACCAAGCTCAATGATTAAGAAATGCAAAGGTTTACTTGCACAAATGAAAGCTTTTGAAGTCAAAATATGAAGAGACAAGGACACATACATAATGGGATTAAGATAGTAAAAGCACAAATGTTCCAAAGAGCTAAGTGGAGTGTAAAGTCACAACGCAAGTTAACTTCACCTGGGACTTGGGTCAAGTCTGAGACTAAGTCGACCCCGAGTGGAACTTAAAACTGAAGTGTTGAAGACTGAAATTACAACCCAAGTTGACTCCAGTTTGCGATGTGGGTATAGTTGCACCCGAAGTCAACTCGGAGTGCGACTTGGATCACAACGGTCAGAAAATTCGAATGTTGGCGCATTAAATGCGCTCCACCTACCACTAAGCATTCAAATTTCCTTCTTTATTTAATACATGTTAAATGAAGTGGAAAGAGTTAGCTAGAACATTAATTAAGCTTCTACTTTCCAACTCACAAGTATTCAAGTGCTCCTTAAAGAAATTTTTAAGAAGAACAGTGTCATCCATTGCAGTTGAAGTGTCCTTTTGTTTATCTTTTCTACAAGTTCTTCCTCGAGCTGAAAACTTTCATACACATCTGTAAAGTGTATATTTGCATTCTTTACTGTTCTTGTGATTCTATTTGGTTTAGTGTTGGAGACCAAGATTAAGTGAAGGCAAGTAGTATATGACTGGAGTATGACTCGTCACCTGCTTGTGTGTAAATTGTAATTATAATTACGTTGATATAGTAAAAACCAAGGCACAAGGGTGTATTCTTAGAGGAGTGGAGTATGGAGGGTTGTCCTGAACTACTATAATTTCATGTGTTTGTCATATTTGCTTTATTTGCTTTTCCATTATCTACGTTTTTCATTCAAATAGACTTAGTCTAAAAGGGGTTGTATTCAACACACTGAAAGAAATTTTAAAGAACTTAATTTGCCCCTCCCCTATTAGATATTGCCACAAACTCGGTACCCATAAAGATTTCGCCACGTCAATGATCCGTGCCAGCGTCTTCATGGATTGTGTTTTATCTTTGCAGAGAATATCAGTAGTAGCCAATGTTTTGAAAACCGAAACGGGCAATGAACCGGTTTTGTGACTAGTTCCTGGTTTTTTCGGTTCAACCGGTGCAAACCGACGGTCAAACCGCAGTTGAACCGGAAAAACCAGTGACCCGGGACATAACCAGTTCACGGTCTGAAGGGTACAATCGCCTGGTTCTGTCCGGTTCTTAAAACATTGTAGTAGCTGCCTTTCGCGTCACGTAGGGGTACTAAGTCTCCATCATGAGTTCCCAGCGCTGTGTAGAATTCGCCACGTGTAGAGTGCAACAAGGAATCACGTTGCAATAGTTGGTCTTTAGCCTCTTGATTCATCCTCTCACCAGACTCTGGACTACGAAAATGGGAATCCTTTCTTGTCGTTTTTTTTTTCTTTTTGAAGACGAAAAGACTTCCATCTGTCCCACTTGCAGAGACCTCCATGGAATGCATGGAATGAACTTCATTGCCTGGTTGTTGCCACTGCTCGTCTCGTTGCATGTGCCATATGCCATGAGGCAGCTCTGGCTTTGCTTGACGTCGCCTCTTCTTTTGCCGCTGTCCAGGCCAAAGGCTAGGGGTCGTTTGTCCACTGGCAAAACAGATCTGCAACGATCCAGATCAGCAGTGGTCACATGAGTAGCATGCAGAGTGCAACAAAGATGCATGCTCTAGTATCTCGATGAAGAAGTTGTTCACATGGGAAGATGTTCAGAGATTTTTCAATACATAAGTTTTGGTCATCATGGCCATGAACCGTTCGGTTCTTTTTCATTCTCCTTAGTCATTGTGCCCCCTTTTTTAACAGCAACATTTATTTGTCTTGTTTACCGTTCTTCCATGGTGGCCGTCAGTTGCCAAGGAAGGTCTTTAAAGTGGGTCTTGATCCTCTTGTATCCACCACTTCTCTTTTTTTTTTTTTTTTAAACCATTCCTAGCGCTGGTTATCCCTAAAAAAAAAAAAAAAAAAAAGTCATTTACATGCATGTTGCCATTCCCCTTGGCACAAGAGTTGCATTTTCCTCCCATCGGAAATCTATTGCCGCCATTCTTCTTCTCATTTTTTTCAGACTGTCGTGTGTTTTTGATGGATTTTTCTAATCTGGTCAGTTTTTCCTCTCTTTCAAATGCTTCGTTACACATTTTTTTCGTCGTGGCATGAACATCCGTCGCTGTATCACACTTTTTTTGCGCGAAGCATTTGATGAGACGGGAACAATCCCGACATTTGGAAGAAGATCTGTCGCTGCCATAATTCCCGGCCCCCAGCAGTGAGTTTTGAGCTTGCGTGATGAATTTTTGAATTTTAAACTCTTCAGGTTGCCATAAATTTTGCCCAACTTGGGCCATCCTCCAAAGCTCTCATTTTTTTCTCTTTCTTCTTTTCTTTTTCTCTCTCTTTCTTTTTTCCTTGCGGTTTGGCGTTCATCATGGCCTCTTTCTTGAATTTTCATGTTATATATATATATCAAATGCAGCCATGTGTACACTTTTTTTTAATTTTACTTTTGAGGCTTTAGATGTCCATGCAGCTGGCTACAACGCCAATTTTTTCCTTTTCTAATTCTTTGACATCGGGGGCAGACAATATGCTATTGCATTGGGCACACGCGATAAGGCCGTTGTCCGTGGTTGTTGGAGCTTTGGGGCTTGCCTACACTGGCCATACAATGTGCAAGTACTCAATATTCTCACTTTGCCTGCACTTGAATTTTAGCATGGGTTTTTGGGTGTTAGGACTTAGGGTTGAGATCAATTCCAAGCATAGAAGAACACAAGAAGATAACATGGATCGGCTTCAAGCCTACTCCACCAGAGGAAAAAGTAATTAATTAATTACCCAATTAGTTACAACTTTCCTCACATAGGCAACTGACTGCCTCTCTCAGAGAAGCTCTCACACCGGGACTCTCTAAACTCTCTCTGTTATCTCACTGAACCCTATAGACTACTTGTCTATTTATAACTCTCACAGACAACTTTGCGAAACCCATACAAACCCAGGCCCACTCAACTAAGATACGCAGACTACGCAATCCTAGTCTAAGCAGAATACAAGACAAATCTAACAAATCTCCACCTTGGCTTGAATTCTGCGATCTTCTAACCATGCTCTAACTTACACAGTCTGTCACACCCTTGCTGGGTGTCGGGTACAGCTCACCTCTGCACCTGGATTTTCAGTGACCTCACAGGAACTCCACCGGTTTGCACACTTCCTAGAAGTCTGTAGAGACTTCCAGTCTTCTGACCTTTCATCACAACTGTAGGTCCCTTTGACACCTTGAGAACTTCACCTGTAGCTGAAATCTCAAAACCTCTGGAGTCTAATGTTCCCAATGAAATCAAATTCATTCTCAAATCAGGGACATGCCTCACATCTGTTAACGTCCGTATAGCTTCAACAAATATGCGAATCTGTACTGTACCAATACCAGCAACTCTGCTCCTTGCCTTATTTGTCATCCTTACAGTACCACCATTGCATTCCTTGTACAAACTAAATTGTTCCTTGGCTGCACACATATGAAAGGAACATCCTGAATCCAAGATCCAATCATCACTGCCCGTCGTTGCTTCCGCTGTGAGCAATACATCACTATCCGAGTCCGCAACTATTGAGGAATAATCAGATGATTCTCCATCTGCCTTCTCTTTCCCCTTCACCTTTTCTTTCTCTTTCTCTTTCCTCTCCTTCCATTTATAGCAGGCTCTCTTCATGTGACCTTTCTTGCCACATTCCCAGCACTCAATATCTCTGATCGATCTGAATGAGCTTTTGGATCTGCTGGGACTATTTGATCTGTATCGCCGACCGCCAGTCACAGCCAAAGCACTTTCACTACCTGACGATCCATTTATGTTGTTCTTTCTACGAGTTTCATTCATTAGGAGAGAAGCAATAACGTCATCAAGTTCCAAGGTATCTTTTCCGAACAACAATGTCGTCACAATGCGATCAAATGAATCAGGTAATGAAGCTAACAAAAGTAACACTTTGTCCTCTTTTTTAATTTCTTCTCCCAAAGCAGTTAAATCTGTTGTGATTCTATTAAATTCATCCAAGTGCTTCCCAAGATCTCCAGGCTCTTCAAATTTCAATGCATATAATTTCTTTTTCAGATATAATCTATTAGATAAAGATTTAGATTTATACCTGGTCTCCAATTTTGTCCAAATTTCTTCAAGATCTGTCAAACTGATCACCTCCCGAAGAGTATTATCTGCAAGAAACATCTGAATTGTGCTGGTTGCCAAATCTCTCATAGTCTGTCATTCATCATCACTCATTTTCTTAGGCTTCTTGGATCCTTTCTTCAATGCTTTGATTGTCCGTTCTCGAGTCAAAGCATTCTTTACCCGTTGCTGCCATAGAGTAAAATCGTTCTGCCCATTAAACGATTCCACCGCAAAACTAGTCCCCCTTGTGCTCGCCATATTTGAAATTCTTCAAATATACTTATCTGAATAAGATGAATTTGGTCAATCTGAACCGTCCACGTGATTCAAAGCACCTTAAAATTTAGAAAACGACTCTTGAATCACCCAAATCGGACACCAGGGTCACCAGATCTGAGCAAAACAAAATCTGCCTGAAATAGACCAAATTTTCTGTCCGTCGCGATGAATGACGATCCGTTCGTCACCTTCCACAGCAGCACCCTTAGCCGTCGTCGCCAACTGCCTCAATACCCACCGCCGTCCGTTTGTCGGATGACGGATCACCGCCGGTAGATGGAATCTCCGTCGGATTCTGATTCTAACCAGGCCGTTACGGCCAGACAACTCGCTGACATGGCTAGAGATCGCCGCTGCCCGCTTCTTCTTCCTCTTTACTAGCCGCCGCCGCCACCGCTACCCGTCCGCGCCGCACACGCGCCTGCTGCTGCCAGCACCGATCTGCCTGGTGTTGCTGCCCACGCCGAACCGCCAGTTCTGCCTCCTAGAACTGGTCGGCCGTCCGCAACACTGTCCCTGCAGTCGGTGAGATGCGCTGCAGGAAACTCGCATGACCCCGCTGCTTCGTCTCCGGCTTGCACGCGCACGACCGTTGCCCGTGTCACTGCTCGTGTGTGGCTGCCCGCCCGAAACCAGAAGGACTGTCTTGAACCGGAATCCGCTGCCTGCCAGGAATCGTCCGCCAACGGCACCGCTCATCATCCGTTCTGTCAGAAAACAACCTCAACACCTCTGGATTTCTCAAATTGAAAAACCCCTCTGCGAACCTTGCTCTGGTACCAGTTTGTTAGGGTTGAGATCAATTCCAAGCACAGAAGAACACAAGAAGATAACATGGATCGGCTTCAAGCCTACTCCACCAGAGAAAAAAGTAATTAATTAATTACCCAATCAGTTACAACTTTCCTCCCACAGGCAACTGACTGCCTCTCTAAGAGAATCTCTCACACCGGGACTCTCTAAACTCTCTCTGTTATCTCACTGAACCCTATAGACTACTTGTCTATTTATAACTCTCACAGACAACTTTGCGTAACCCATACGCAAACCCAGACCCACTCAACTAAGATACGCAGACTACGCAATCCTAGTCTAAGCAGAATACAAGACACATCTGACATTGGGCACCTAGATTTTTTTTAACACACACACACAAAAACGAACGAAAGCTCGCTGGAAGCCTCCTCGGTGACTGTAGGCCATGTTACCCGTTCGTCTGGTAATGACGCCAATCATCAAAGAAAAATGATAGCTCAGGCGCAACACATCTTGTTATTTTTTTCTTTTTAAAAAGCATGCACGTTTTGCTTTGAAATTCCAATAGTCTGGATCGGCCTCATTTGCTTTTCTCACTTTGCCTTGTTTTCATTCCTTCATCTGCTTGTCATTTTTTTTTTCCGAACAGTTATGCTTTGAATTCGAATGATGTCCCAGAGGCCTGATGCCGGCCATACTACTCTGCGTGATCAGACTAGAGGCCATGTCGGTGAAGAAGGCGTAGCTGTTGTCACCTACTAATGGAGAAGAAGAAGAACTCCGAGCCAGCTGTTGATCAGCGATTTTGTTCTTTTTTTGCAATATCCCGGCCATCTATTTTTATGATTTTGGCCACATGTATAATTTTTTTTGTAATTGGATGATAAAATCACATAACTTATTTATTTTTCAAGGTTACATATCATCACTTCATTAAAAAAATTAGAAGAACAGGAACTGTATCAAGGCATCCATTCAGGATTTCCCAACCAAAATCCTTTACGGTAATTTAATATCACAGATATATAACACAATAAAGAAGCATGGAGAATAGAATAAATAAGAATGCAGTTGAATTAAAGTCTTGAAAAACTCAGAGTCCGTTTGCAATTTGGTAAAAAATAAAAAGCTTTCTAATTCTTTTTATAAAATTTATTGATTTGATAACTTAGCTATCTAATTATTTCAATTTTTTTGTCCTGATCTCCATATTATAATTATTTTTCATATTTTTTTCACGTAACTTCTTTTATTTATTTTATTCTTATTCTAATTACTGCCGATCATTAACTTTAACATATCACATCAATTGTCACTTTTTAGAAATTTTTACTATCATCATTTAAAATATTTTTCCACCTCATCGCACATACGCTGAAATGAAAAATACAATGAGACGTGAGAATTCTCCCTAACAAGCCGTTGCCATATATGTAACTGCAATCACGAAAATGGTCACTTATAGAAATTTTTACTATCGTCATTTAAAATTTTTTTCATCTCCTCGCACATACCCTAGAATTAAAAATAGCATGAGACGCGTGAATTCTCCCTAATAAGCCGTTGCCATATATGTAAATGCAATCATGAAAATCTGGTTGACCAAACCTCTTGGCAAACATAAATTAATTATTAAATGACAATGTTCAAAACTAATTAAAGAAAATATTAATTAGATACCTTCTTAGCCATAAATCAAGAAATGCAAAAGAGGTTCCTTGATATTTAGTGTGTTCGATAATGTGTCTTTTCAACACAGGAGAAGGGATGTAATATAATAAGAATAATGATGAGGAATAAAGAGAATAAAATGAAAATAGGTAGGATAGTTATATGAATAATTATGAAAAATGATTAAAAAGTAAGGTAGTTGTATAGAAAGATGTGAAGAACTGAATAAAAAATAAGATCATTATAAAGAGAAAAAATTTTAAGATTTACAACTTTTCATAATAGTCAAACGTACCTTAAAACTTTTAACTCTCCGTAGATATTTAATTTTTTCACAACTTTTATGTAATTATTTTACTTTTGAATTATTTCTCTACAACTATTCGTATAATCACCTGATCTGTTTTAACTTTATTATCTTTACTCATTATATTATCCTTATCACATTACATTACTTCTTTCATTTTAAAAATCTTACCAAAAAATTTTCTTTCAATAGATTTATTAAATGCCAAGCGCACTAATCTTTACTTCCTCAGTTTTAATCAATTATAATAAAGTAAAACAAGTAGGAGTCCAAAAGAGCGGGGACCTCACCAAAAATAAAATATTTTTCGTAACTAAACAAACAAACAAGTAATTTGTCCAATGAAAAAGAGCTTATTAATTTAGGCATCATTTAGTAAAATGGAGACAGAATCAAACTTCCTATCTCTCCTCACACATTTTTTAAACATGATTTGACATCCCAACTACTTTACTTTTTCTATTTTAAACTTTATAGTCTAATTATTTTATCATACGACTACCCTATTTATTCTTAATTTACTCTTATTATATCATACCATCTTTACACTTTTTAAAAACTTAACTTTCATATCTTTATTGTTTACGGTACTAAATGAACTCTTAATGTTTCAATCTTTGTAGGCTCTCAATTTTTTATTTGCAAAATTCACTAGTCACAAAAAACTAAAAAATGTAGACAAATTAAAGGAATTAAAGTCAATCTAAAAAACTAAAATTAAAAGCAGCATGAGACATTTGAATTCTTCATAGTAACTAGTTGTCCATGACAACAATTATGACAACCTAGTTGGTGAGCCAACCAAAAAAGAAATATTTTTTAAATAAATAAATAAGCAATCTATCAAATTAAAAAGAACTTATTAAATAAAGGGAGAATTTCTTATATATTCACAAATTTTATCTCCTAATTTCACTTATACTAACAAACTTTCAAAAATACTTCTTATATTAACGAATTTTTTATCCTAATTCTATATATACATATCTTGTTATGAATTCGTTAAAAGAGCCATTAACCCCTTATAAAATGACAAACATGCCCATTCTTAATTATGATTTTATAGCTAAAAATTCATATTAGAATGAATATTTAGTAACTCTGTAACTATAAAATAATATTATTTGAATATGAATATTTAATTTTGAGCAAAGCAACTTCAAATTATATCATGATTTAAGTATATTCATCATTTTATGGGAGAGTTAATGACCAATTTAATGGATTTTTAACGGCATAAGTATATGCGGAAGTAGGATGAAAATTCGTAGGTATCGCAAACATTTTTAAAAATTTGTAGGTATAAGTGGAATTATGGATAAAATTCGTTGGTATATATATAATTTTCGCTTAAATAAATAATGTATTAGATCCAATTATATATTATAATATATTAATACTTTATTAAATGATTTGGAAGTTTAAAATAAAATTTTAAAGTTGATATTTGGTATTAAATTATTTACATGGATTTGAAATATTTATAGATGATGCCATGTAAACAAGTAAAATAGTTTTCCAGGAAGATATAATAGTTCGCATCGATTTTTTATCAAACATCAAGATATTAAAAATGAAACGAGTTACGTAAAGCCAAAGCCCTAATTTTATATTTACATATTTATAGACTTTTGAACATTAAAACTGCAAATTAAAAAGCAAGAAAAGGTTAGACTGGACCATGAAGGCCCAACTTAGGCTCTGTCGCTGAAGTCAGTAATTTCCTTGAGAGATAAAAATAAAATAGCTCAATCTAATGAATAATAAAAAATTTGTAAATAAACGAAAATCATAAATTATAAGGTTTATCCATGTGTACCCGCAATGTTCGAGATATATTCCAAATATACATATTTTCTTGCAAAACTGTAGCTGCTAATAATGTTATCTTTGGGCTTGCATTACAATATGAATTTGTTATTAGAGGTAGGCGCCGGTGAAAACGTTTACATTTTGGGGCAAAAGGCAAACAGGATAATACGGTCATTTCACACATTGTGAGTATGGGTAGGTGAGATGATTTTATAGTAAATTGTGGTGCATGTTTTTTTATAATAAACCATACGCTTTCAATGAAATAGTACTAATCATGATCGATCCAAAACGTCTAATGTGTATCCTAATCATTATAAATGATAATAAGTAATTTATGCTCAAACTTTGGAACAATAAATTAGATTTATCTAAAAATATAACTAAACGAATGAAGTAATTTAGCTTATTCTACAGAATTTACGACTCTTATAGATTTCATAGATTTTACTGATTTTATGCGGTTCATAAGGATAATGAGCTATATAGGTTATTTATCTTCATTTTTCCTGTTAAATGCATTTTATGGATTATTCAAGTATAACGGAAAATGTGCATACACAATTGATAGTTTTTAAATATTTTATGAATTTTATAGAATATATTGTTTTGCAATGCAGTTGTTTAATTACGTAGACAAGTTATATAGTTTTGACACTTTAGATAAAATTGATAATGTTTTATTTTTACAAATTATATAAGCACTATAGATTTTACAATAATGCTAAAAAATCATAAAGTCATATTTATATATTTTATGATTTTTACAGACTATTCGAATTCTAATGAACTAATTTTATGGATTTTGCAGATTATTTGTATAATCTATATTAAACGTATTATCTATGGGTGTAATACCAAAATTATAAAATATTAAATAATAAATTTCAAAAGCTGTTAAAATTTCATTGATTTCTTACAATGTATAATATAGTTAATGTATTTAATAATTTCAATAGCTTTAAGTTACACTTTCACTTATTGAATAATTACAAAATAAGCTCTATACAATATAGTTTTGTAGATTAAACTTTTATAGTTTATTTTAAATAATAATAAAGCTTATTTTACAAATAATTCAATATTTTTGTCATAAAATAATTTAGTAATGATAATTTATTTTAAATTTCATAAAAATTATGATAAAGTTGAAAGTAAATTTTATAAAACACATATAATTGTATTTTTAACACGAGTGGTATAAAAAATTTTAAGCACCAAATAAATTAATCGCACAAATTTTATTCAGCAACTTGGATAGTCAACTCTAAAATAATTCTAATAAAAAGAAACTAATGTAACATCCATGTAAAAATATTATTTTATGGGTAATTTGAATTATGTTGGTAAACTAATTTTATTTTTTAACTAGGGTAGTATCAAAATTATTAAGCACTAAATAAATTATTCGCTCAAATTTTGTTCTATGCCTCATGTCGTTGACCTAAACTGATTTTAATCCAAAAGAAAACTGTAGAGTTAACTAAGAAATTTTAATTATTTATGGTAAAAATAAATTTAATTTCAATAATAGTGGTATTGAAATTATTAACTATCAAAGAAATTACTTGCACAAAATTTACTTCATATCTATTTTTCTGCCGAAAAATAAATATAATCAAATTTGTATAATAATAATATTGGAAGATTAATTTATTAGTAATTTTACTAATTTATCTTGCACATGAGAATATTAATTGACAGTTAATATTAATTATTTTATTTTAGAAATATTGTTATTCTTAACAGGGGTGTACTAAAATTATTAAGTACTAAATATCGTAATTACTCAAAATTTATTAAGGCTTTGTTGACTTAAAACTTTTTAACATCCAAAACAATTTGCATCTCAAAACTTTTTAACATCCAAATCAGTATCTCATACATGCATGGGCTTAACAGGGGTGGTATCATCGCTTACGATTAATTTTTAATTACTAAAATTTATTATGCTCCCTTGGCAAATCTCATATGTGGATGAAATAGCGACAAACTGCTAGATTTTATTGTTTTTGTGGCACCCTTGTGTTGCAAGCCTATCATAGGGCCAAAAAAGCCCGTCGTGGGAGCCACCGCAGCATGGTCATACATGGCATGGCAGGAAATTTGAAATATTGAGACCGGAATGAGAAAAACATGTAGGTCCACATGATTGGATTAAGAAATGCTTGACAGCACAACAAGTGCCTGTTCGGTCATTAAAAATGAAAATAAAATTGCAAAATAATCAACGGTGTAGATCATCATATGTTAGCCGCACATGCACGGATTGCTGTACATCGTCGGTTCACCTTATTAAATGTCTTCTTCCCCCATCAAACAAGCATGGTTGCCAGAGAGAAACCCATCCGATCTTCCCTGTCGAAGCTACCTCCACCATGGAGGACGCCCATCCCTGACGATGGCAAAAGAAAAACCACAATGACCGTATCAAATCCAGCAGACCTGCAACCCATTGTCGTACTCACCAAATCCCACTGCCATGTTGTTGAAATTAGCATAAAACTGTCCACCACTTGTTGAGAAAGTAAACAAAATTGAAGCCTCCTGTCAGCTGCTAGATCTTGCTGCTTTCCCGTTCCTCCTCATCTTTTCTGGCAACAGTCCTGATAGTAAACGACGTGAGCAGCCACTGGGGTCAGCGACTAGCGATCTCGCTTCCTCCTCCCACTCCTTTCTTCTCTCTCCCTCTTCTGTTCTCCCCTCCTCTCCGTCTCTCTCTTGTTGAAAGCACTGGTTTAGGTAGGACTGTAGGAAGCTTGCTGAGGAAGCAAATCACCAATAGTCAATTATCCACGTACACGCATGTATGCATAATATACATTCCCATTTTGCCCCTATATATCTCAGCCGCATGTTTTAAATCAACGGCAGATATGGCATTTTCACATTCAACCGAGTGTGCAAACGTTTGCACAGAAACCGGTCTCCTGTTATTATCCCGATCTTTGGTATTGCTATGAGCATCTGTGTGAGTTTTAGCCTGGCAGCAATTTAAGGCATTGCGGTTGCTGCACTTGGAATGTTTAGCACCATTTCATCTTGGAATGGATCGTGGATTTTATGGAAATGTTTTTTTATTTTTGTCTAAAATGCAAACGACGGTCATATGGTCATTTCTTACATATGAGTATGATTGAAGAAAAAGTGTAAGTATGGGTTGGTCAGATAACTTATAGTAAAATTGTGATGCTTGTTTTCGATAAGCAACCATTTGCTTTTAATAAAATGATATTATTCATGAATGATATGAGACGTCTAATGTATAACATGATCTTCATAAATGATAATACACAATTTATGATACCTAATTTAGCTTGTTTTACAAATTTTACAGTTTTTATGGATTTTATATTGTATAGATTTTATGCGTTTTACATAGATGATGAGTTGTATAGCTTATCCATCTTCATTTTATCCTGCTAAATGTATTTTACAGGTTATTCAAATACAACATAAAGTGTGCATATGTAATTGATAGTTTTTGGATATTTTATGAATTTTACTAAATATATTATTTTGTTGTGCAGTTGTTTAATGATATAGACAAGCTTTACGATTTTGACACCTTAAATAAGAGTGATAATATTTCATTTTAATAGATTACATGGGCAATACAAATTTTATAATAATGCTAGAAAATCATGAACTCATATCTTCATATTTTATGATTTTTACAGATGATTTAAATTCGAATAAACTGATTTGACGGATTTTATAGATTACTCAAATTCCTAAAAATTGATCTGATGGATTCTACAGATTATTCATATAATTTTTATTGAATGTATTATCTACCAAATAATACTAAATTTTTTAAAATATTAAATAACACTTTTTAGAAGCATATTAAAAATCCATTGAATTACTTTTTCGATCGCATTATTTGGATAAGTTATTAATATATAATTTTATTTTACATTTTTATTTATTAAATAGGTACAAAATAAACTCGGGCAGTCGCCGTGGCCGGCCCATTCCTAGCCTTCCAGATTTCAATTCATACTGGGGTGAGTCCGTCAGAGCTGAACCCACCGTTCAGGCTCCATCGTCCCCATTTTCATCGGCCTGCACCCGACCCATTCCGCCAGCCTATTCGACTTCCTCTCTTATCATAGCCTTCCAATTTCATAAGTCCCACTTCCCTTATATTCCATTTTGATGACTTGACAAAAAGAGGGCGAGAGAGTAAGACTTAGAGAGTAGGACTTAGGACTTAGAATTTTTCTTGGGTTGAGTAGTTTGTATTTTTTTTTGAATCAATTTTTGTATGTATGACATGAATTTGTATGATGAAATATAACATGAACTTTCTTTTTGTGCAAACTGTATGACTTGGAATGAATTGTATGATTTGGAATGAATATGCTTACATTATATGCAATGCCAAGTCATTTTTGTGTAACCAGCATAATATGTCAATTCAAAATGTTAACTGAAACAAGACATATCCCTTATATAACAAAAATGAGAGGTTTATCTCAAATTGGTTTTATCAATCATCAAAAAGGGAGAGATCGTTGAAATTTAAGGAAAATTAAGCACAATCCATGTTTTGATGATTAACAACTCAATTTGAGAAGTATTTAAGTACTAATGAGATAGCTAAGTGATGCTAAGGTGTATAAAATCAAAGTTCAAAAGATAGCAGGTCAAGTCGCAACCCCAAGTCGACTCCAGGATCGACTTCAATCACCAAAAAATTGACAGAGCTGAAATTGGGACTCGAAGACAAACGAAGTCACAACTAAAGTCGACTCCGCATGTGACTTAGGTAAAGTCGTAACCCTAAGTCGACTCCACCTGTGACTTGGGTGAGCCTCGACTACAGATTTCAAAAATGTCAGAGTTAAGTCTCACTTCAAGTCGACTCCGTCATGCGACTTAGGTGAAGTCGCATCTCAAGTCGACCCAAGTATGCGACTTGGGTGAAGTCGGATTCCAAGTCGACCCAGGCCTGTGACTTAAGTATAAAGCAACATTATGTTATTTTAGAGACACCTTATTAGAGGATGAAGATCAAAACCAGGAAGAAATAACAATCATGAATCAAGGCCACTAAAAGGATCTTTTCAAGAGACTAATGTATTGCACAACTTAGGCATCATAATACATATCGAGGACATCTAATGAAGATCCAAGAACTTGGAAAGAGAAGAAAAGAAGATCATACACAACATGTAGATCACAAGCAAAGCATTGAAGTTCCAACAATATGTATGACTGGTGAAGTCGCATCCGAAGTTGGCTCCACCCGCGACTTGGGTCAAGTTTGAGATCAAGTCGATCCAAGCATGGAACTTGAGTTGGAAGCTGAAGGTCGAAGTCACATCCAAAGTCGACTCCAGTCTGCAACCTAGGTGAAGTTGCACCCAAAGTCGACTCCACCCTGCGACTTGAACGAAGTCGCATACCAAGTCGACTCCAAATGCGACTTGGCTCGACTTGGCTCGCAACAGTCAGAAAATTTCAAATGTTGGTGCATTAAATGCACGCCACCTATCACCAAACATTCGAATTCACTTCTCATTATTTAAGGAGTATTAAGTGAACGTAAAAAGAGTTGGAAAAACGTTGAATGAGCTCACATTCCACTCTCTCTAGAAATTAAGTGATCTACAAGAAGTTTCAAGAAGAACTTTGCATTTAAACTGCTGAAAGCTCTACTACCTCATCCACGATTGCTTCTTCAAGTTCTTATACACGCTCAAATCTGCCTACACAATATATAGCGTGTAGATCTTTTGTAATTTATTGATTACTTGTTTTTCCCACTTGGTTTGGTATTGGAGACTGAAACCAAGTGAAGGCAAAGTAGCGTGTGATTGGAGTGGAACTCGTCACCTACTTGTGCTAAAATTGTATAAACCCCCTAGAGCTAGAATCTAAAAGAGAGTGGTGCTTTAAGCTGTATTGTTAATACAATAGTGGAACTCAAGCCACATTGTGTGTGTGCTTGAAAGAGTAGAGTAGGAAAAGTTGCCCAAACCACTATATGTTACTGTTTCTTTTCATGGTTTGATTGCTTGTGTTTTATGTTTCTACTGCACCCTTTCCTTCTAACTCGCTGGATGTTTCATCGAGGGGATTAAATTTACAAGGGGAAAGTTTTTAATTAAGCAAAGAATTTTTAATTATCCAATTCACCCTCCTCTCTTGGATGTTGTCATAAACTTGGGAACAACAGGGAGGTCACTATTGTTAGGGTTAAGATCAATTTGCAAATACACTAGAACATAGTGAGATAACGTGGATCAGGTCTAAGCCTACTCCACCAGAAAAAAGAGTAATTAATTAATCACCAAACTAATTACAACTTTCCTCTCATAGGCAACAGACAGTCTCTCTCGGAGAATCTCTCACACTAGGACTCTCTAAACTCTCTCTGTGATCTCTCCAAAATCATATGGACCACATGTCTATTTATAACTCTCATATACAACTTTGTGTAGCCCACACACAAACCCAGACCTACTCAACTAAGATATGCAGAATACAAGATATACCCAACAAGTTCCATCTTGGCTTAAATTCTGCGCACAACAAGCCAACTAGCTCATAGAGAAACTTGTGTCTTCAACCGCTCTGCGATCTTCTAACCATGTTCAAACTTGCACGGTCTGTCACACCCTTCCTGGGTGTCGGGTACAGCTTACCTCTGCATCACGATCTTTAGTGGCCTCACAGGAACTTTACCTGTTTGCACACTCCCTAGAAGTCTGTAGAGACTTCCAACCTTCTTACCTTTTATCACAGCTGTAGTTCCCTTTGACAACTTGAGAGCTCCACCTCCAGTTGAAATCTTGAAACCTCTGGAGTCTAATGTTCTAAATGAAATCAAATTCATTCGCAAATCAGGAACATGCCTCACATCAGTCAACGTCCGTACAACTCTATCAAACATGTGAATCTGCACTGTACCAATGCCAGCAACTCTGCTCCTTGCCTTATTTGCCATCCTTATGGTACCACCATCGCATTTGTTGTACAAATTGAATTGTTCCTTAGTTGCACACATATGAAAGGAACATCCTAAATCAAAGATCCAATCATCACTACCTGTAGTCACTTCTGCTGTAAGCAACACATCACTATCCGAATCCACAGCTATTGAGGAATAATCAAATGATTCTTTATCTGCCTTCTCTTTCCCCTTCTCCTTTTCTTTCTCTTTCTCTTTCCTCTGTCTCTCCTTCCATTTATAGCAGACTCTCTTCATGTGACCCTTCTTGCCGCATTCCCAACACTCAATATCTCTACTTGATTTGGATGAACTTTTGGATCCGCTGTGAATATTTGATCTGTATTGCTGACCACCAGTCACAACCAAAGCACTTTCACTACCTGATGATCCATTACCGTTGTTCTTTCTACGAGTTTCATTCATCACTAGAGAAGCAACAACGTCATCAAGCTCTAAGGTATCTTTCCCGAACAACAACATAGTCACAATGTGATCAAACGAATCAGTTAATGAGGCCAACAGAAGTAACGCCTTGTCCTCTTTTTTAATTTTCTCTCACAAAGCAGTTAAATCTGTTACGATTCTATTAAATTCATCCAAGTGCTTCCCAAGATCTCCAGGCTCTTTAAATTTCAATGCATATAATTTCTTTTTCAGATATAATCTATTAGTTAAAGATTTAGATTTATACCTAGTCTCCAATTTTGTCCAAATTTCTTCAAGATCTGTCAAACTGATCACCTCCTAAAGAGTATTATCCACAAGAAACATTTGATTGTGCTAGTTGTCAAATCTCTCATAGTCTGTCATTCATCATCGCTCATCTTCTCGGGCTTCTTGGATTCTTTCTTCAACGCTTTGACTGTCCGTTCTCAAGTCAGAATATTCTTTACCCATTGCTGCCATAGGGTAAAATCATTCTTCCCATTAAATGCCTCCACTGCAAAACTGGCCTCCTTTATACTCGCCATATTCGAAATTCTTCAAATAAACTTTTCTAGATAAGCTGAATTTGCACAATCTGAATCATCCACATGATTCAGAGCACCTCAAAATGTAGAAAATGATTCTTGAATCACCCAAATCGAACACCAGGATCACTGGATCTGAGAGAAATAAAATATGCCCCTGATGCAAATTGAAGCGTAATATACGCAGAATTCAAGCCAAGGTGGAGATTTATTAGATGTCTTATATTCTGCTGGGATTGAGATTGCGTATCCTTGGTAGTTAATTGTGTGCAATAAAAGCCCTATTTATAGATGTATCAGTTAAAGATTCAGTAGAACCTTGACGTGTTTCGTAGGGATGTGAGAGAAGGGGGTTTTCAGATTGTTCTTGTTTGGGGTGTATGTGAGACATCTAGAGAATATGTGTAAGGTATTCTTGTGTGTATCTCTGTAACCTGTTTATCATAGTAGATTATCATCTTTCTCTCGTAGTTTTTCCCTTATTAGTGTGAAGGGTTTTCCACATAAATCTTGATTTCTTCTTGTGTTTAATCTTGTTGTTATTTCTTTTATCCTATTTTATTGTGTGTGCTTCAACTGTGATCCGTATCTACCCGAATCACGTTCTTAACAAGTGGTATCAGAGCACATACAATAAATAAAATACTGTGATCCAGGTATGAATTTCGATATTTTCGAGTGCTCTGATACCAATTTGCTAGGGTTTAGATCAATTTGCAAGCACACCAGAACACAGTGAGATAACTTGGATTGGCTCCAAATCTACTCCACCAGAGAAAAGAGTAATTAATTATCACCAAACTAATTACAACTTTCCTCCCACAAGCAACATACTACTTCTCTCAGAGAATCTCTCACATCGGAACTCTCTAAACTCTCTATGTGATCTCTCCAAAATCCTATAGACCACATGTCTATTTATAACTCCCATATATAACTTTGTGTAACCCATACGCAAACCCAGACCCACTCAACTAAGATATGCAGAATGCAAGGCACACCCAATAAATGGGAGATCTGAGGTGAAAACTGATGCTGCACTTTTTCTTCTCCACTGCCGGTCGTCGCCACCACCTAGAGACACACTGTTGTGGTTTGCTGCTTGTCCCGTCGGAAGTCATCAGATCCTCACAATCTGGCCCTTGATCTGGCCCTTCGCCTGCTACTCGCCAGAAGCACCCATCCACCTGCTTAGATGCTACAAGCCACCTCTGGAAAAAAAATTGCACAATCAAACGATCACAATCCAGACCGTCTAATTTTCTTCCAAAATCTCACGCTCTCAACTCTTCCGAAAATCGAAGAATCCCCTTTCACAAATCGCAAATCTTGCTCTGATACCAATTTTTTAGGGTTCAGATCAATTTGGAAGCACACCAGAACATAGTGTGATAACGTGGATCGGCTCTAAGACTACTCCACCAGAGAAAAGAGTAATTAATTAATCACCAAACTAATTGCAACTTTCCTCCCCAAGCTACAGACTGCCTCTCTCAGAGAATCTCTCATACTGGGACTCTCTAAACTCTCTCTATGATCTCTCCAAAATCCTATAAATCACATGTCTATATATAACTTCCATATACAACTTTGCGTAATCCATACGCAAACCCAGACCCATCCAACTAAGATACACAGAATATAAGACGCACCCAACAACTGTCATGGCTTTCTTTCTAAACATTTGGTCATCAATGATAATGCCCGTTGATGGTGATTTTGCTTTGAGCAGTGGCAGCAACAGTGACAGGCTGCTGCTCGTTGATTGCCACATCTTTCCCAACAAACATGCTTCAATCCAACTATCTCTTTGAATTTAATTGGTGAAGCTCTGCAGCCAATCCTTCGCACAGACTCCAATTAATAATGGATTTCTCTCATTACTCTGAGCTAAAACCACCACAATTTGATGGCAATTCTTGTGGAAGTCTAAGAATCTACTATTGTTGTCAAAGACAGAGGCCTCTAAAAAGAGAAAATTGAAGCCAGGGTGGCGGCCACTTGCATCCAGCTCAGAAAATTAATGGAGGAAAAGAAGTGGGCAATAAGGGCGAGGCGACTAAAGTAAAGGTAACGGGTGGAGTATAACAGTTGCAGCTCTAGAAATCAGCATCAGTGAACACTTGACTGACAATAAGATCATTGAGGATGGAGAGAATTAATGGCTGGAGATTTTAATATAAGTTTTTGGCCATGAGATTATTCAATCACATAGCAGACGAATTGCAAATGTGGAAAAAAATTACAATCCTAAAGTACAGATACATAAAATCATGGCAACAATATAACCCCTTCATAGCAGTGTTCCCCTTTCCTAACTAGCTGGCTTTAACAAAAGCAATTTAACGTTCATCTCCTTTTTTAAAATGTAATTAACATTGTCCTTTACCTAAACATGGGCATGGGTTAGTTTGGTTATTTGTAAAAATGCACCCATGCAGAGGGACAAGTAGACAGAGCTTTGTTAATGGCATGAGGAGATAGGGTTTAAAATGCAAATTTTAGAATGCTAATATGCAAATTTCAGAGTTCAAAATGCCAAAATTCGAAGTGAGAGGGCTTCTAATGAAAATTTCCCAAAAAAAGATCATGGTTCATTTTGACGCTAGCTACAATCATGGGTATGTATGTCATTTAGCAGATATATAAAATCATGTCAACAATATAACCCTTTCATAGCAGTGTCCCCCTTTCCCAACTAGCTAGCTTTAACAAGTGGAACTTAATGTTCATCTCCTATCTTTTTCTTTATGAAAACATGGGCATGGGTCAGTTTAGTCATTTGTAAAAATGCAAGTATGCAAAGGGACAAGTAGCCAAAGCTTTGTTAACTGCGTGAGAGGATAGGGTTTACAATGCAAATATTAAAATTTGTAAGGTTTAAAATGCTAATATGCAAATTTCGGAATTCAAAATGCTAATATGCAAAGTTAGAGGATTTCTGTCTCAAATTTCACAAAAAAAGATGACGACTCATTTTGACACTAGCTACCATCATGGGTGTGCATGCCATTTAAGCAAGGTGGGTGCAATCTGCAATTCATAAAACTATGTAGGTATATCTGCAATTAACATCAAATCGTATAGATATATTAACAAATTACCCTTTCTTAAGTGATTTTGACCTTACAAAACTTAGACTCGACATGAAAATAAATATGATTGACGATTTTGCAAAATCACCTTGATCATGTGTGGCCTAGCGCATTACGCCTTCTATATGTTCAAACCAAAAATATTCTTTATATACATATATAGGTCCATCTATATCTTTCTTGATTATAAAATTTGGCAATATTTGAAATTTTTTTAGTTCTCTATTCTGTTTAATTTTTAAAAATCAAAACAAAATATTAAATAAATTTAAAAATTTATTAAATTTCACTAGGAGAAAGATATAAGTGTGACAAACCTATGTATAAAATGAAATGAAAAAATAAAATAATAATTTTAGGTTGAACACATTAGAAATGCGCTTAGTTGCACTGAATCAGGCCCCTTATGTAAAGAGGCAAACATAAAATAATCTTTTAATTATGTTTGTAATTTAGTAAAAAATAATTAGCACCAGAGGTAGTTGTATGGAAGCATAAATCATAAATTATAATTAAGTTAGGTCCATGTAAGACAACTGAATCAGTGCTTATACTTCATTAGATTAGATGATCAGGTACTAGCCCACTGAATGGGTGTACGGAAGCAGACACTTTGAAACCACTGATCAAACATAGCTGCAATTACACATATCCATCTATGCATAGCCAAAGATGAACTAGCTACCACCAACAACTAGAAAAGAATTAGCATCTATAATCAATCCAATAGGGAAGTTGAGTGTGGGTAGGGTGTAGAGTCTTATCATCCTCCAAGTACTCTCGAAATATAACCTGACCATTCGATCATGTTTTTCTCAAGGATGCAAGTTATACTCGGAGAATCCTCACACCGTCCCCATCAGACTCTCCTCTAGCACTATTGGAATCATCTTTTGAATTAATCTTCTTAATGCTTTCCTTAGGACCCACCAAAACTAATAACTCTAGAACTACTACCTTCTCCAGCAAATATTGGACCAGTTCCAGTTCCTGTCTGCCTCCATTAAAGTTGGTAATTTTTATGTCTTCACATGATTGAGGACCTTTCCAAAAGTGGGAATTTTCTGAAATGCTAATGATAATTGATCAAACAGAGAAAAATGAACCTCTATAAAAAACTTTTGAAGGCAGGGGAAAAGGTAATGTGTGAAGAATGCGTCCAGAGCAGTGAGATAATCTGCTGATTCTGTTGGGGTAGGCACTTTAAATTTGAAATGAAAAATTAATAAAAGTGGAAAAATAATCAAACTAGAAAATAGGTTTCTACTCCAGGCGTGTTACAAACGTGATAACACACAAGAGAGATAATATTTTCTGAAACATCAGACTTTGTGGGTGTATTTCACATCAGACTCTCTCATTTGCACATAATATTTTCTAAAATGCAAGTGACAGTGCACAAGAGGGGAGGACCTAGGGAAATTCAATGAGGATGGTTGTAGAACAGAACCTATAGAGATTCTAATGATAATTGATCAAACATAGAAAAACCAATCTTTATAAAAAGCTTTTGAAAGGCAGGGAAAAAGGTAATGTGTGAAGAATGCTTCCAGGGCACGAAGATAATCTACTAATTCTATTGGGGTAGGTACTTTAAATTTGAAATAGAAAATTCGGAAAAGTGAAAAAAATAATCAAGTGAAAAAAATAATTTTCTACTCCAAGTGTGTTACAAACGTCGCTTTCCTTAGGGCAAAATTTGCACCCTTAGTTGTTTAGGGTTATAGCAATTTACCCCCATGATACAAAGAGAGAACTTAATCTAGAACAGAAACAGTCTCCCTTCTAGATTCCAAACACTTGATGTTAAAATAGCATACTTTCACTGGAACTGGAAAACAAGGAGAAGAAATTCACAAAACTTTTTTTAAGAACACTAGAGAGCAAGAGAATATTGGAAAGAAAAAATTGTGTTTACATCCAAGCAAAGAGAGACCTATATAGAGGCTCAGGCAAACCTCAAACGTTTCAAAATAACGTTTATTCGAATTCAATATTCTAGTGTTAGATGGTTTTGATGTTTCAAAATTAATTCAAGGTGAAGTTCCACATGTGCATGTGGCCACTTGTTTTGAATAACTTTTATTTTATTTATGAAACTTCCAACATACGTCCACCATTTTCAAAATAAAAATCAATTCCATTCAAGCCAAGAAAATCTCATACATAATTAAAGGCGTCGGCTGGACTTGAACCTTCACTTAGTGAAAAGACATTTGGATTTACCGAGGTGTATAGTAGCTGAGGTTTTGAACTATCAACCTCATTTGATAGATCGGACATATTTCTTTTGACCTTACAAAATCAATATTTACCACTCCATCTTAGAGCAATTGCATTACGTAATTGTGTCTCAATGCAATATGTTTTGATTTTTCATTGTAAGTTTTGTTATACGCTCTTGATAATGTTGTTTCGTTGTCACAATGTAATTAGATATAAGGTATAGACTTATGCCAAATAGGAATTTCAAGTAGTAAATTTCTAAGCCATTTTGCCTCTTTTCCTATAGCATCCAAGGCAAGGAATTCAGATTTCATAGAAGAATGTGTAATGCGGGTTTGCTTTTTGGAAGCCCAAGAAATAACATATCCTCCAATGGTAAAAATCCAACCACTAGTAGACATAAATTCCTCGGTGTCTGAAATCCAACTTGCATCACTGTACCCTTCTAATAGATAGGTTCACACTAAAATGTAATCCATAAGCAATGATCTTTTTCAAATATTTTAATACCTTATAAATTGCATTCTAATGTGTATATCCTGGATTACTAATGGACCTTCTTAGTGTACCCACAACATAAACAATATTTGGTTGAGTACAATACATGACATACATCAAACTTCCAATCACTTTGGCATACTCAAGCTGGGCTACAAATCTTTCATAATTTTTACATAATTTAATGCTATGATCAAAAGGAGTTCAGACTATACTTGCATCAAAATGGTTAAACCGCTTGAGTATCTTTTCAATATAATTCGATTGGAAAGAGAAAATAAATTATCATCTCTGATAATCTTGATGCCAAGAGTAACATTAGTTTTACCATATCTTTCATGTCAAAATTAATTGATAGGAAGCTTTTAGTTTCTTCAATAATATCAATATCAATCCCAAAAATAAGTATATCATCCACATAAAGACAAATAATAACACCTCTATTTGCAATAAAGTCACTGTAAACACATTTGTTTGATTGGTTTAATTTATACCTATTTGCTAACACAATCTGATCAAATTTTTCATGTCATTGGTTAGACGCCTATTTTAAGCTATATAATGATTTTAACAGTTTGCAAACTTTTTTTTCTTATCGAGGCATTATAAATCCTCCGGATTGCTCCATATAAATTTCCTCATCAAAATTTTCATTTAGAAATGTAGTTTTTGCAAATATTTGGTGAATTTCAAGGTAATAGATAGAAGCTAGGGCTATTAATCATCTAATGGTTGAAATTCTAGCTACTGGGGCATAAGTGTCAAAAAAATCTATACTTTCCTTTTCTCTAAATCCTTTAGCTACTAACTTAGCTTTAAATTTATCAATTGAGCCATCAATTTTTAATTTCTTTTTAAAGATCCATTTATAACTTGTAGGTTTGGATCCTAATGGTAAATCAACTAATGTCCAAGTTCTATTTTCCATTATTGAATCAATTTCATCTTGGATTGCTTCTTTCCAGTATTATACATCTAGAGATTTCATGGCTTCTTCATATGTAGTTGGATCCCCTTCGGTATGAAAAACAACCATATGTTCCTCATTTATATTATCTCTAGATCCTTCTACTAGATATAATTGAAAATTAAGCTCAAAGTGATTATAATTATCTTTCCTAGATCTTTTATTTTTTCTCATATTTTCATTATCATCTTCTATAGGTTATCTATAGATGCAGAATTATTACTTCTAGATTTATCCAATGATTGAGAAGAAGAAGCTTTATCATTATCACCAAGCTTAAGAATAGATTTATATGTGTTTTCAACAAAATCAATATCTCTAGATTCAATAATAGTATTTTGTTGAATTAGACTATTAGGTTCTACCACTACAAATCTATAGACTTTACTATTTAAGGCATAACCCAAGAATATGCACTTTATCCCTCTTTGTCCTAATTTAGGTCTTTTAGGGTTAGATAATCTTACTAAGGCTCTACAACCTTAAACTCTTAAGTATTTAATATTTAGTGTCTTATTTTTTTCATAATTCATAAGAAGTAATTTTAGTTTTCTTATGTTAAACTTTATTAAGAATTTGATAAGTTATCAATAGAGCTTCACCCCACCAACCTATACTTAGGTCTGCATTTATTAATATTGAATTTACCATCTCAACCAATATTCTATTTTTTTGTTCTACAGTTCCATTCTGTTGAGGTGTATAAGGGTTTGTTATTTGGTGAATTATGCTAAAAAATTATTAAAGTCACTTGACAAATATACACAACCTCTATCTGACTTTAGAGATCTAATAGTTTTACCAAGTTGATTTTTAACTTCAACCTTATAAGATTTGAATTTATCTAAGGCTTCATCTTTAGTTCTTAGTAAATAAACATAGGTATATTTACTAAAATCATCTATAAATGTTACAAAATATCTCTTTCCATCTTTTGTTATGTTATTCTCCATATCATATATCAGAATGAATTAAATCCAATAATTCTGAATTTCTTTCTACTTTTTGAAATGACAATTTTTTGAAAATTTTTTGAAATGGCTTTTTAATTATTTTAGTTTGAATACAAAATTTATATTTATCAGATGATTCGTTAGAGGATCTAAGAATTAACCCTATGTAATGTCTCAACCTAATTGTTGCAGGTATTGTCTGATTTGGGCCTTAGCTTGCATGATTTTATCATTCTATGTACCCTAAATGTACCTAAAAAGGCGTTTGACAGAGTTATCAGCGGCCTCCACTTATAACCTAGGTTCCCTCCTTCATCTTAACCGATGTCGGATGTTACATCCACCCCCCTTGGGGCTCCAGCGTCCTTGCTGGATGAGTTTCTGCTGAACACACCAGCAGGATATCGGGAGTCGGCTTTGATACCATTTGTAATGCCTAGGCCCAACTGTCACAGTTATTGTCTGCTTTGGGCCTTATCCCTACGGTTCTGTCTTTCTAAGTATCCTGAATGTACTCTAAAAGGCTCATCGACAAAGTTACCAGCGGCCTCCACTTATAGCCCAAGCTTCCTCCTTCATCCTAACCGATGTGGGATGTTACACTCTAATTTCATCATAATGTCCATACTTCTGAAATTAACATGACCTATCTATAAATAAATCAACAATATAAGTAGAAAAAGATAATTCATTATTTATATTCAGGCAGAACATACTATCTATTATATAACCCTTCCTAACAAAACACCTCATTTGGTAATGATAATTTGGTATGACTTAAATATCAATTCAAAACCATATTTGCTGAGAAGGCTAATTGAGACTAAGTTTTTGCAGATTTTTGGTACATGAAATAATTAGTAAAGGTGAGTGAATTCCGAAAAGTCAGCTTTAGGACAACAGTTCTTGATCTTATCACTTGAGCGGTAGATGAATTACCCATGAATAGGTTATTTCCATTATCACCAAATTCATAGGTTATAAATTGACTTCTATCTTTACATTCATGCTTAGTAGCCCCAGAATCAAGCCACTAGGTTTGGTCATCACTCATAGTACAAATTTTAGAAACTACAACAACAAAATTTTCTTCAGTCAAATGTGCCTCAGGACCTTTTTGAGTATTATTCTTCTTTTTGAGAAGCCTACACTACTTTTTTAAATGTCTCAACTTTTTACAGTAATAACAAGGTCCATTTTTCTTCTTAACAATAGTCTTATTGGTATTTAAGTTTGATTTTTTTAAAGGGCTGATTATTGCTAACTGTCGCTTAATTTTGAGTTTCAACCACGTGAGCCTTAGATTGAACTTGCTCTTCTTTCTTTCCATTTTCCCTGGATTTCTCTACAGTATGAAGATTAAGAGAAGATCTTCTAAACTCAATGATCATTTCATTTATTTTAGACTTTCGTGGTGGTTATTCCAACCAGGTGATAATTTCTCAATAATTGCAGTACCAAGAATATATTCATCCATCTTAATGTCCTGTAACCCAAGTTGATTGACGATAAATTCAATCTCATTAACTTGATCAAGAATTGATTTATCGTCAGTCATAGTATAATTAAGAAAATTGCTTACTAAAAACTGTTTGACGCTTGCATCATCAGTACTATATTTGTATAGAATCGAATTCTAAATTTCTTTGGTCGTATTTGCATCTTGGTACACTTAGAATAGTGAGTCAGTTAGCGCTCCAATGACGTGCCCTTTGCAAATATAGTTGTCCATGTCCCACTTCATTCTTCGGCGTTGATCTTACATCATTTCATCTTCTTTTTCTTTAGCTTTTATCATGGTAAGGACATAAACAACTCCAATTCGAGTTACGACAAAATGAAGCTGTAGTTTTCATATTTTGAAATTGGTACCGACATAGCAGTCTAATCTTGGGACATTAGACTTTGTGGGTAAAATGGATGATTGGGGCCATTTGTAAATGATAGAAATGGACAAAAAAAAATTTTTGCCTTAAGAATGTTGGGGCAGGTACTTTAAATTTGAAATAGAAAATTAAGGAAAGTGGAAAAATAATCAAACTAGAAAATAGGTTTTTACTCTAAGTATGTTACAAATGTCCCTTTCTTTAAGAAAAAATTTGCACCCTCACAGCTATTTAGGGTGGTAGTAATTTGCCCTTAGGAGATAAAGAGAGAACCTAATCTAGAACGGAAACAATCTCCCTTCTAGATTCCAAACACTTGATATTAAAATAACAGACTTTGAATAGAATTGGAAAACAATGAGAAGAAATTCACAAAACTTCTTTTAAGAACACTAGCGAGCAAGAGAATATTGGAAAGAAAAAATTGTGTTTACATCCAAGCAAAAAGATATCTATATATAGGCTCGAGCGGTTTCTACTCTAGGTGTGTTATAAATGTCACTTTTCTTAAGACAAAATTTGCACCCCTATAGCTGCTTAGGGTTATAGTAATTTACCCCAGAATACAAATAGAGAACCTAATTTAAAATGGAAACAATTTTCATTTTAGATTCCAAACACTTTATATTAAGAGCACAGTTGTTTTTCGAATGGGATGGTATGGGGTTGGAGTACAAGTTTCGAGAACAATCTTCCATCAAATAATGATCATATCTTTCCACTTTTACTCCTATATTTCAATCATTTTTCCTACCAACTACCCTCTATCATACCTATTTATTCCAACTTTACCCTTATCATTCCTATCGATCACACAATTGTCAAAATATTCTTTCTTATCTCATACTAAAATTTTTTTCCCATCCACAACCCCAAACGTACAATAAAATAATAGGCTTTGAATGGGATTGGAAAATAAGGAGAAAAAATTCACAAAACTTCTTTTAAGAACACTAGAGAGCAAGAAAATATTAGAGAGAAAAAAATTGTGTTTACATCCGAGCAAAGAGAGACCTATATATATAGGCTCAGGCAAACCTCAATTGTTTCAAAATAAAGTTTATTTGAATTCAATATTATGATGTTACATGGTTTTGACGTTTCAAAATTAATTCAAGGTAAGGTTCAGTGTTTGCATGTGGCCACTTATTTTGAATAACGTTTATTTTATTTATGAAAATTCCCACATATTCCATCTAAATTTGTAGCTCCAGTAGATTGGGAATGATAATGGCCAGCTCTATTTCCCGTTCGATTTCTGCTTCATCCACGATGTGCTGTGAAATGCAAAATCAAACAAAAAGTTTTACTACCAGTTTGAAGACCGATATACCATCAAAATACAGTTTTTGCTCGACTAGCTCGCCTATTTGAATTGTCCCGAAAATTGAATCTTATTGCTCCAAAGATGCATGCTAATCTTTTCAAAATTCTGGAGTATTCGAATGTTGGAACATACATGCATAAAAGAAGTACAGGCTGATATCAATAGAAAAGGAGGATTTTAGCTATTAAGTGAGTAAATAAGAAACAGAAAATTTTTGGGTGGAAAGGTTATGTTGGGAGTGATTATTATTGAAAAATACCAAAAATATACTATAAATACATAGGATTTTCCAGAAGAACTATGGTGCAGATTGAAAGAATCTTGACATGGGAGATTTCGGACAAGACTTTCGTTCGATTTTAATCAAAATTATAAGCATTTGTGCCGATAGCGCTGATTATGGCATTCTATAGCAAAGCCACATTATTGAATGTGTAGTAATAAACATCAGCATTAAAGTGAAGAGACTGAAGATTTGGAACAGAGATCTCAAGAGAGGAAGCATAGTAATGAACCTATTAGGCATATTTTCAGGAATATTATTGTGTATATATTTGTTGTTAATGTTTTCCTATATTAGAAGTTTTCTTCTTTTAGGAGTTTGCCTTATTTAGGACTGTTGTATATAAGATAACCAAGGGGAATGAGAAAGGGAAGGTTTTTCTCTCAATTTTCTTTGTTTTCTACATGGTATCAGAGCCATGGTTGATCCACCAAGAGAAAGAGACAAACTGTCAAATCCTTATTCCCTCAATTCGAATGACAATCCTGGAAATATAATTACTCAGGTTCAATTGAGAGGAGAGAATTAAGATGAATGAGCACGGGCTATGAGGACTGCACTTCGTGCCAAGAAGAAATATGGATTTATTGATGGAACGATCATACAACCAGTTGAGGATGCACCGGAAATCGAAGATTGGTGGATGGTCAATTCGATGTTGGTTTCTTGGGTGTTTAATGTTGGTCCCGAGTTGATGGCTAAACCCAAGAGGGGAGGGGTGAATTGGGTTCTTTAAAAAATTCTTTGGTAAATTAAAATCCTAACCCCTTGAAAGATTAATCCCCTTTTTGAAAGCAAATAGAGAGTAATAAGATAAAGTAGTAAAAGAAAGCAACAGACAAGATTTATAGCGGTTCGGGCAATCCTTCCCTACTCCACTCTTCCAAGCTCACACTCCGTTGTGACTTGGGTTCTACTATGTATTCCTCGAATACACTTAGAGTCTCCGCTCTCTTCTAGATTCAAGCTCTAGGGGGCATATACAACTTAGAGCCTATGCTCTCTTCTAGATTCCAGCTCTAGGGGGCATAAACAACACACTGCACAAGGAGGTGATGAGTCACACTCCAATTACACTACTTTGCATACACTTGATCTTAGTTCCTCAAACTAAATCAAGTTCAATACAGACAAATGAAGTAACAGAAGGAGTCTACACTTTACAGATGTGTAGAAACAATTTGGCGCAGAGAAGAACTTGTAATGTAGGCTTTGAAGATTCAGAAATGTAGCTCTTGCAACTTGAAGCAAAGTTCTTCTTCTTTGAATGTCTTGATCTCTTTGAAGCTCTTGGATATAGGAGTTAAGCACACTTAATGTTTTTCATCCCTTTCCCTTGTCCACAATAACTCCCTTTTATAATTGTGGAGGGAATCCGAACGTTAGAGGGTAGGTGGCGCGCATTTAATGAACTCCAACATTCAAAAATTCGAACGTTATTTTCCAAGTCGAAGGTGGAGTCGACTTGGCTTGCGACTTGGCTTCCCAAGTCGCATCTGGAGTCGACTTCGTCTGCGACTCCAGTTCTTCAGATTCCCAGGTCTGAGTCTTCGTCGACTTGGCTTCAGACTTCGACTCAAGTCGATCCTGGAGTTGACTTGACTTGCGACTTGGCTCGGTTTTTGCTGAAAATGCTTTGATCTTCATTTGATCTGCTTCTATCATGCTTGACTTTCTTCCTTTGAATCATTTTCATTCTGGATGATTCCTCATACTTGTAGATCTTGTTAATCTTGAAGTCCTTGTTTTTGGTTTATCTTGGATAGGCTTAAACCTCATGAATCTTTGGAGAGTTTGATTCTTGTAGGACAGATTCATGTACCTTGCTTTGCTTTGGAGTCATTTGATCTTTAGGACTTGATAGACTTGATTTGATCTTGAACATGTATTCTTATTTTGAACTTGAGTGAAACTCAAGTTATCTTTGAGAATAGTCTTTGCTCCTTGATTTGGATCTTGATAACGTTCAAGTAGGTTCTTGGAATGGTCTTGGAACTGCATTTTGAAGTCTGAACTTCTCAAGTTGAGGATGGAGTCGACCTTGTCTGCGACTTCACCCAAGTCGCACCTGGAGTCGACTTGGCCTGCGACTTGGGCAGCTTTGTGCCCCGAAATCAGGTCTGGACATTTTTTCTCGACTGAAGTCGATAGTGAGGTCGACTTCGTGTGCGACTTGGCTTCCCAAGTCGCAAGTGGAGTCGACTTAGCCTGCGACTTCACCTGCTACTCTTCCATTTCTGATTTTGCCTTTGAGGTTCAAAGTCAAGTCGATAGTGGAGTCGACTTTGGGATCGACTTCACCCTAAGTCGAAGTCCAAGTCGACTTGGAGATCGACTTGGCTATTTCAGTTCCTTAAAGCATTGAGCAAACTCATTAGTACTCTTTAATATACTCAAATTAGCCTTTGTTAATCATCAAAACTTAAGCTTTGGTCAATTTTGTTTTGTTTTAAACATTGTTTCTAACAATCTCCCCCTTTTTGATGATTGACAAAACTAAATTGAGTTTGTTCCTTTTAAGATAATTGCATTTCAAAAACAGAACATAACTGTCATAGCTTTCAACAAAATATGACTTTCAAACATTTAGAACATATCTTTTCAATCATTCATATCACACATATCAATCATAAACACATATTTGAGCATAAAAAAGTTTCATATATCATTCATGTTTTCAGTTTACAATGTAAAGCAAAAATGAAAATGAAACTCCTAAATACAAACTACCTGACCCAAAACTCAAAAATTCTACTCAATTTCTATTATATCTCCCCCTTTTTATCAATCTATCAAAAATTTGTCAATTCGCAAAGACTTTGTGAATTGAAATTGAGAGATGGGGTATGAGAGAGGTTTGATGGGACGGTTATGGGCTGATGAATAGAAGGAGGAAACAAGTGCGGGAGACGTCTCGCGATGAACTGAACCCGATTCGAAGGGATCGAGTCCAGGCATGGGTCGCTTTTTGTGACGGCCTGAGGCGAGGTGATACCGAATGGTAGCATTTCCCGATCGATTCGATCTTGTCGGGAATGCATATCATTGATAGCATTCAAGACCTCAGTCACAAGACTAGTCATCCTATCCTCTGGATGACCCATTTCTTCCCGAAGACCCGAAATTTCTTCTTTAATGCTCTGAAGCGTGGCCTCTTGAGATGATGTAGGAGGCGCTCGTTCAGGTGCAGCAGATCCTTGAGGTGAGTAGGATCCGTGCGTCGCGGGAGATGCGGGCTCCGCTTGAGCAGGCGGTGCTTTGGGAGGTTGCTCCCCCTCAGCCTGTGTGTGGTCCTCTTGCTCTCGGGCTGGCTCGCCTAACTTTTCCCGGATTCTATCTTCTCTGAATTGCTCCAGATTGATCTTCATTCGTTGGAGCAATGCCTTGTTGATTGCATTCGTCGTTTTGGGAACTTCAAATGGTTCCCCGTTGATGTCTACCTCGAACCGTTCTAGAATCCTAGTGATCCAGGATCCGTAAGGTAGTACGCCTCTCGGATTGTCTTTCCGGCACGCCAAGGCTTCTAGAAATAGCCTGGGACGGCTGATCTTGACTTTATTGATTAACTTCCACAGGATCATGGCTTCTTGTGGATTCAATTGATTTCTCCCGCCCCCTTTTGGATAGATACAGTGGGCGATTAGCAGACGGAGAACTCTGAGCCTAGGAGAAAGATCCATGTAATGCAAAAACTTTGTGCCTGCATGGTACTTGTTGCTCTTTGTCAGCTCGTTGTAGATTTTGTCCATTGTCAGGTCTGTAAGAAGTCGTTCTTCTTCATAGGGTACTTGAAGAATGCTCCCGATTCTCCTTAAGGCTTCATTTTGATTTGGGTTATTTAGAGAACCCAGATACATCTCGCTTCCTTTGACATAGGCTGAGAACTTGGTATCATCCCATAAATAGTAGAAGAGTCTAGTGACATCGGGATAGATCCTTTCGTCAGACTTTAACAGTTGTGTCCAACCTTGGAAGTCAAGCAACTCTTCTATATCAAACTCGTAGTCGCTGAGAAATTTGAAATCGATGATTTTGGTAATGAATACCTTTCTCTCATAAAAATATTTGTAGAAGCGACTGTGTTGCTGCTCAAACTTGAATAGGTCGTGGGCATTTTCAAGACTTGCCCCTTTTTGATCGGGATTCTTGAGGAGGTTGAGCTTTGAGGTTGACTTTCCGACCTCGGAGCTCTATCAGACGATTGAGTAGTGGTTTGAAATCGAACCCGTCTACCCGTTGATGTCGATGGTTCCTCCCTTGCTCTCTTAGCGGGTGTCCTTTGTTTTCTAGGAACTTCCTCTTCTGTGTTGGATTGGGAAGGTCTGGGCACTGGTCTTTGGGTTGGCTTTTTGACTGATAGCTTTGGGAGTCTAGCTTTTGGTGCCATTTTGATTTGGGAGTTGGAAACTGAGGGAGAAAGGAATTGAGAAATGGAGTTTGAGAGAAAAAGAGTGGGAACAGAGAGTGAGAATGAGAGAGATGAACTTTGAGAGACGGAGAAGTTGCCGAAGCTAGGAGCTTGCTGGAGATGAAAGAATGTCGAAAATGGAAGGGAATAGACCGGAGCAAGGAATTCGCCGGAGCCGGAGATGGAAGAGAAGAAAAACAGCGGGAAAATGAGGGAGAAAAGAAGAGAGGAGAAGAAAGAAAAGGGGAGAGAAGTCGGACGGTCGCGTGCGCGGAGTCGACTTTGCCCTAGGCAAAGTCGACTTCGACCCTTGTGGAGTCGACTTCACTATTGAAGCGGAGTCGACTTCACTTTCCCAAGTCGACTTGGCGGAGTCGACTTGGCTCCCATGGAGTCGACTTGACCCATCGACTTGACCTTTTCAAATTTTAGTTTCTTGTTTAATTTTTCCTAATTTAGCTCTATCATCCCCATATCATTCCTAATTTTACAAAATGATTCCTTGGCTAGTGGTTTGGTAAAAATATCAGCAATTTGGTCTTCTGTTTTCACATATTCCAAGCAAACATCATGATTTTCAACATGTTCACGAATAAAATGGTGTCTCACATCAATATGCTTGGTTCTTGAATGCAGTACAGGATTCTTAGTTAGACAAATTGCACTTGTATTATCACATCTAATAGGAATATCAAAATAATCAATACCATAATCTTTCAATTGTTGTTTCATCCAAAGTAATTGAGCATAACAACTACCGGCTATGTATTCGGCTTCTGCAGTAGATAGAGCAACGCTTGTTTGTTTTCTTGAGTACCATGAAACCAACATATGTCCAAGAAACTGACAAGTTCCACTCGTACTCTTTCTATCTACTTTATAGCCGGCAAAATCTGCATCCGAATAGCCGATTAAATCAAAGGTTGTCCCCTTTGGATACCATAGTCCAAGATTGGTAGTTTTTATCAAATATTTAAAAATTCTTTTTACAACAAGTAGATGTGATTCTTTAGGACATGATTGAAATCTAGAGCACATACAAACACTGAATGAAATATCAGGTCTAGAAGCAGTTAAATATAGCAAGGATCCTATCATGCTTCTATAAAATTTTTGATCGATACATTTATCGTTTTCATCTGTGTCAATTTTGATTGTAGAGCTCATTGGAGTATTTGCTCCTTTGCTATTTTGCATTCCAAATTTCTTGAGCATCTCTTTGACGTACTTGGACTGGTTCAAAAATATCCCTTCACTTTGTTGTTTGATTTACAGTCCAAGGAAGAAATTTAATTCTCTCATCATGCTCATTTCGAATTCGCTCTGCATAATCTTAGAAAATTCTTGGCATAGATTTTCGTCAGTAGCACCAAATATTATATCATCTACATAAATTTGTACAATTAGAATATTTTTATTTTTTTACTTAATGAACAAAGTAGTGTCTACTTTTCTTCTTTGAAACTCATGGTCAATCAAAAATCTATTCAACCTTTCATACCAAGCTATTGGAGCTTGTTTTAGTCCATATAATGCTTTGGTCAATTTATAAACATACTTTGATTGATTCTTTTCTTCAAAACCAGGGGGTTGTTCAACATATACTTCTTCATTCAAATAGCCATTCAAAAATGCGCTTTTTACATCCATTTGAAACAATTTGAAATTCATAAGAGAAGCAAATGCTAGTAAAATTCATATGGCTTCTAATCTAGCCACGGGTGCATATGATTCTTCGAAATTAATTCCTTCTTCTTGGGAATACCCTTTGGCTACTAATTTGGCCTTGTTTCTAATTACAAGTCCGCTTTCATCCAATTTGTTCCTAAATACCCATTTGGTACCAATGATTGTATGATTATTTGGTCTAGGAACTAAATGTCATACATTATTCGCTTTTGCCTTAAAACATGTCTGAAAAAATAAACAAGTAATTCTTATCTCTTTGGTACCCATTTTATGAGTCCATTTGGGTTAGTAAAATGATTCAATCTTTGTAGTTCTAACTTAGAAAGCCCAAATCTTGTGTTCCTTGGAACCCAAACTAATTTAGCACCATGGTCATATAATTTCTTAAAGTTACATTTATAAGTTTTATGACCCATCTTATTGCAAAAGTTACAGGCCATAGGCAATCTTGGAGTAGGCCTCCAAGTATGCAATAGTTCAAGCGTTGGCCTTTTAGTCCACTTAAAATTTTTCTTCTGTGGCTTGTATAGAGGTGTAGTTTTGGTTTGATATTTCCCAAGTGTTGGCACATTTGATTTGCTACTTTCTTTTTGCTCAAATGTATAGTAACCAAGACCTCTTTTATTTATTTGAGAGGTCATGTTCAAAAACATCTTTACATTTTCTCCTGGATTAGAGAACTTAGCTAATGATTCATTTAATGATCCGTTCTCCTTTTTCAGCAAATCATTTTCATCTTTCAATTTATCTAATCTTTCTACAAGTTTACCATTTACAATTATTGCCGCATCACATTGTCTTTTCTTAATTGTAAACTTGCTTCCTAATTTCTTCAACTCTTCATATAATGAATCATATGCAATTTGTAATTCTTCTAATTCAGCACATTTGAGGCATTCTTGAAAAGAAGAATAACTTGATTTAGAGTGGCAAGGTTTAGAACTTACCTCTTCACTGCTTGTGCACTTTGTTGAAGTGGATTGTTCTTCTTGCTCGATTTGCGCCATGCAGCATATTCTTGCACATTCTTCTGCCTCTATTTCGTCGGTTGAGGAGCTACTCGTTGAAGATTCCTCGTCATTCATGTACATGCCTCTTCCTTTGTATCTTTGGAATCTTTTGTTGTCCCCTCGATCTTTTCTTTGTTCTTTTGCCTTGCTTTCTTCGGGAGTTGGACATTGAGCTTGTATATGTCCCGAACCGCCGCATCGGTAGCATTTGGTTGGATCTTTCTTCTTCTCTCTAGAAGTTCTTTCCTTGAAACTTCTGAAATTTTTTCCTTTCCTCACAAATTTTCTGAAACGTTTTGTGAGTAGGGCAATCTCGTCATCATTTTGAGAAGAAGAGGTGTCGTCCGTGTCTTCTGCGGCTTTCAAGGCAATTGCTCTTTTGCCCCTGTGTTGATCTTCATTTCTTCTCTTGATTAGCTCATGTGACATGAGTGAGCTAATTAAGTCTTCAAGCTTTAGTGTGTTAAGGTCCTTGGCTTCTTCTATCGCAGTGATCTTTGGAGTCCATGATTCGGGTAGAGCTCTCAAAATCTTCATAACCTGCTCAGATTCAGATATAGCCTTTCCAAGACCTTTTAAAGCATTAGTAATTTTTGAGAATCTAGCAAACATTTCAGAAAAATTTTCTGTTTCTAGCATTCTAAAATTTTCTAGTTCTCCAATCAAAATATTTCTTCTCGTCCCTTGGACTTGAGAAGTTCCTTCATAGATAGAGGTTAGCGTATCCCATATCTCTTTGGCGGTCAAGCAAGAGGATACTCTATCATATTCAGAAGCAGTAAGAGCACAAAATAGTGAGTTCATAGCTTTAGCATTGCTCTTAACAATTTTTACTTCCTCATCGGTCCATTTGGAAGCTCTTTCATCGGTAGGCAAGGCTATTCCATCTTGGATAGCAATCCAAGAATCCATGTCGGTAGCCATGATGAGTTGCTTCATACGAAGCTTCCAATATCCAAAATTGTTCCCATCAAACAACGGTGACCTTGTAAAGGATTGGCCTTCAGCAAATGCGGGAACGGAAGTAGATTGGGATGCCATATTAATAAGATCTCTTTGGTAAACTCAAAGACCTGCTCTGATACCACTTGTTGGTCCCGAGTTGATGGCTAAACCCAAGAGGGGAGGGGTGAATTGGGTTCTTAAAAAAATTCTTTGGTAAATTAAAATCCTAACCCCTTGAAAGATTAATCCCCTTTTTGAAAGCAAATAGAGAGTAATAAGATAAAGCAGTGAAAGAAAGCAACAGACAAGATTTATAGTGGTTCGGGCAATCCTTCCCTACTCCACTCTTCCAAGCTCACACTCCGTTGTGACTTGGGTTCTACTATGTATTCCTCGAATACACTTAGAGTCTCCGCTCTCTTCTAGATTCAAGCTCTAGGGGGCATATACAACTTAGAGCCTATGCTCTCTTCTAGATTCCAGCTCTAGGGGGCATAAACAACACACTGCACAAGGAGGTGATGAGTCACACTCCAATCACACTACTTTGCATACACTTGATCTTAGTTCCTCAAACTAAATCAAGTTCAATACAGACAAATGAAGTAACAGAAGGAGTCTACACTTTACAGATGTGTAGAAACAATTTGGCGCATAGAAGAACTTGTAATGTAGGCTTTGAAGATTCAGAAATGTAGCTCTTGCAACTAGAAGCAAAGTTCTTCTTCTTTGAATGTCTTGATCTCTTTGAAGCTCTTGGATATAGGAGTTAAGCACACTTAATATTTTTCAGCCCTTTCCCTCGTCCACAATAACTCCCTTTTATAATTGTGGAGGGAATCCGAACGTTAGAGGGTAGGTGGCGCGCATTTAATGAACTCCAACGTTCAAAAATTCGAACGTTATTTTCCAAGTCGAAGGTGGAGTCGACTTGGCTTGCGACTTGGCTTCCCAAGTCGCATCTGGAGTTGACTTCGTCTGCGACTCCAGTTCTTCAGATTCCCAGGTCTGAGTCTTCGTCGACTTGGCTTCAGACTTCGACTCAAGTCGATCCTGGAGTCGACTTGACTTGCGACTTGGCTCGGTTTTTGCTGAAAATGCTTTGATCTTCATTTGATCTGCTTCTATCATGGTTAGCTTTCTTCCTTTGAATCATTTTCATTCTGGATGATTCCTCATACTTGTAGATCTTGTTAATCTTGAAGTCCTTGTTTTTGGTTTATCTTGGATAGGCTTAAACCTCATGAATCTTTGGAGAGTTTGATTCTTATAGGACAGATTCATGTACCTTGCTTTGCTTTGGAGTCATTTGATCTTTAGGACTTGATAGACTTGATTTGATCTTGAACATGTATTCTTATTTTGAACTTGAGTGAAACTCAAGTTATCTTTGAGAATAGTCTTTGCTCCTTGATTTGGATCTTGATAACGTTCAAGTAGGTTCTTGGAATGGGCTTGGAACTGCATTTTGAAGTCTGAACTTCTCAAGTCGAGGATGGAGTCGACCTTGTCTGCGACTTCACCCAAGTCGCACCTGGAGTCGACTTGGCCTGCGACTTGGGCAACTTTGTGCTCCGAAATCAGGTCTGGACAGTTTTTCTCGACTGAAGTCGATAGTGAGGTCGACTTCGTGTGCGACTTGGCTTCCCAAGTCGCAAGTGGAGTCGACTTAGCCTACGACTTCACCTGCTACTCTTCCATTTCTGATTTTGCCTTTGAGGTTCAAAGTCAAGTCGATAGTGGAGTCGACTTTGGGATCGACTTCACCCTAAGTCGAAGTCCAAGTCGACTTGAAGATCGACTTGGCTATTTCAGTTCCTTAAAGCATTGAGCAAACTCATTAGTACTCTTTAATATACTCAAATTAATCTTTGTTAATCATCAAAACTTAAGCTTTGGTCAATTTTGTTTTGTTTTAAACATTGTTTCTAACATTTAATACCATCGAACCCAGACTTCGATCAACCATCTCACACATGGAGATTGTGAAAGAATTGTGGGATGACATAAGGGAGAGATTTTCGATTAGCAATGGACCACGGGTGCAACATTTGAGATCAGATTTGGAAAATTGCAAACAGAATGGGCAAGCCATTGTTAACTATTCTGGTCAGCTCAAGATGATTTGGGATGAATTGAATAACTATGACAAGATACCAGTATGTAATTGCACTGGATGTAAGTGTAATCTAACAATTCTCTTAGAAAAGAAAAGTGAAGAAGAGAGGGTGCATCAGTTCCTGATGGGTTTGGATGAAGAAGGATATGGTACTGTGCGTTCAAATATCCCTAGCGCCCAACCCTTGCCAAACTTGAATCGAGCTTATGCTATGGTTGTGCAACAAGAAAGAATGAGAACTATGACTTGTACAAAAGAAGAAAGAGGGAATTCAGTGAGTTTTGTGATGAAATCAGGAGGTCAAAATTCAGGGGGGAAGCAAAAGATAGAAACATGGTATGCACAAATTGTAAACGAGAAGGACATGATGCAGATACTTATTTTCAATTAATTGGGTACCCAGAATGGTGGGGTAACAGACCAAGAACGAATGCTTCTGGACGTGGAGGTGGGCGTGAACGCGGGTACTTATGGAGGACATGATAAGGTGGGGACTGCTCGGGCAAATGTAGCTCAAACTCTTGGTGCTGGAGGTGAGAGAGCTGCAACGAATGATGCCAATAAAAAGGGAATTGTGGGCTTGAATGATGAACAATGGGCCACATTGATGGGAATGCTGAATGCTCATAAAACTGGTACTAACAAGAGGTTGATGGGTAAGCAAATACAATTACCCTAGATCATTGATTCAGGAGCTTCCAATAATATGACTAGTATGTATACATGTATGAGAGAAGTAAGAGATACTGCTCCATGTCCGGTTGGGTTACCAGATGGAGTGGAGATCATGGCATTGAAGGAAGGAACTATTTGTCTTGGAGGAGAATTGAAATTGCAGAATGTTCTTTTTATGCCAAATTTAAAATGCAATTTGATTTCCGTATCTCAACTTCTTAGAGATTCAGGTTTGGTGATTCAACTAATTGACAAATTTTACGTTATACAGGACCGAAGTACAAGGAAGGTGATTGGAGCTGGTGAGCAACATGAGGGTCTTTCCTTTCTCAAGGGAGCAGCTTCGGTTCATGCTTTCAAGATGAATGGTGTTGCTTCTTTCGAGCTTTGGCATAGGCGAATGGGACATCCATCTTCTAGGGTGTTAGGATTGATTCCTGAAGTAGTATGTAGTAATAAAAATGAAACTAAGGTTTGTGATGTTTGTTTTAGACTAAGCAAATAAGAGAAATGTGTTGGTCTCGAGTTAATGAAAATTACCCAAGAGGGGAGGAGTGAATTGGGTATTTAAAATTTTCAACTTAACAAAAACTTTACTCCGAATTAAATCAGTCCCCTTTAATGAAACAAATGGAAAGCAATAAGATAATGAAAGCAGAGATAAGAATCAATAGATAAGGTTTTATATTGATTCGGGCAACCTTCCCTACTTCACTCCTTCAAGCTCACACCTCTTGTGACTTGGGTTCCACTATGTATTTCACAAATACAACTAGAGTCTCTGCTCTCTTCTAGATTTTAGCTCTAGGGGGCATCAACAACACACAACACAAGTAGGTGACGAGTTCCACTCCAGTCACACACTATTTTGCTTACACTTGATCTTAGTTACCCAAACTAAATCAAGTTCAATACAACAAGAAAGTATAAGAGAAAGTTTCTACACGTTACTGGTGTGTAGAGGCAGATTTGGCGCAGAGACGAACTTGTAAAGCAGTCTGAAAGATTCAACGAGCAGCTCTTGATAGTTTGAATGCAGAGTTCTTCTTTTAGATGTTGGCTTGATCACTTAATGTTCTTAGGAATGAGAGTTCTGCTCAATTAATGAAGTTTCAGCTACCCTCCACGTTCATCTTGAATGCCTTATATAAATGGTGAGGGAATTCGAACGTTTGGAAGTAGGTGAAGCGCATTTAATGCGCCAACGTTCAAAAAATTTTTGACCGTTGCGACCCAAGTCGCAGGTGGAGTCGACTTCGGGTGCAACTTCAGTTTTCTGTAAATACTTCAAGTTCCATTCTGGGTCGACTTGGTCGTGAACTTGACCCAAGTCGCAGGTGAAGTCGACTTCGGGTGCAACTTCACTTTCTGTGCTTGCTTGATTGAACTTGAAATTCTTTGGAATGATGTGTTCACTTAAATTTCTTCAAATTAATATTCTTCCTTTGATTTTTATCATTTGAAACTCAGTATATTCATCCTTGCTTTACGTTCCATGTCTTGAATCTTGAATCCTTGAGTCTTGGTTTGCATAAAAGAAGTCCAAATGTGTGATCTTGATTCTCCATGATGAATACATGCAACTTTGATTGCTTTGGACTTGATTTGATCTTCATTTGACCTAAGTTGAATGATTGGGTCTACTTGGTCTTCAAGTTTACTCAAATCGAACATTGAGTCGACTTGGTCCTGAACTTAGCTCTTCAAGTTCTGCACTGTTAGTCTGAAGTCGAAGCTGGAGTCGACTTGGTCTACGACTTCACCCAAGTCGCATGTGGAGTCGACTTGGTCTGCGACTTCACCCAAGTCGCATGCAAAGTCGACTTCGTGTGCGACTTCAGCAGCTCGTGCTCTCAATTTCAATGCTGGACGTAAAAACGCGTTTGAAGTCGGTGCTGGAGTCGACTTGGGGATCAACTTAACCTAAGTCGATGCCTGAGTCGACTTGGAAATCGACTTGACCTGTTATGCTTCATTTTCTTCATTTTTATATCCTTTAATCATCTCACAAACATGTTAGTAACCAAAACTTACTCAAATTGATTTATTAATCATCAAAACATAGACTTGGCTTATTTTGCCATGGATTTCAACACATGTTTCTAACAATCTCCTCCTTTTTGATGATTGACAAAACCGATTTGAATATATACCTTTCAATGTCTTTAAAACACACTATTTTATCTTGTTTTGCTATCTTTAGAATAATCATAGGTCATTTGCATTTTGAGCTTAACATACATATTCCATTTCCAATAAATCACAAGTTAAAATCATTCATACAAGCATTTAAAAAAACAGAACATAAGCAGAACAAACTTTTCATATGCAAACTTATGTATAATATGCTCAATCCGAGACTCAAATCCTAATCTATTTTCTCCCTTTTTGTCAATTGATCAAAAAATAGAGATGGAGCGGGGAAATCCTTTAAGAATGGTGGGGGCTGCTCCCCCTGAACCTGTGCTCCCCCTCAGCTTGTGCTTTTCTAAGTTCGTTTCTCCTATCTTATTGTTCCTAATTTAATTCAATCATCCCCATATCATTTTTAATTTTATAAAATGGTTCTTTTGCTAGAGGTTTGGTGAATATATATATGCAATTTGATCTTCTGTTTTCACATATTTCAAACATATACATGATTTTCTACATGTTCTCTGCTAAAATGATGCCTTAGGTCTATATGCTTGGTCCTAGAATGCAATAATGGATTTTTAGTCAAACATATTGCACTAGTATTATCACATCTAATAGGTATATCTTTAAAATCTATGTCAAAATCCCTAAGTTGTTGTTTCATCCAAAGCAATTGGGCACAACAGCTCTCGACGGCAATGTATTCGGCTTCCGCAGTAGATAAAGCAACACTAGTTTGTTTTCTTGAAAACCATTAGACCAACATGTTCCCAAGAAACTGACATGTTCTACTAATGCTTTTTCTATCTACCTTGTAACTGGCGAAATCCGCATTCGAGTAACCGATTAGATCAAAATTAGAACCCTTTAGATACCAAAGTCCTATGTTGGTAGTATCTACTAAATATCTGAAAATTCTTTTTACAGCTACCAAATGTGATTCTTTTGGACATGATTGAAATCTTGAGCACATACAAACATTGAACAGTATATCGGGTCTAGAAGCAGTTAAATATAATAAAGATCCTATCATGCTTCTATATAACTTTAAATCAACAGATTTACCTTTCTCATCTTTGTCAATTTTAATGGTTGAGCTCATAGGTATGTTTGCCCCTTTGCTATTTTGCATACCGAACTTCTTTAACATTTCTTTGATATACTTGGACTGATTTATGAAGATCCCTTCAATTGGTTGCTTAATTTGTAGTCCAAGGAAGAAATTCAGCTCACCCATCATACTCATCTCAAATTTTTTCTGCATAAGCTCAGAAAATTCTTGACAAAAGATTTCATTAGTAGCACCAAAAATAATATCATCTACATAAATTTGAATAATCAGAATATCCTTTTCTTTATACTTAATGAATAATGTGGTGTCTACCTTTCCTTTTTGAAAGTCATGATCAATCAAAAATTTGCTCAATCTTTCGTACCAAGCCCTTGGAGCTTGTTTTAAACCAAATAGTGCTTTTGTTAATTTGTATACAAATTTAGATTGATCTTTCTCCTCAAATCCAGATGGTTGTTCAACATACACCTCTTCATTTATATACCCATTCGAAAATGCACTTTTAACATCCATTTGAAACAACTTAAAGTTCATGTAGGATGTAAAGGCTAGTAAAATGTGAATAACTTCTAATCTAGCAATCGGAGCATAGGATTCCTCAAAGTTTATTCATTCTTCTTGTGAGTACCTTTTTGCCACAAGTCTAGCTTTGTTTCTCACCACAAGTCCACTTTCATCTAATTTGTTCCTAAAGACCCATTTTGTACCAATGATAGTACAGTCTCTTGGTCTTGGAACAAGATGCCAAACTTGGTTTCTTTCAAATTGATTTAGCTCTTCTTGCATTGCTATGACCCAGTTTTCATCATCAAGAGCTTGATCAATAGTTGTTGATTCAATCTTTGATACAAAAGCATATTGTCCACAAATATTTTGTTTTGACCTTCTAGTCTTAACATCTTCATAAATATTGCCTATAACTTGCTCAATTAGATGGGCATTTTTGAACTTTAAATCAGTTGGAGGTTTATAGAAATTATTACCTTCACTTACCCTTACCTCCGTGGAATTTTCTGGCTTGGGTTCAATTTCTCCTTATTGCTCTTGTTGTTTTGCTTTTGAATTCTTCGATGTATCATCTGTTGGGTCCCGAATAGATGGCAAAACCCAAGAGGCGAGGGGTGAATTGGGTTCTTAAAAAATTTATAACTCAAACAAAAACTTTACCCCGGATTAAGCTAGTCCCCTTAATGAAGAAACAAAATGGAAAGCAAATCAATATAGAGAGCAGAAATAAAAATAGACACACAGAATTTTATAGTGGTTCGGGCAACCTCCCTACTCCACTTTTCCAAGCTCACACTCCTTGTGACTTGGGTTCCACTATTGTATTCTTCCAATACAATTAGAGCCTCTTGCTCTCTTCTAGATTCAAAGCTCTAGGGGGCATTTACAACTAGAGCCACTTGCTCTCTTCTAGATTCTAGCTCTAGGGGGCATCAACAACTAGCACAAGTAGGTGATGAGTCACACCTCAATCACACACTACTTTGCTATCACTTGATCTTAGCTACCCAAGCTAAATCAAGTTCAATACAAACAAATAATCAATGAAAGAAATCTACACTTTACAGATGTGTAGAAGCAGTTTGGCGCAGAGAAGAACTTGTGGTAGGCTTTGAAGAATCTGAAGTGAAGCTCTTGCAGTTTTGAAGTGTAGTTCTTCCTCTCTTGATTGGCTTGATCACTTTAATGCTCTTGTAGATAGGAGTTATGCTCACTTAATGTTTTCCAACTACTTCCCTCGTTCACATTAACTCCCTTTTATAATTTTGGAGGGAATCCGAACGTTAGAAGGTAGGTGGCGCGCATTTAATGCGCCAACGTTCGAATTAATTCCGACCGTTGCGACCCAAGTCGCAGGTGGAGTCGACTTCGGATGCGACTTCGCCCAAGTCGCAGATGGAGTCGACTTCGGGTGCGACTTCGCTTCTCCGTCGCAACTTCAAGTTCCAGTCAGGGTCGACTTGGCTTTGCGACTTCACCCAAGTCGCAGGTGGAGTCGACTTGGGGTGCGACTTCACCTTCTGCTCGCGACTTCAAGTTCTGATTCTTTGCAGAATGTTTTTCTTCAATCATTTTCATTTTGGAATAGCTCCTCTTACCTGTAGTCTTTGTGAATCTTGAAGAGCTTGACCCTTGCATGATTGATTCAACCTCCTTGCTTCGCTTTGGACTCATGACTTGATTTTATCTTCCAGCTTATCTTTTGAAAAATCGCCTCTGCCCGATCGAAGTCGATGTCGGAGTCGACTTCGGCTGCGACTTCACCTCAAGTCGCACGTGGAGTCGACTTGGGGTGCGACTTCGGCATTCTGCTGTTTCGAATTCAACTCTGGAAGGTTTCGCCCGACTGAAGTCGATGGTGAGGTCGACTTCGTTTGCGACTTGACTACTCAAGTCGCAGGTGGAGTCGACTTGGCCTGCGACTTCACTTGCTCTTCTCCCGTTTTCAACTCTGGACAGTTTTGCATGTTTGAAGTCGATCTTGGAGTCGACTTGGCCTTTCATACTTGATTTTCCTCAAATGGTTATTCCTTAAACATTTTCACAAACTTGTTAGTAGCCAAGACTTACTCAAATTGATTTGTTAATCATCAAAACATAGATTTACCTTGTTTTCCACATATTTCCAACAATCTCCCCCTTTTTGATGATTGACAAAAACCGATTTGAGTGTATACCTTTCAGTAACTTAATAACATGCTCATTTTGCATTTCATACTTATGCTCATGCAATCATTCAACATATGCTCATGCAATTTTTCAAACATATGCTATTCTTCTCCCCAAACTTATCTACTCTTCTCTTCCTCAAATCCTATTTTTCTCCCCCTTTTTGTCAATAAATAAAAAAGATTAGAGGGTAAAGAAAGAGATAGGTGGGATCGCTCCCCCTAAACAGGTGCTCCCCCTAAGTTTATGCTAGCCTAACTCAATCATTCCCATGTCATTTCGAATTTTATAGAATGCTTCTTTGGCTAGGGGTTTAGTGAATATATCTGCAACTTGATCCTCAGTTCTTACATATACCAAACATATGTCATGATTTTCTACATGTTCTCTAATGAAATGATGTCTAAGGTCTATATGTTTGGTCCTAGAATGCAAGACTGGATTCTTGGTTAGACATATGGCACTGGTATTGTCACATTTGATAGGTATATCTTTAAAATCCATGCCATAGTCCCTAAGTTGCTGTTTCATCCAAAGTAATTGGGCACAACAGCTCCCGGCGGCAATATATTCGGCTTCCGCCGTAGATAGAGCAACACTAGTTTGTTTTCTTGAAAACCATGAAACCAACATGCTTCCAAGAAACTGACATGTTCCACTAGTGCTTTTTCTATCTACTTTGTAACCAGCAAAATCCGCATCCGAGTAGCCGATTAGATCAAAATTAGAGCCCTTTGGATACCATAGTCCTAAATTGATAGTGTCTACTAGATATCTAAAAATTATTTTCACAGCTACCAAGTGTGATTCTTTTGGGCATGATTGAAATCTAGAGCACATACACACACTAAACAAAATATCTGGCCAAGAAGCAGTTAGATACAATAAGGAACCTATCATGCTTCTATACACTTTCATATCAACTAATTTTCCCTTTTCATCTTTGTCCATTTTGATTGTGGAGCTCATGGGCGTGTTTGCTCCTTTGATGTTCTCCATGCCAAACTTCTTGAGCATCTCCTTGATGTATTTGGACTGGTTTATGAAGATTCCTGCATTTAGTTGCTTGATTTGCAGTCCAAGGAAGAAGTTTAGCTCTCCCATCATGCTCATCTCAAACTCTTTCTGCATAAGCTCAGAAAATTCTTGGCAAAGAGTTTCATTAGTAGCACCAAAAATAATATCATCTACGTAAATCTGAATGATCAATATATCCTTTCCATTGTACTTGATAAACAAAGTGGTGTCTACATTTCCTTTTTGAAAATCATGATCAATCAGAAATTTGCTTAGTCTATCACACCAAGCTCTTGGAGCTTGTTTTAATCCATATAATGCTTTGGTTAGCTTGTAAACATACTTTGATTGATCCTTTTCTTTAAATCCAGGTGGTTGTTCTACATACACCTCTTCATTTATATATCCATTCATAAATGCACTTTTGACATCCATTTGAAACAATTTAAAGTTCATGTGAGATGCAAAAGCTAGTAAGATGCGAATTGCCTCTAATCTAGCAACCGGGGCATAGGATTCTTCAAAATCTATTCCTTCTTCTTGTGAGTATCCTTTTGCCACAAGTCTAGCTTTGTTTCTCACTACAAGTCCACTTTCATCTAATTTGTTCCTAAAGACCCACTTGGTGCCAATAACAATACAGTCATTTGGTCTAGGAACAAGGTGGCAAACTTGATTTCTTTCAAATTGATTTAGCTCTTCTTGCATTGCTATAATCCAGTTTTCATCATCAAGAGCTTGATCAATATTAGAAGGTTCAATTTTGGATACAAAGGCATATTGTCCACAAACATTTTGCTTTGACCTTCTAGTTTTTACACCTTCATACACATTCCCTATAATTTGTTCAATTGGATGTGCATGTTTGAATTTTAAATCAGATGGAGGTTTATAGGAGTCATTACCTTCACTTACCCTTTCCTCCAAGAATTCCTCTTGCTTTTCCATATGCAATTTTTCAAGATTGCTTGCTATGTCATCTGCATCACTTGAATCATCCTTTCTTTTAAAGCATGGGTTAGTTTCATCAAAAACAACATGTATGGATTCTTCTACAACTTGGTTTCGTTTATTGAAAACTCTATATGCTTTGCTATTTGATGAATAACCAAGGAATATTGCTTCATCACTTTTAGCATCAAGTTTTCCCAAGTTGGTTTTTCCACTGTTCAGAACATAACATGTGCATCCAAAAGTATGAAAATAAGATATGTTTGGTTTCTTTCCTTTCCATAGCTCATATGGGGTCTTTTTCAAGATTGCTCTAATGGTAACTCGATTCAATACATGACAAGCTGTACTTACAGCTTCACCCCAAAACTTTTTAGATAATTTGCTCTCATTTAGCATAGTTCTAGCCATCTCTTGTATAGTTCTATTTTTCCTCTCCACTACTCCATTTTGTTGTGGAGTCCTTGGTGCAGAAAATGTGTGATGAATTCCTTTTTCATTACATAATTCTATGAATCGTTTGTTCTCAAATTCACCACCATGGTCACTTCTTATAGTCATAATAGTACTTTGTTTTTCATTTTCCACCAAGTTTACAAACGTTGCAAATATAGAGAAGGCTTCATCTTTGCTAGCTAAAAGAATTATCCATGTGAATCTTGAAAAGTCATCAACAATTACAAATACATATTTCTTTCCACCAATGGTTAAAATGTCGGATGGCCCATATAGATCCATGTGTAGCAATTCAAGCGGCCTAGTGGTGGAAATCTCCTTTTTGGTAGAGAAAGGCATCTTTGGTTGTTTAGATAATTGACATCCCTTACATATTTTGTCTTTGTCATATTTCAACTTAGGCAAGCCTTCTACCAAACTCTTTTTCCATAGGATTTTTATATTTCTCATGTTTATGTGTCCAAGCCTTTTATGCCAAACCCATGGATCATTATCAATGGCCATTAGACATTGACCATCTAGTTCATCAAGTGAAACCAAATATATATTTCCATGTCTTTTTCCACTAAACATGATATGCTCACCATCAAATACATTGCATACAGATGATTCAAACACAACCTTATATCCTTTATCACATAATTGGCTAATGCTCATTAAGTTATGCTTGAGTCCTTCAACAAACAAAACATCCTCCATACATGCATTTGAGCTACTGTAAATATTTCCTTTACCTTTGATTTTACCTTTCTCATTATTACCAAAGGCAACCGTTCCGTCGTTGCAAGGCTTAAGTTTGTGAAACAAATTTCTTTCTCCAGTCATGTGCCTTGAACAACCGCTATCCATGAACCATACATTATTTGCCTTTGCCTTTAAACAAATCTGAAAAGTAAACAAATAATCCTTATCTCTTTGGTACCCATTTTATGGGTCCATTTGGGTTAGTAATATTATTCAACCTTTGTTGCTCCAACTTAGAAAGTCCAAATCTTGTGTTCCTTGGAACCCAAACTAGTTTTGCACCATAATCAAACAATCTCTTAAAGTTACACTTGTAAACTTTATGACCCATTTTGTTGCAAAAGTTGCAAGCCATTGGTAATCTAGGAGTATGCCTCCAAGTATATTTTGGTTCAAATGTTGGTCTTTTAGTCCACATAACATTTCTCCTTTGTGGCTTGTATATAGGTGCAATTTTAGTTTGAAGTTTTCCAAGTGTTGGCACATTAGATTTACCACTTTCATTTTTCTCAAATCTATAATAACCAAGACCTCTTTTGTTTGTTTGAGCAGTCATGTTCAGAAACATCTTTACACTTTCTCCTGGATTAGAGAACTTTGCTAATGATTCATTTAAGGATTTGTTCTCCTTTTTCAGTTTCTCTACTTCTTTCAATAACAATTCATTATCTTCTTTCATTTTTGTTGTTCTTTCAGCTAGTTTTCCATTTTCAATAATAACAAAGTTACATTGTTGTTTCTTTGAGGACAGCTTGTTTCCTAGCTTTTTGATTTCCTCGTATAATGAATCATAGGCAGTTTGTAGTTCTTCTAATTCAGCACATTTGATGCAATTTTGAAAAGAAGAATAGCTTGATTGAGAATAGCAAGGTTTGGAAGTTACCTCATCATTGCTTGTACATTTGGTTGAGGTGGATTGTTCTTCCAAAACTTCAGTCGTGTTTAAGCATAGCAAGTCCTCTTCTTGCTCGATTCGTGTCATGCAACATATTCTTGCACAGTTGGCTGCATCATTTTCGTCGGTTGAAGAGCTGCATGTTGATGAAGTCTCCTCGTTGACGAACATGCCTCTTCCTCTTGGCCTTTGGTATTTTCTTCTTTCATGACTCTCCTTTGGCCTTTCTTCTGGTGTAGGACATTGAGCTTGCATATGTCCTACGCCCCCGCATCGGTAGCATTTTGTAACCTCCTTTTTCTTTTCTTTATGTGGTCTTTCTTTGAAGTCTTTGAGGTTCTTTTCTTTTCTCACAAATTTCCGGAATTTGCGAGTGAGAAGAGCAATGTCTTCATCATCGTTGTGAGATGAAGAGGTGGATCCATCTGAATTGTGAGTGGCCTTGAGTGCAATGGTTCTCTTCCCTTTGTGATTATCTTCGTTTCTTCTCCTAATTAGCTCATGTGACATTAATGAGCTAATAAGATCTTCTAGCTTCAAAGTGTTTAGGTCTTTGGCTTCTTCAATTGCCGTTATCTTTGGAGTCCATGAATCCGGTAGAGCTCTCAATATCTTCATAACCTGTTCGGATTCAGAAATAGCTTTTCCAAGACCTTTGAGAGCATTAGTAATCTTAGAAAATCTTGCAAACATTTCAGAAATATTTTCAGTGTCTAGCATTCTAAAACTTTCCAACTCTCCTATCAAAATATTTCTCCTAGTCCCTTGGACTTGAGAGGTTCCTTCATAAATGGATGTTAGAGTATCCCATATCTCCTTGGCGGTTAGGCAAGATGATACTCTATCATATTCCGAAGCCGTAAGAGCACAAAATAAAGAGTTCATAGCCTTAGCATTGCTCTTGACGGTTCTTACTTCCTCTTCGGTCCATTTGGAAGCTCTTTCATTAATTGGCAAAAGTTACGCCGTCTTGGATAGCAATCCAAGAATCCATATCGGTAGCCATGATGAGTTGTTTCATACGAAGCTTCCAATAACCAAAGTTGTTCCCATCAAACAATGGTGGCCTAGTGAATGATTGGCCCTCAGCAAAAGCGGGAACGGGAATCGATTGGGATGCCATATCAATAGATCTCTTTGGTTTAACTCAAAGACCTGCTCTGATACCACTTGTTGGGTCCCGAATAGATGGCAAAACCCAAGAGGGGAGGGGTGAATTGGGTTCTTAAAAAATTTATAACTCAAACAGAAACTTTACCCCGGATTAAGCTAGTCCCCTTAATGAAGAAACAAAATGGAAAGCAAATCAATATAGAGAGCAGAAATAAAAATAGACACACAGAATTTTATAGTGGTTCGGGCAACCTCCCTACTCCACTTTTCTAAGCTCACACTCCTTGTGACTTGGGTTCCACTATTGTATTCTTCCAATACAATTAGAGCCTCTTGCTCTCTTCTAGATTCAAAGCTCTAGGGGGCATTTACAACTAGAGTCACTTGCTCTCTTCTAGATTCTAGCTCTAGGGGGCATCAATAACTAGCACAAGTAGGTGATGAGTCACACTCCAATCACACACTACTTTGCTATCACTTGATCTTAGCTACCCAAGCTAAATCAAGTTCAATACAAACAAATAATCAATGAAAGAAATATACACTTTACAGATGTGTAGAAGCAGTTTGGCGCAGAGAAGAACTTGTGGTAGGCTTTGAAGAATCTGAAGTGAAGCTCTTGCAGTTTTGAAGTGTAGTTCTTCCTCTCTTGATTGGCTTGATCACTTTAATGCTCTTGTAGATAGGAGTTATGCTCACTTAATGTTTTCCAACTACTTCCCTCGTTCACATTAACTCCCTTTTATAATTTTGGAGGGAATCCGAACGTTAGAAGGTAGGTGGCGCGCATTTAATGCGCCAACGTTGGAATTAATTCCGACCGTTGCGACCCAAGTCGCAGATGGAGTCGACTTCGGGTGCGACTTCGCTTCTCCGTCGCAACTTCAAGTTCCAGTCAGGGTCGACTTGGCTTTGCGACTTCACCCAAGTCGCAGGTGGAGTCGACTTGGGGTGCGACTTCACCTTCTGCTCGCGACTTCAAGTTCTGATTCTTTGCAGAATGTTTTTCTTCAATCATTTTCATTTTGGAATAGCTCCTCTTACCTGTAGTCTTTGTGAATCTTGAAGAGCTTGACCCTTGCATGATTGATTCAACCTCCTTGCTTCGCTTTGGACTCATGACTTGATTTTATCTTCCAGCTTATCTTTTGAAAAATCGCCTCTGCCCGATCGAAGTCGATGTCGGAGTCGACTTCGGCTGCGACTTCACCTCAAGTCGCACGTGGAGTCGACTTGGGGTGCGACTTCGGCATTCTGCTGTTTCGAATTCAACTCTGGAAGGTTTCGCCCGACTGAAGTCGATGGTGAGGTCGACTTCGTTTGCGACTTGACTACTCAAGTCGCAGGTGGAGTCGACTTGGCCTGCGACTTCACTTGCTCTTCTCCCGTTTTCAACTCTGGACAGTTTTGCATGTTTGAAGTCGATCTTGGAGTCGACTTGGCCTTTCATACTTGATTTTCCTCAAATGGTTATTCCTTAAACATTTTCACAAACTTGTTAGTAGCCAAGACTTACTCAAATTGATTTGTTAATCATCAAAACATAGATTTACCTTGTTTTCCACATATTTCCAACAATCTCCCCCTTTTTGATGATTGACAAAAACCGATTTGAGTGTATACCTTTCAGTAACTTAATAACATGCTCATTTTGCATTTCATACTTATGCTCATGCAATCATTCAACATATGCTCATGCAATTTTTCAAACATATGCTATTCTTCTCCCCAAACTTATCTACTCTTCTCTTCCTCAAATCCTATTTTTCTCCCCCTTTTTGTCAATAAATAAAAAAGATTAGAGGGTAAAGAAAGAGATAGGTGGGATCGCTCCCCCTAAACAGGTGCTCCCCCTAAGTTTATGCTAGCCTAACTCAATCATTCCCATGTCATTTCGAATTTTATAGAATGCTTCTTTGGCTAGGGGTTTAGTGAATATATCTGCAACTTGATCCTCAGTTCTTACATATACCAAACATATGTCATGATTTTCTACATGTTCTCTAATGAAATGATGTCTAAGGTCTATATGTTTGGTCCTAGAATGCAAGACTGGATTCTTGGTTAGACATATGGCACTGGTATTGTCACATTTGATAGGTATATCTTTAAAATCCATGCCATAGTCCCTAAGTTGCTGTTTCATCCAAAGTAATTGGGCACAACAGCTCCCGGCGGCAATATATTCGGCTTCCGCCGTAGATAGAGCAACACTAGTTTGTTTTCTTGAAAACCATGAAACCAACATGCTTCCAAGAAACTGACATGTTCCACTAGTGCTTTTTCTATCTACTTTGTAACCAGCAAAATCCGCATCCGAGTAGCCGATTAGATCAAAATTAGAGCCCTTTGGATACCATAGTCCTAAATTGATAGTGTCTACTAGATATCTAAAAATTATTTTCACAGCTACCAAGTGTGATTCTTTTGGGCATGATTGAAATCTAGAGCACATACACACACTAAACAAAATATCTGGCCAAGAAGCAGTTAGATACAATAAGGAACCTATCATGCTTCTATACACTTTCATATCAACTAATTTTCCCTTTTCATCTTTGTCCATTTTGATTGTGGAGCTCATGGGCGTGTTTGCTCCTTTGATGTTCTCCATGCCAAACTTCTTGAGCATCTCCTTGATGTATTTGGACTGGTTTATGAAGATTCCTTCATTTAGTTGCTTGATTTGCAGTCCAAGGAAGAAGTTTAGCTCTCCCATCATGCTCATCTCAAACTCTTTCTGCATAAGCTCAGAAAATTCTTGGCAAAGAGTTTCATTAGTAGCACCAAAAATAATATCATCTACGTAAATCTGAATGATCAATATATCCTTTCCATTGTACTTGATAAACAAAGTGGTGTCTACATTTCCTTTTTGAAAATCATGATCAATCAGAAATTTGCTTAGTCTATCACACCAAGCTCTTGGAGCTTGTTTTAATCCATATAATGCTTTGGTTAGCTTGTAAACATACTTTGATTGATCCTTTTCTTTAAATCCAGGTGGTTGTTCTACATACACCTCTTCATTTATATATCCATTCATAAATGCACTTTTGACATCCATTTGAAACAATTTAAAGTTCATGTGAGATGCAAAAGCTAGTAAGATGCGAATTGCCTCTAATCTAGCAACCGGGGCATAGGATTCTTCAAAATCTATTCCTTCTTCTTGTGAGTATCCTTTTGCCACAAGTCTAGCTTTGTTTCTCACTACAAGTCCACTTTCATCTAATTTGTTCCTAAAGACCCACTTGGTGCCAATAACAATACAGTCATTTGGTCTAGGAACAAGGTGGCAAACTTGATTTCTTTCAAATTGATTTAGCTCTTCTTGCATTGCTATAATCCAGTTTTCATCATCAAGAGCTTGATCAATATTAGAAGGTTCAATTTTGGATACAAAGGCATATTGTCCACAAACATTTTGCTTTGACCTTCTAGTTTTTACACCTTCATACACATTCCCTATAATTTGTTCAATTGGATGTGCATGTTTGAATTTTAAATCAGATGGAGGTTTATAGGAGTCATTACCTTCACTTACCCTTTCCTCCAAGAATTCCTCTTGCTTTTCCATATGCAATTTTTCAAGATTGCTTGCTATGTCATCTGCATCACTTGAATCATCCTTTCTTTTAAAGCATGGGTTAGTTTCATCAAAAACAACATGTATGGATTCTTCTACAACTTGGTTTCGTTTATTGAAAACTCTATATGCTTTGCTATTTGATGAATAACCAAGGAATATTGCTTCATCACTTTTAGCATCAAGTTTTCCCAAGTTGGTTTTTCCACTGTTCAGAACATAACATGTGCATCCAAAAGTATGAAAATAAGATATGTTTGGTTTCTTTCCTTTCCATAGCTCATATGGGGTCTTTTTCAAGATTGCTCTAATGGTAACTCGATTCAATACATGACAAGCTGTACTTACAGCTTCACCCCAAAACTTTTTAGATAATTTGCTCTCATTTAGCATAGTTCTAGCCATCTCTTGTATAGTTCTATTTTTCCTCTCCACTACTCCATTTTGTTGTGGAGTCCTTGGTGCAGAAAATGTGTGATGAATTCCTTTTTCATTACATAATTCTATGAATCGTTTGTTCTCAAATTCACCACCATGGTCACTTCTTATAGTCATAATAGTACTTTGTTTTTCATTTTCCACCAAGTTTACAAACGTTGCAAATATAGAGAAGGCTTCATCTTTGCTAGCTAAAAGAATTATCCATGTGAATCTTGAAAAGTCATCAACAATTACAAATACATATTTCTTTCCACCAATGGTTAAAATGTCGGATGGCCCATATAGATCCATGTGTAGCAATTCAAGCGGCCTAGTGGTGGAAATCTCCTTTTTGGTAGAGAAAGGCATCTTTGGTTGTTTAGATAATTGACATCCCTTACATATTTTGTCTTTGTCATATTTCAACTTAGGCAAGCCTTCTACCAAACTCTTTTTCCATAGGATTTTTATATTTCTCATGTTTATGTGTCCAAGCCTTTTATGCCAAACCCATGGATCATTATCAATGGCCATTAGACATTGACCATCTAGTTCATCAAGTGAAACCAAATATATATTTCCATGTCTTTTTCCACTAAACATGATATGCTCACCATCAAATACATTGCATACAGATGATTCAAACACAACCTTATATCCTTTATCACATAATTGGCTAATGCTCATTAAGTTATGCTTGAGTCCTTCAACAAACAAAACATCCTCCATACATGCATTTGAGCTACTGTAAATATTTCCTTTACCTTTGATTTTACCTTTCTCATTATTACCAAAGGCAACCGTTCCGTCGTTGCAAGGCTTAAGTTTGTGAAACAAATTTCTTTCTCCAGTCATGTGCCTTGAACAACCGCTATCCATGAACCATACATTATTTGCCTTTGCCTTTAAACAAATCTGAAAAGTAAACAAATAATCCTTATCTCTTTGGTACCCATTTTATGGGTCCATTTGGGTTAGTAATATTATTCAACCTTTGTTGCTCCAACTTAGAAAGTCCAAATCTTGTGTTCCTTGGAACCCAAACTAGTTTTGCACCATAATCAAACAATCTCTTAAAGTTACACTTGTAAACTTTATGACCCATTTTGTTGCAAAAGTTGCAAGTCATTGGTAATCTAGGAGTATGCCTCCAAGTATATTTTGGTTCAAATGTTGGTCTTTTAGTCCACATAACATTTCTCCTTTGTGGCTTGTATATAGGTGCAATTTTAGTTTGAAGTTTTCCAAGTGTTGGCACATTAGATTTACCACTTTCATTTTGCTCAAATCTATAATAACCAAGACCTCTTTTGTTTGTTTGAGCAGTCATGTTCAGAAACATCTTTACACTTTCTCCTGGATTAGAGAACTTTGCTAATGATTCATTTAAGGATTTGTTCTCCTTTTTCAGTTTCTCTACTTCTTTCAATAACAATTCATTATCTTCTTTCATTTTTGTTGTTCTTTCAGCTAGTTTTCCATTTTCAATAATAACAAAGTTACATTGTTGTTTCTTTGAGGACAGCTTGTTTCCTAGCTTTTTGATTTCCTCGTATAATGAATCATAGGCAGTTTGTAGTTCTTCTAATTCAGCACATTTGATGCAATTTTGAAAAGAAGAATAGCTTGATTGAGAATAGCAAGGTTTGGAAGTTACCTCATCATTGCTTGTACATTTGGTTGAGGTGGATTGTTCTTCCAAAACTTCAGTCGTGTTTAAGCATAGCAAGTCCTCTTCTTGCTCGATTCGTGTCATGCAACATATTCTTGCACAGTTGGCTGCATCATTTTCGTCGGTTGAAGAGCTGCATGTTGATGAAGTCTCCTCGTTGACGAACATGCCTCTTCCTCTTGGCCTTTGGTATTTTCTTCTTTCATGACTCTCCTTTGGCCTTTCTTCTGGTGTAGGACATTGAGCTTGCATATGTCCTACGCCCCCGCATCGGTAGCATTTTGTAACCTCCTTTTTCTTTTCTTTATGTGGTCTTTCTTTGAAGTCTTTGAGGTTCTTTTCTTTTCTCACAAATTTCCGGAATTTGCGAGTGAGAAGAGCAATGTCTTCATCATCGTTGTGAGATGAAGAGGTGGATCCATCTGAATTGTGAGTGGCCTTGAGTGCAATGGTTCTCTTCCCTTTGTGATTATCTTCGTTTCTTCTCCTAATTAGCTCATGTGACATTAATGAGCTAATAAGATCTTCTAGCTTCAAAGTGTTTAGGTCTTTGGCTTCTTCAATTGCCGTTATCTTTGGAGTCCATGAATCCGGTAGAGCTCTCAATATCTTCATAACCTGTTCGGATTCAGAAATAGCTTTTCCAAGACCTTTGAGAGCATTAGTAATCTTAGAAAATCTTGCAAACATTTCAGAAATATTTTCAGTGTCTAGCATTCTAAAACTTTCCAACTCTCCTATCAAAATATTTCTCCTAGTCCCTTGGACTTGAGAGGTTCCTTCATAAATGGATGTTAGAGTATCCCATATCTCCTTGGCGGTTAGGCAAGATGATACTCTATCATATTCCGAAGCCGTAAGAGCACAAAATAAAGAGTTCATAGCCTTAGCATTGCTCTTGACGGTTCTTACTTCCTCTTCGGTCCATTTGGAAGCTCTTTCATTAATTGGCAAAAGTTACGCCGTCTTGGATAGCAATCCAAGAATCCATATCGGTAGCCATGATGAGTTGCTTCATACGAAGCTTCCAATAACCAAAGTTGTTCCCATCAAACAATGGTGGCCTAGTGAATGATTGGCCCTCAGCAAAAGCGGGAACGGGAATCGATTGGGATGCCATATCAATAGATCTCTTTGGTTTAACTCAAAGACCTGCTCTGATACCACTTGTTGGGTCCCGAATAGATGGCAAAACCCAAGAGGGGAGGGGTGAATTGGGTTCTTAAAAAATTTATAACTCAAACAGAAACTTTACCCCGGATTAAGCTAGTCCCCTTAATGAAGAAACAAAATGGAAAGCAAATCAATATAGAGAGCAGAAATAAAAATAGACACACAGAATTTTATAGTGGTTCGGGCAACCTCCCTACTCCACTTTTCTAAGCTCACACTCCTTGTGACTTGGGTTCCACTATTGTATTCTTCCAATACAATTAGAGCCTCTTGCTCTCTTCTAGATTCAAAGCTCTAGGGGGCATTTACAACTAGAGTCACTTGCTCTCTTCTAGATTCTAGCTCTAGGGGGCATCAACAACTAGCACAAGTAGGTGATGAGTCACACTCCAATCACACACTACTTTGCTATCACTTGATCTTAGCTACCCAAGCTAAATCAAGTTCAATACAAACAAATAATCAATGAAAGAAATATACACTTTACAGATGTGTAGAAGCAGTTTGGCGCAGAGAAGAACTTGTGGTAGGCTTTGAAGAATCTGAAGTGAAGCTCTTGCAGTTTTGAAGTGTAGTTCTTCCTCTCTTGATTGGCTTGATCACTTTAATGCTCTTGTAGATAGGAGTTATGCTCACTTAATGTTTTCCAACTACTTCCCTCGTTCACATTAACTCCCTTTTATAATTTTGGAGGGAATCCGAACGTTAGAAGGTAGGTGGCGCGCATTTAATGCGCCAACGTTGGAATTAATTCCGACCGTTGCGACCCAAGTCGCAGATGGAGTCGACTTCGGGTGCGACTTCGCTTCTCCGTCGCAACTTCAAGTTCCAGTCAGGGTCGACTTGGCTTTGCGACTTCACCCAAGTCGCAGGTGGAGTCGACTTGGGGTGCGACTTCACCTTCTGCTCGCGACTTCAAGTTCTGATTCTTTGCAGAATGTTTTTCTTCAATCATTTTCATTTTGGAATAGCTCCTCTTACTTGTAGTCTTTGTGAATCTTGAAGAACTTGACCCTTGCATGATTGATTCAACCTCCTTGCTTCGCTTTGGACTCATGACTTGATTTTATCTTCCAGCTTATCTTCTGAAAAATCGCCTCTGCCCGATCGAAGTCGATGTCGGAGTCGACTTCGGCTGCGACTTCACCTCAAGTCGCACGTGGAGTCGACTTGGGGTGCGACTTCGGCATTCTGCTGTTTCGAATTCAACTCTGGAAGGTTTCGCCCGACTGAAGTCGATGGTGAGGTCGACTTCGTTTGCGACTTGACTACTCAAGTCGCAGGTGGAGTCGACTTGGCCTGCGACTTCACTTGCTCTTCTCCCGTTTTCAACTCTGGACAGTTTTGCATGTTTGAAGTCGATCTTGGAGTCGACTTGGGGAACGACTTGGCCTTTCATACTTGATTTTCTTCAAATGGTTATTCCTTAAACATTTTCACAAACTTGTTAGTAGCCAAGACTTACTCAAATTGATTCTTTAATCATCAAAACATAGATTTACCTTGTTTTCCACATATTTCCAACAATCTCCCCCTTTTTGATGATTGAAAAAAACCGATTTGAGTGTATACCTTTGAGTAACTTAATAACATGCTCATTTTGCATTTCATACTTATGCTCATGCAATCATTCAACATATGCTCATGCAATTTTTCAAACATATGCTATTCTTCTCCCCAAACTTATCTACTCTTCTCTTCCTCAAATCCTATTTTTCTTCCCCTTTTTGTCAATAAATCAAAAAGATTAGAGGGTAAAGAAAGAGATAAGTGGGATCGCTCCCCCTAAACAGGTGCTCCCCCTAAGTTTATGCTAGCCTAACTCAATCATTCCCATGTCATTTCGAATTTTATAGAATGCTTCTTTGGCTAGGGGTTTAGTGAATATATCTGCAACTTGATCCTCAGTTCTTACATATACCAAACATATGTCATGATTTTCTACATGTTCTCTAATGAAATGATGTCTAAGGTCTATATGTTTGGTCCTAGAATGCAAGACTGGATTCTTGGTTAGACATATGGCACTGGTATTGTCACATTTGATAGGTATATCTTTAAAATCCATGCCATAGTCCCTAAGTTGCTGTTTCATCCAAAGTAATTGGGCACAACAGCTCCCGGCGGCAATATATTCGGCTTCCGCCGTAGATAGAGCAACACTAGTTTGTTTTCTTGAAAACCATGAAACCAACATGCTTCCAAGAAACTGACATGTTCCACTAGTGCTTTTTCTATCTACTTTGTAACCAGCAAAATCCGCATCCGAGTAGCCGATTAGATCAAAATTAGAGCCCTTTGGATACCATAGTCCTAAATTGATAGTGTCTACTAGATATCTAAAAATTCTTTTCACGGCTACCAAGTGTGATTCTTTTGGGCATGATTGAAATCTAGAGCACATACACACACTAAACAAAATATCTGGCCTAGAAGCAGTTAGATACAATAAGGAACCTTTCATGCTTCTATACACTTTCATATCAACTAATTTTCCCTTTTCATCTTTGTCCATTTTGATTGTGGAGCTCATGGGCGTGTTTGCTCCTTTGATGTTCTCCATGCCAAACTTCTTGAGCATCTCCTTGATGTATTTGGACTGGTTTATGAAGATTCCTTCATTTAGTTGCTTGATTTGCAGTCCAAGGAAGAAGTTTAGCTCTCCCATCATGCTCATCTCAAACTCTTTCTGCATAAGCTCAGAAAATTCTTGGCAAAGAGTTTCATTAGTAGCACCAAAAATAATATCATCTACGTAAATCTGAATGATCAATATATCCTTTCCATTGTACTTGATAAACAAAGTGGTGTCTACATTTCCTTTTTGAAAATCATGATCAATCAGAAATTTGCTTAGTCTATCACACCAAGCTCTTGGAGCTTGTTTTAATCCATATAATGCTTTGGTTAGCTTGTAAACATACTTTGATTGATCCTTTTCTTCAAATCCAGGTGGTTGTTCTACATACACCTCTTCATTTATATAACCATTCAGAAATGCACTTTTGACATCCATTTGAAACAATTTAAAGTTCACGTGAGATGCAAAAGCTAGTAAGATGCGAATTGCCTCTAATCTAGCAACCGGGGCATAGGATTCTTCAAAATCTATTCCTTCTTCTTGTGAGTATCCTTTTGCCACAAGTCTAGCTTTGTTTCTCACTACAAGTCCACTTTCATCTAATTTGTTCCTAAAGACCCACTTGGTGCCAATAACAATACAGTCATTTGGTCTAGGAACAAGGTGGCAAACTTGATTTCTTTCAAATTGATTTAGCTCTTCTTGCATTGCTATAATCCAGTTTTCATCATCAAGAGCTTGATCAATATTAGAAGGTTCAATTTTGGATACAAAGGCATATTGTCCACAAACATTTTGCTTTGACCTTCTAGTTTTTACACCTTCATACACATTCCCTATAATTTGTTCAATTGGATGTGCATGTTTGAATTTTAAATCAGATGGAGGTTTATAGGAGTCATTACCTTCACTTACCCTTTCCTCCAAGAATTCCTCTTGCTTTTCCATATGCAATTTTTCAAGATTGCTTGCTATGTCATCTGCATCACTTGAATCATCCTTTCTTTTAAAGCATGGGTTAGTTTCATCAAAAACAACATGTATGGATTCTTCTACAACTTGGTTTCATTTATTGAAAACTCTATATGCTTTGCTATTTGATGAATAACCAAGGAATATTGCTTCATCACTTTTAGCATCAAGTTTTCCCAAGTTGGTTTTTCCACTGTTCAGAACATAACATGTGCATCCAAAAGTATGAAAATAAGATATGTTTGGTTTCTTTCCTTTCCATACCTCATATGGGGTCTTTTTCAAGATTGCTCTAATGGTAACTCGATTCAATACATGACAAGCTGTACTTACAGCTTCACCCCAAAACTTTTTAGATAATTTGCTCTCATTTAGCATAGTTCTAGCCATCTCTTGTATAGTTCTATTTTTCCTCTCCACTACTCCATTTTGTTGTGGAGTCCTTGGTGCAGAAAATGTGTGATGAATTCCTTTTTCATTACATAATTCTATGAATCGTTTGTTCTCAAATTCACCACCATGGTCACTTCTTATAGTCATAATAGTACTTTGTTTTTCATTTTCCACCAAGTTTACAAACGTTGCAAACATAGAGAAGGCTTCATCTTTGCTAGCTAAAAGAATTATCCATGTGAATCTTGAAAAGTCATCAACAATTACAAATACATATTTCTTTCCACCAATGGTTAAAATGTCGGATGGCCCATATAGATCCATGTGTAGCAATTCAAGCGGCCTAGTGGTGGAAATCTCCTTTTTGGTAGAGAAAGGCATCTTTGGTTGTTTAGATAATTGACATGCCTTACATATTTTGTCTTTGTCATATTTCAACTTAGGCAAGCCTTCTACCAAACTCTTTTTCCATAGGGTTTTTATATTTCTCATGTTTATGTGTCCAAGCCTTTTATGCCAAACCCATGGATCATTATCAATGGCCATTAGACATTGACCATCTAGTTCATCAAGTGAAACCAAATATATATTTCCATGTCTTTTTCCACTAAACATGATATGCTCACCATCAAATACATTGCATACAGATGATTCAAACACAACCTTATATCCTTTATCACATAATTGGCTAACGCTCATTAAGTTATGCTTGAGTCCTTCAACAAACAAAATATCCTCCATACATGCATTTGAGCTACTGTAAATATTTCCTTTACCTTTGATTTTATCTTTCTCGTTATTACCAAAGGCAACCGTTCCGTCGTTGCAAGGCTTAAGTTTGTGAAACAAATTTCTTTCTCCAGTCATGTGCCTTGAACAACCGCTATCCATGAACCATACATTATTTGCCTTTGCCTTTAAACAAATCTGAAAAGTAAACAAATAATCCTTATCTCTTTGGTACCCATTTTATGGGTCCATTTGGGTTAGTAATATTATTCAACCTTTGTTGCTCCAACTTAGAAAGTCCAAATCTTGTGTTCCTTGGAACCCAAACTAGTTTTGCACCATAATCAAACAATCTCTTAAAGTTACACTTGTAAACTTTATGACCCATTTTGTTGCAAAAATTGCAAGCCATTGGTAATCTAGGAGTATGCCTCCAAGTATATTTTGGTTCAAATGTTGGTCTTTTAGTCCACATAACATTTCTCCTTTGTGGCTTGTATATAGGTGCAATTTTAGTTTGAAGTTTTCCAAGTGTTGGCACATTAGATTTACCACTTTCATTTTGCTCAAATCTATAATAACCAAGACCTCTTTTGTTTGTTTGAGCAGTCATGTTCAGAAACATCTTTACACTTTCTCCTGGATTAGAGAACTTTGCTAATGATTCATTTAAGGATTTGTTCTCCTTTTTCAGTTTCTCTACTTCTTTCAATAACAATTCATTATCTTCTTTCATTTTTGTTGTTCTTTCAGCTAGTTTTCCATTTTCAATAATAACAAAGTTACATTGTTGTTTCTTTGAGGACAGCTTGTTTCCTAGCTTTTTGATTTCCTCGTATAATGAATCATAGGCAGTTTGTAGTTCTTCTAATTCAGCACATTTGATGCAATTTTGAAAAGAAGAATAGCTTGATTGAGAATAGCAAGGTTTGGAAGTTACCTCATCATTGCTTGTACATTTGGTTGAGGTGGATTGTTCTTCCAAAACTTCAGTCGTGTTTAAGCATAGCAAGTCCTCTTCTTGCTCGATTCGTGTCATGCAACATATTCTTGCACAGTTGGCTGCATCATTTTCGTCGGTTGAAGAGCTGCATGTTGATGAAGTCTCCTCGTTGACGAACATGCCTCTTCCTCTTGGCCTTTGGTATTTTCTTCTTTCATGACTCTCCTTTGGCCTTTCTTCTGGTGTAGGACATTGAGCTTGCATATGTCCTACGCCCCCGCATCGGTAGCATTTTGTAACCTCCTTTTTCTTTTCTTTATGTGGTCTTTCTTTGAAGTCTTTGAGGTTCTTTTCTTTTCTCACAAATTTCCGGAATTTGCGAGTGAGAAGAGCAATGTCTTCATCATCGTTGTGAGATGAAGAGGTGGATCCATCTGAATTGTGAGTGGCCTTGAGTGCAATGGTTCTCTTCCCTTTGTGATTATCTTCGTTTCTTCTCCTAATTAGCTCATGTGACATTAATGAGCTAATAAGATCTTCTAGCTTCAAAGTGTTTAGGTCTTTGGCTTCTTCAATTGCCGTTATCTTTGGAGTCCATGAATCCGGTAGAGCTCTCAATATCTTCATAACCTGTTCGGATTCAGAAATAGCTTTTCCAAGACCTTTGAGAGCATTAGTAATCTTAGAAAATCTTGCAAACATTTCAGAAATATTTTCAGTGTCTAGCATTCTAAAACTTTCCAACTCTCCTATCAAAATATTTCTCCTAGTCCCTTGGACTTGAGAGGTTCCTTCATAAATGGATGTTAGAGTATCCCATATCTCCTTGGCGGTTAGGCAAGATGATACTCTATCATATTCCGAAGCCGTAAGAGCACAAAATAAAGAGTTCATAGCCTTAGCATTGCTCTTGACGGTTCTTACTTCCTCTTCGGTCCATTTGGAAGCTCTTTCATTAATTGGCAAAAGTTACGCCGTCTTGGATAGCAATCCAAGAATCCATATCGGTAGCCATGATGAGTTGCTTCATACGAAGCTTCCAATAACCAAAGTTGTTCCCATCAAACAATGGTGGCCTAGTGAATGATTGGCCCTCAGCAAAAGCGGGAACGGGAATCGATTGGGATGCCATATCAATAGATCTCTTTGGTTTAACTCAAAGACCTGCTCTGATACCACTTGTTGGGTCCCGAATAGATGGCAAAACCCAAGAGGGGAGGGGTGAATTGGGTTCTTAAAAAATTTATAACTCAAACAGAAACTTTACCCCGGATTAAGCTAGTCCCCTTAATGAAGAAACAAAATGGAAAGCAAATCAATATAGAGAGCAGAAATAAAAATAGACACACAGAATTTTATAGTGGTTCGGGCAACCTCCCTACTCCACTTTTCTAAGCTCACACTCCTTGTGACTTGGGTTCCACTATTGTATTCTTCCAATACAATTAGAGTCTCTTGCTCTCTTCTAGATTCAAAGCTCTAGGGGGCATTTACAACTAGAGCCACTTGCTCTCTTCTAGATTCTAGCTCTAGGGGGCATCAACAACTAGCACAAGTAGGTGATGAGTCACACTCCAATCACACACTACTTTGCTATCACTTGATCTTAGCTGCCCAAGCTAAATCAAGTTCAATACAAACAAATAATCAATGAAAGAAATCTACACTTTACAGATGTGTAGAAGCAGTTTCGCGCGGAGAAGAACTTGTGGTAGGCTTTGAAGAATCTGAAGTGAAGCTCTTGCAGTTTTGAAGTGTAGTTCTTCCTCTCTTGATTGGCTTGATCACTTTAATGCTCTTGTAGATAGGAGTTATGCTCACTTAATGTTTTCCAACTACTTCCCTCGTTCACATTAACTCCCTTTTATAATTTTGGAGGGAATCCGAACGTTAGAAGGTAGGTGGCGCGCATTTAATGCGCCAACGTTCGAATTAATTCCGACCGTTGCGACCCAAGTCGCAGGTGGAGTCGACTTCGGATGCGACTTCGCCCAAGTCGCAGATGGAGTCGACATTGGGTGCGACTTCGCTTCTCCGTCGCAACTTCAAGTTCCAGTCAGGGTCGACTTGGCTTTGCAACTTCACCCAAGTCGCAGGTGGAGTCGACTTGGGGTGCGACTTCACCTTCTGCTCGCGACTTCAAGTTCTGATTCTTTGCAGAATGTTTTTCTTCAATCATTTTCATTTTGGAATAGCTCCTCTTACTTGTAGTCTTTGTGAATCTTGAAGAGCTTGACCCTTGCATGATTCATTCAACCTCCTTGCTTCGCTTTGGACTCATGACTTGATTTTATCTTCCAGCTTATCTTCTGAAAAATCGCCTCTGCCCGATCGAAGTCGATGTCGGAGTCGACTTCGGCTGCGACTTCACCTCAAGTCGCACGTGGAGTCGACTTGGGGTGCGACTTCGGCATTCTGCTGTTTCGAATTCAACTCTGGAAGGTTTCGCCCGACTGAAGTCGATGGTGAGGTCGACTTCGTTTGCGACTTGACTACTCAAGTCGCAGGTGGAGTCGACTTGGCCTGCGACTTCACTTGCTCTTCTCCCGTTTTCAACTCTGGACAGTTTTGCATGTTTGAAGTCGATCTTGGAGTCGACTTGGGGAACGACTTGGCCTTTCATACTTGATTTTCTTCAAATGGTTATTCCTTAAACATTTTCACAAACTTGTTAGTAGCCAAGACTTACTCAAATTGATTTGTTAATCATCAAAACATAGATTTACCTTGTTTTCCACATATTTCCAACAATCTCCCCCTTTTTGATGATTGACAAAAACCGATTTGAGTGTATACCTTTCAGTAACTTAATAACATGCTCATTTTGCATTTCATACTTATGCTCATGCAATCAGTCAACATATGCTCATGCAATTTTTCAAACATATGCTATTCTTCTCCCCAAACTTATCTATTCTTCTCTTCCTCAAATCCTATTTTTCTCCCCCTTTTTGTCAATAAATCAAAAAGATTAGAGGGTAAAGAAAGAGATAGGTGGGATCGCTCCCCCTAAACAGGTGCTCCCCCTAAGTTTATGCTAGCCTAACTCAATCATTCCCATGTCATTTCGAATTTTATAGAATGCTTCTTTGGCTAGGGGTTTAGTGAATATATCTGCAACTTGATCCTCAGTTCTTACATATACCAAACATATGTCATGATTTTCTACATGTTCTCTAATGAAATGATGTCTAAGGTCTATATGTTTGGTCCTAGAATGCAAGACTGGATTCTTGGTTAGACATATGGCACTGGTATTGTCAGATTTGATAGGTATATCTTTAAAATCCATGCCATAGTCCCTAAGTTGTTGTTTCATCCAAAGTAATTGGGCACAACAGCTCCCGGCGGCAATATATTCGGCTTCCGCCGTAGATAGAGCAACACTAGTTTGTTTTCTTGAAAACCATGAAACCAACATGCTTCCAAGAAACTGACATGTTCCACTAGTGCTTTTTCTATCTACTTTGTAACCAGCAAAATCCGCATCCGAGTAGCCGATTAGATCAAAATTAGAGCCCTTTGGATACCATAGTCCTAAATTGATAGTGTCTACTAGATATCTAAAAATTCTTTTCACAGCTACCAAGTGTGATTCTTTTGGGCATGATTGAAATCTAGAGCACATACACACACTAAACAAAATATCTGGCCTAGAAGCAGTTAGATACAATAAGGAACCTATCATGCTTCTATACACTTTCATATCAACTAATTTTCCCTTTTCATCTTTGTCCATTTTGATTGTGGAGCTCATGGGCGTGTTTGCTCCTTTGATGTTCTCCATGCCAAACTTCTTGAGCATCTCCTTGATGTATTTGGACTGGTTTATGAAGATTCCTTCATTTAGTTGCTTGATTTGCAGTCCAAGGAAGAAGTTTAGCTCTCCCATCATGCTCATCTCAAACTCTTTCTGCATAAGCTCAGAAAATTCTTGGCAAAGAGTTTCATTAGTAGCACCAAAAATAATATCATCTACGTAAATCTGAATGATCAATATATCCTTTCCATTGTACTTGATAAACAAAGTGGTGTCTACATTTCCTTTTTGAAAATCATGATCAATCAGAAATTTGCTTAGTCTATCACACCAAGCTCTTGGAGCTTGTTTTAATCCATATAATGCTTTGGTTAGCTTGTAAACATACTTTGATTGATCCTTTTCTTCAAATCCAGGTGGTTGTTCTACATACACCTCTTCATTTATATAACCATTCAGAAATGCACTTTTGACATCCATTTGAAACAATTTAAAGTTCACGTGAGATGCAAAAGCTAGTAAGATGCGAATTGCCTCTAATCTAGCAACCGGGGCATAGGATTCTTCAAAATCTATTCCTTCTTCTTGTGAGTATCCTTTTGCCACAAGTCTAGCTTTGTTTCTCACTACAAGTCCACTTTCATCTAATTTGTTCCTAAAGACCCACTTGGTGCCAATAACAATACAGTCATTTGGTCTAGGAACAAGGTGGCAAACTTGATTTCTTTCAAATTGATTTAGCTCTTCTTGCATTGCTATAATCCAGTTTTCATCATCAAGAGCTTGATCAATATTAGAAGGTTCAATTTTGGATACAAAGGCATATTGTCCACAAACATTTTGCTTTGACCTTCTAGTTTTTACACCTTCATACACATTCCCTATAATTTGTTCAATTGGATGTGCATGTTTGAATTTTAAATCAGATGGAGGTTTATAGGAGTCATTACCTTCACTTACCCTTTCCTCCAAGAATTCCTCTTGCTTTTCCATATGCAATTTTTCAAGATTGCTTGCTATGTCATCTGCATCACTTGAATCATCCTTTCTTTTAAAGCATGGGTTAGTTTCATCAAAAACAACATGTATGGATTCTTCTACAACTTGGTTTCGTTTATTGAAAACTCTATATGCTTTGCTATTTGATGAATAACCAAGGAATATTGCTTCATCACTTTTAGCATCAAGTTTTCCCAAGTTGGTTTTTCCACTGTTCAGAACATAACATGTGCATCCAAAAGTATGAAAATAAGATATGTTTGGTTTCTTTCCTTTCCATAGCTCATATGGGGTCTTTTTCAAGATTGCTCTAATGGTAACTCGATTCAATACATGACAAGCTGTACTTACAGCTTCACCCCAAAACTTTTTAGATAATTTGCTCTCATTTAGCATAGTTCTAGCCATCTCTTGTATAGTTCTATTTTTCCTCTCCACTACTCCATTTTGTTGTGGAGTCCTTGGTGCAGAAAATGTGTGATGAATTCCTTTTTCATTACATAATTCTATGAATCGTTTGTTCTCAAATTCACCACCATGGTCACTTCTTATAGTCATAATAGTACTTTGTTTTTCATTTTCCACCAAGTTTACAAACGTTGCAAACATAGAGAAGGCTTCATCTTTGCTAGCTAAAAGAATTATCCATGTGAATCTTGAAAAGTCATCAACAATTACAAATACATATTTCTTTCCACCAATGGTTAAAATGTCGGATGGCCCATATAGATCCATGTGTAGCAATTCAAGCGGCCTAGTGGTGGAAATCTCCTTTTTGGTAGAGAAAGGCATCTTTGGTTGTTTAGATAATTGACATGCCTTACATATTTTGTCTTTGTCATATTTCAACTTAGGCAAGCCTTCTACCAAACTCTTTTTCCATAGGGTTTTTATATTTCTCATGTTTATGTGTCCAAGCCTTTTATGCCAAACCCATGGATCATTATCAATGGCCATTAGACATTGACCATCTAGTTCATCAAGTGAAACCAAATATATATTTCCATGTCTTTTTCCACTAAACATGATATGCTCACCATCAAATACATTGCATACAGATGATTCAAACACAACCTTATATCCTTTATCACATAATTGGCTAACGCTCATTAAGTTATGCTTGAGTCCTTCAACAAACAAAACATCCTCCATACATGCATTTGAGCTACTGTAAATATTTCCTTTACCTTTGATTTTACCTTTCTCTTTATTACCAAAGGCAACCGTTCCGTCGTTGCAAGGCTTAAGTTTGTGAAACAAATTTCTTTCTCCAGTCATGTGCCTTGAACAACCGCTATCCATGAACCATACATTATTTGCCTTTGCCTTTAAACAAATCTGAAAAGTAAACAAATAATCCTTATCTCTTTGGTACCCATTTTATGGGTCCATTTGGGTTAGTAATATTATTCAACCTTTGTTGCTCCAACTTAGAAAGTCCAAATCTTGTGTTCCTTAGAACCCAAACTAGTTTTGCACCATAATCAAACAATCTCTTAAAGTTACACTTGTAAACTTTATGACCCATTTTGTTGCAAAAGTTGCAAGCCATTGGTAATCTAGGAGTATGCCTCCAAGTATATTTTGGTTCAAATGTTGGTCTTTTAGTCCACATAACATTTCTCCTTTGTGGCTTGTATATAGGTGCAATTTTGGTTTGAAGTTTTCCAAGTGTTGGCACATTAGATTTACCACTTTCATTTTGCTCAAATCTATAATAACCAAGACCTCTTTTGTTTGTTTGAGCAGTCATGTTCAGAAACATCTTTACACTTTCTCCTGGATTAGAGAACTTTGCTAATGATTCATTTAAGGATTTGTTCTCCTTTTTCAGTTTCTCTACTTCTTTCAATAACAATTCATTTTCTTCTTTCATTTTTGTTGTTCTTTCAGCTAGTTTTCCATTTTCAATAATAACAAAGTTACATTGTTGTTTCTTTGAGGACAGCTTGTTTCCTAGCTTTTTGATTTCCTCATATAATGAATCATAGGCAGTTTGTAGTTCTTCTAATTCAGCACATTTGATGCAATTTTGAAAAGAATAATAACTTGATTGAGAATAGCAAGGTTTGGAAGTTACCTCATCATTGCTTGTACATTTGGTTGAGGTGGATTGTTCTTCCAAAACTTCAGTCGTGTTTAAGCATAGCAAGTCCTCTTCTTGCTCGATTCGTGTCATGCAACATATTCTTGCACAGTTGGCTGCATCATTTTCGTCGGTTGAAGAGCTGCATGTTGATGAAGTCTCCTCGTTGACGAACATGCCTCTTCCTCTTGGCCTTTGGTATTTTCTTCTTTCATGACTCTCCTTTGGCCTTTCTTCTGGTGTAGGACATTGAGCTTGCATATGTCCTACGCCCCCGCATCGGTAGCATTTTGTAACCTCCTTTTTCTTTTCTTTATGTGGTCTTTCTTTGAAGTCTTTGAGGTTCTTTTCTTTTCTCACAAATTTCCGGAATTTGCGAGTGAGAAGAGCAATGTCTTCATCATCGTTGTGAGATGAAGAGGTGGATCCATCTGAATTGTGAGTGGCCTTGAGTGCAATGGTTCTCTTCCCTTTGTGATTATCTTCGTTTCTTCTCCTAATTAGCTCATGTGACATTAATGAGCTAATAAGATCTTCTAGCTTCAAAGTGTTTAGGTCTTTGGCTTCTTCAATTGCCGTTATCTTTGGAGTCCATGAATCCGGTAGAGCTCTCAATATCTTCATAACCTGTTCGGATTCAGAAATAGCTTTTCCAAGACCTTTGAGAGCATTAGTAATCTTAGAAAATCTTGCAAACATTTCACAAATATTTTCAGTGTCTAGCATTCTAAAACTTTCCAACTCTCCTATCAAAATATTTCTCCTAGTCCCTTGGACTTGAGAGGTTCCTTCATAAATGGATGTTAGAGTATCCCATATCTCCTTGGCGGTTAGGCAAGATGATACTCTATCATATTCCGAAGCCGTAAGAGCACAAAATAAAGAGTTCATAGCCTTAGCATTGCTCTTGACGGTTCTTACTTCCTATTCGGTCCATTTGGAAGCTCTTTTATTAATTGGCAAAGTTACACCGTCTTGGATAGCAATCCAAGAATCCATATCGGTAGCCATGATGAGTTGCTTCATACGAAGCTTCCAATAACCAAAGTTGTTCCCATCAAACAATGGTGGCCTAGTGAATGATTGGCCCTCAGCAAAAGCGGGAACGGGAATCGATTGGGATGCCATATCAATAGATCTCTTTGGTTTAACTCAAAGACCTGCTCTGATACCACTTGTTGGGTCCCGAATAGATGGCAAAACCCAAGAGGGGAGGGGTGAATTGGGTTCTTAAAAAATTTATAACTCAAACAGAAACTTTACCCCGGATTAAGCTAGTCCCCTTAATGAAGAAACAAAATGGAAAGCAAATCAATATAGAGAGCAGAAATAAAAATAGACACACAGAATTTTATAGTGGTTCGGGCAACCTCCCTACTCCACTTTTCTAAGCTCACACTCCTTGTGACTTGGGTTCCACTATTGTATTCTTCCAATACAATTAGAGCCTCTTGCTCTCTTCTAGATTCAAAGCTCTAGGGGGCATTTACAACTAGAGCCACTTGCTCTCTTCTAGATTCTAGCTCTAGGGGGCATCAACAACTAGCACAAGTAGGTGATGAGTCACACTCCAATCACACACTACTTTGCTATCACTTGATCTTAGCTACCCAAGCTAAATCAAGTTCAATACAAATAAATAATCAATGAAAGAAATCTACACTTTACAGATGTGTAGAAGCAGTTTGGCGCAGAGAAGAACTTGTGGTAGGCTTTGAAGAATCTGAAGTGAAGCTCTTGCAGTTTTGAAGTGTAGTTCTTCCTCTCTTGATTGGCTTGATCACTTTAATGCTCTTGTAGATAGGAGTTATGCTCACTTAATGTTTTCCAACTACTTCCCTCGTTCACATTAACTCCCTTTTATAATTTTGGAGGGAATCCGAACGTTAGAAGGTAGGTGGCGCGCATTTAATGCGCCAATGTTCGAATTAATTCCGACCGTTGCGACCCAAGTCGCAGGTGGAGTCGACTTCGGATGCGACTTCGCTTCTCCGTCGCAACTTCAAGTTCCAGTCAGGGTCGACTTGGCTTTGCGACTTCACCCAAGTCGCAGGTGGAGTCGACTTGGGGTGCGACTTCACCTTCTGCTCGCGACTTCAAGTTCTGATTCTTTGCAGAATGTTTTTCTTCAATCATTTTCATTTTGGAATAGCTCCTCTTACCTGTAGTCTTTGTGAATCTTGAAGAGCTTGACCCTTGCATGATTGATTCAACCTCCTTGCTTTGCTTTGGACTCATGACTTGATTTTATCTTCCAGCTTATCTTTTGAAAAATCGCCTCTGCCCGATCGAAGTCGATGTCGGAGTCGACTTCGGCTGCGACTTCACCTCAAGTCGCACGTGGGGTCGACTTGGGGTGCGACTTCGGCATTCTGCTGTTTCGAATTCAACTCTGGAAGGTTTCGCCCGACTGAAGTCGATGGTGAGGTCGACTTCGTTTGCGACTTGACTACTCAAGTCGCAGGTGGAGTCGACTTGGCCTGCGACTTCACTTGCTCTTCTCCCGTTTTCAACTCTGGACAGTTTTGCATGTTTGAAGTCGATCTTGGAGTCGACTTGGGAAACGACTTGGCCTTTCATACTTGATTTTCTTCAAATGGTTATTCCTTAAACATTTTCACAAACTTGTTAGTAGCCAAGACTTACTCAAATTGATTTGTTAATCATCAAAACATAGATTTACCTTGTTTTCCACATATTTCCAACAATCTCCCCCTTTTTGATGATTGACAAAAACCGATTTGAGTGTATACCTTTGAGTAACTTAATAACATGCTCATTTTGCATTTCATACTTATGCTCATGCAATCATTCAACATATGCTATTCTTCTCCCCAAACTTATCTACTCTTCTCTTCCTCAAATCCTATTTTTCTCCCCCTTTTTGTCAATAAATCAAAAAGATTAGAGGGTAAAGAAAGAGATAGGTGGGATCGCTCCCCCTAAACAGGTGCTCCCCCTAAGTTTATGCTAGCCTAACTCAATCATTCCCATGTCATTTCGAATTTTATAGAATGCTTCTTTGGCTAGGGGTTTAGTGAATATATCTGCAACTTGATCCTCAGTTCTTACATATACCAAACATATGTCATGATTTTCTACATGTTCTCTAATGAAATGATGTCTAAGGTCTATATGTTTGGTCCTAGAATGCAAGACTGGATTCTTGGTTAGACATATGGCACTGGTATTGTCACATTTGATAGGTATATCTTTAAAATCCATGCCATAGTCCCTAAGTTGGTGTTTCATCCAAAGTAATTGGGCACAACAGCTCCCGGCGGCAATATATTCGGCTTCCGCCGTAGATAGAGCAACACTAGTTTGTTTTCTTGAAAACCATGAAACCAACATGCTTCCAAGAAACTGACATGTTCCACTAGTGCTTTTTCTATCTACTTTGTAACCAGCAAAATCCGCATCCGAGTAGCCGATTAGATCAAAATTAGAGCCCTTTGGATACCATAGTCCTAAATTGATAGTGTCTACTAGATATCTAAAAATTCTTTTCACAGCTACCAAGTGTGATTCTTTTGGGCATGATTGAAATCTAGAGCACATACAATAAGGAAACTATCATGCTTCTATACACTTTCATATCAACTAATTTTCCCTTTTCATCTTTGTCCATTTTGATTGTGGAGCTCATGGGCGTGTTTGCTCCTTTGATGTTCTCCATGCCAAACTTCTTGAGCATCTCCTTGATGTATTTGGACTGGTTTATGAAGATTCCTTCATTTAGTTGCTTGATTTGCAGTCCAAGGAAGAAGTTTAGCTCTCCCATCATGCTCATCTCAAACTCTTTCTGCATAAGCTCAGAAAATTCTTGGCAAAGAGTTTCATTAGTAGCACCAAAAATAATATCATCTACGTAAATCTGAATGATCAATATATCCTTTCCATTGTACTTGATAAACAAAGTGGTGTCTACATTTCCTTTTTGAAAATCATGATCAATCAGAAATTTGCTTAGTCTATCACACCAAGCTCTTGGAGCTTGTTTTAATCCATATAATGCTTTGGTTAGCTTGTAAACATACTTTGATTGATCCTTTTCTTCAAATCCAGGTGGTTGTTCTACATACACCTCTTCATTTATATAACCATTCAGAAATGCACTTTTGACATCCATTTGAAACAATTTAAAGTTCACGTGAGATGCAAAAGCTAGTAAGATGCGAATTGCCTCTAATCTAGCAACCGGGGCATAGGATTCTTCAAAATCTATTCCTTCTTCTTGTGAGTATCCTTTTGCCACAAGTCTAGCTTTGTTTCTCACTACAAGTCCACTTTCATCTAATTTGTTCCTAAAGACCCACTTGGTGCCAATAACAATACAGTCATTTGGTCTAGGAACAAGGTGGCAAACTTGATTTCTTTCAAATTGATTTAGCTCTTCTTGCATTGCTATAATCCAGTTTTCATCATCAAGAGCTTGATCAATATTAGAAGGTTCAATTTTGGATACAAAGGCATATTGTCCACAAACACTTTGCTTTGACCTTCTAGTTTTTACACCTTCATACACATTCCCTATAATTTGTTCAATTGGATGTGCATGTTTGAATTTTAAATCAGATGGAGGTTTATAGGAGTCATTACCTTCACTTACCCTTTCCTCAAAGAATTCCTCTTGCTTTTCCATATGCAATTTTTCAAGATTGCTTGCTATGTCATCTGCATCACTTGAATCATCCTTTCTTTTAAAGCATGGGTTAGTTTCATCAAAAACAACATGTATGGATTCTTCTACAACTTGGTTTCGTTTATTGAAAACTCTATATGCTTTGCTATTTGATGAATAACCAAGGAATATTGCTTCATCACTTTTAGCATCAAGTTTTCCCAAGTTGGTTTTTCCATTATTCAGAACATAACATGTGCATCCAAAAGTATGAAAATAAGATATGTTTGGTTTCTTTCCTTTCCATACCTCATATGGGGTCTTTTTCAAGATTGCTCTAATGGTAACTCGATTCAATACATGACAAGCTGTACTTACAGCTTCACCCCAAAAATTTTTAGATAATTTGCTCTCATTTAGCATAGTTCTAGCCATCTCTTGTATAGTTCTATTTTTCCTCTCCACTACTCCATTTTGTTGTGGAGTCCTTGGTGCAGAAAATGTGTGATGAATTCCTTTTTCATTACATAATTCTATGAATCGTTTGTTCTCAAATTCACCACCATGGTCACTTCTTATAGTCATAATAGTACTTTGTTTTTCATTTTCCACCAAGTTTACAAACGTTGCAAACATAGAGAAGGCTTCATCTTTGCTAGCTAAAAGAATTATCCATGTGAATCTTGAAAAGTCATCAACAATTACAAATACATATTTCTTTCCACCAATGGTTAAAATGTCGGATGACCCATATAGATCCATGTGTAGCAATTCAAGCGGCCTAGTGGTGGAAATCTCCTTTTTGGTAGAGAAAGGCATCTTTGGTTGTTTAGATAATTGACATGCCTTACATATTTTGTCTTTGTCATATTTCAACTTAGGCAAGCTTTCTACCAAACTCTTTTTCCATAGGGTTTTTATATTTCTCATGTTTATGTGTCCAAGCCTTTTATGCCAAACCCATGAATCATTATCAATGGCCATTAGACATTGACCATCTAGTTCATCAAGTGAAACCAAATATATATTTCCATGTCTTTTTCCACTAAACATGATATGCTCACCATCAAATACATTGCATACAGATGATTCAAACACAACCTTATATCCTTTATCACATAATTGGCTAACGCTCATTAAGTTATGCTTGAGTCCTTCAACAAACAAAACATCCTCCATACATGCATTTGAGCTACTGTAAATATTTCATTTACCTTTGATTTTACCTTTCTCGTTATTACCAAAGGAAACCGTTCCGTCGTTGCAAGGCTTAAGTTTGTGAAACAAATTTCTTTCTCCAGTCATGTGCCTTGAACAACCGCTATCCATGAACCATACATTATTTGCCTTTGCCTTTAAACAAATCTGAAAAGTAAACAAATAATCCTTATCTCTTTGGTACCCATTTTATGGGTCCATTTGGGTTAGTAATATTATTCAACCTTTGTTGCTCCAACTTAGAAAGTCCAAATCTTGTGTTCCTTAGAACCCAAACTAGTTTTGCACCATAATCAAACAATCTCTTAAAGTTACACTTGTAAACTTTATGACCCATTTTGTTGCAAAAGTTGCAAGCCATTGGTAATCTAGGAGTATGCCTCCAAGTATATTTTGGTTCAAATGTTGGTCTTTTAGTCCACATAACATTTCTCCTTTGTGGCTTGTATATAGGTGCAATTTTGGTTTGAAGTTTTCCAAGTGTTGGCACATTAGATTTACCACTTTCATTTTGCTCAAATCTATAATAACCAAGACCTCTTTTGTTTGTTTGAGCAGTCATGTTCAGAAACATCTTTACACTTTCTCCTGGATTAGAGAACTTTGCTAATGATTCATTTAAGGATTTGTTCTCCTTTTTCAGTTTCTCTACTTCTTTCAATAACAATTCATTTTCTTCTTTCATTTTTGTTGTTCTTTCAGCTAGTTTTCCATTTTCAATAATAACAAAGTTACATTGTTGTTTCTTTGAGGACAGCTTGTTTCCTAGCTTTTTGATTTCCTCGTATAATGAATCATAGGCAGTTTGTAGTTCTTCTAATTCAGCACATTTGATGCAATTTTGAAAAGAATAATAACTTGATTGAGAATAGCAAGGTTTGGAAGTTACCTCATCATTGCTTGTACATTTGGTTGAGGTGGATTGTTCTTCCAAAACTTCAGTCGTGTTTAAGCATAGCAAGTCCTCTTCTTGCTCGATTCGTGTCATGCAACATATTCTTGCACAGTTGGCTGCATCATTTTCGTCGGTTGAAGAGCTGCATGTTGATGAAGTCTCCTCGTTGACGAACATGCCTCTTCCTCTTGGCCTTTGGTATTTTCTTCTTTCATGACTCTCCTTTGGCCTTTCTTCTGGTGTAGGACATTGAGCTTGCATATGTCCTACGCCCCCGCATCGGTAGCATTTTGTAACCTCCTTTTTCTTTTCTTTATGTGGTCTTTCTTTGAAGTCTTTGAGGTTCTTTTCTTTTCTCACAAATTTCCGGAATTTGCGAGTGAGAAGAGCAATGTCTTCATCATCGTTGTGAGATGAAGAGGTGGATCCATCTGAATTGTGAGTGGCCTTGAGTGCAATGGTTCTCTTCCCTTTGTGATTATCTTCGTTTCTTCTCCTAATTAGCTCATGTGACATTAATGAGCTAATAAGATCTTCTAGCTTCAAAGTGTTTAGGTCTTTGGCTTCTTCAATTGCCGTTATCTTTGGAGTCCATGAATCCGGTAGAGCTCTCAATATCTTCATAACCTGTTCGGATTCAGAAATAGCTTTTCCAAGACCTTTGAGAGCATTAGTAATCTTAGAAAATCTTGCAAACATTTCAGAAATATTTTCAGTGTCTAGCATTCTAAAACTTTCCAACTCTCCTATCAAAATATTTCTCCTAGTCCCTTGGACTTGAGAGGTTCCTTCATAAATGGATGTTAGAGTATCCCATATCTCCTTGGCGGTTAGGCAAGATGATACTCTATCATATTCCGAAGCCGTAAGAGCACAAAATAAAGAGTTCATAGCCTTAGCATTGCTCTTGACGGTTCTTACTTCCTCTTCGGTCCATTTGGAAGCTCTTTCATTAATTGGCAAAGTTACACCGTCTTGGATAGCAATCCAAGAATCCATATCGGTAGCCATGATGAGTTGCTTCATACGAAGCTTCCAATAACCAAAGTTGTTCCCATCAAACAATGGTGGCCTAGTGAATGATTGGCCCTCAGCAAAAGCGGGAACGGGAATCGATTGGGATGCCATATCAATAGATCTCTTTGGTTTAACTCAAAGACCTGCTCTGATACCACTTGTTGGGTCCCGAATAGATGGCAAAACCCAAGAGGGGAGGGGTGAATTGGGTTCTTAAAAAATTTATAACTCAAACAGAAACTTTACCCCGGATTAAGCTAGTCCCCTTAATGAAGAAACAAAATGGAAAGCAAATCAATATAGAGAGCAGAAATAAAAATAGACACACAGAATTTTATAGTGGTTCGGGCAACCTCCCTACTCCACTTTTCTAAGCTCACACTCCTTGTGACTTGGGTTCCACTATTGTATTCTTCCAATACAATTAGAGCCTCTTGCTCTCTTCTAGATTCAAAGCTCTAGGGGGCATTTACAACTAGAGCCACTTGCTCTCTTCTAGATTCTAGCTCTAGGGGGCATCAACAACTAGCACAAGTAGGTGATGAGTCACACTCCAATCACACACTACTTTGCTATCACTTGATCTTAGCTGCCCAAGCTAAATCAAGTTCAATACAAACAAATAATCAATGAAAGAAATCTACACTTTACAGATGTGTAGAAGCAGTTTCGCGCGGAGAAGAACTTGTGGTAGGCTTTGAAGAATCTGAAGTGAAGCTCTTGCAGTTTTGAAGTGTAGTTCTTCCTCTCTTGATTGGCTTGATCACTTTAATGCTCTTGTAGATAGGAGTTATGCTCACTTAATGTTTTCCAACTACTTCCCTCGTTCACATTAACTCCCTTTTATAATTTTGGAGGGAATCCGAACGTTAGAAGGTAGGTGGCGCGCATTTAATGCGCCAACGTTCGAATTAATTCCGACCGTTGCGACCCAAGTCGCAGGTGGAGTCGACTTCGGATGCGACTTCGCCCAAGTCGCAGATGGAGTCGACTTCGGGTGCGACTTCGCTTCTCCGTCGCAACTTCAAGTTCCAGTCTGGGTCGACTTGGCTTTGCGACTTCACCCAAGTCGCAGGTGGAGTCGACTTGGGGTGCGACTTCACCTTCTGCTCGCGACTTCAAGTTCTGATTCTTTGCAGAATGTTTTTCTTCAATCATTTTCATTTTGGAATAGCTCCTCTTACCTGTAGTCTTTGTGAATCTTGAAGAGCTTGACCCTTGCATGATTGATTCAACCTCCTTGCTTCGCTTTGGACTCATGACTTGATTTTATCTTCCAGCTTATCTTCTGAAAAATCGCCTCTGCCCGATCGAAGTCGATGTCGGAGTCGACTTCGGCTGCGACTTCACCTCAAGTCGCACGTGGAGTCGACTTGGGGTGCGACTTCGGCATTCTGCTGTTTCGAATTCAACTCTGGAAGGTTTCGCCCGACTGAAGTCGATGGTGAGGTCGACTTCGTTTGCGACTTGACTACTCAAGTCGCAGGTGGAGTCGACTTGGCCTGCGACTTCACTTGCTCTTCTCCCGTTTTCAACTCTGGACAGTTTTGCATGTTTGAAGTCGATCTTGGAGTCGACTTGGGGAACGACTTGGCCTTTCATACTTGATTTTCTTCAAATGGTTATTCCTTAAACATTTTCACAAACTTGTTAGTAGCCAAGACTTACTCAAATTGATTTGTTAATCATCAAAACATAGATTTACCTTGTTTTCCACATATTTCCAACAATCTCCCCCTTTTTGATGATTGACAAAAACCGATTTGAGTGTATACCTTTCAGTAACTTAATAACATGCTCATTTTGCATTTCATACTTATGCTCATGCAATCATTCAACATATGCTCATGCAATTTTTCAAACATATGCTATTCTTCTCCCCAAACTTATCTATTCTTCTCTTCCTCAAATCCTATTTTTCTCCCCCTTTTTGTCAATAAATCAAAAAGATTAGAGGGTAAAGAAAGAGATAGGTGGGATCGCTCCCCCTAAACAGGTGCTCCCCCTAAGTTTATGCTAGCCTAACTCAATCATTCCCATGTCATTTCGAATTTTATAGAATGCTTCTTTGGCTAGGGGTTTAGTGAATATATCTGCAACTTGATCCTCAGTTCTTACATATACCAAACATATGTCATAATTTTCTACATGTTCTCTAATGAAATGATGTCTAAGGTCTATATGTTTGGTCCTAGAATGCAAGACTGGATTCTTGGTTAGACATATGGCACTGGTATTGTCACATTTGATAGGTATATCTTTAAAATCCATGCCATAGTCCCTAAGTTGTTGTTTCATCCAAAGTAATTGGGCACAACAGCTCCCGGCGGCAATATATTCGGCTTCCGCCGTAGATAGAGCAACACTAGTTTGTTTTCTTGAAAACCATGAAACCAACATGCTTCCAAGAAACTGACATGTTCCACTAGTGCTTTTTCTATCTACTTTGTAACCAGCAAAATCCGCATCCGAGTAGCCGATTAGATCAAAATTAGAGCCCTTTGGATACCATAGTCCTAAATTGATAGTGTCTACTAGATATCTAAAAATTCTTTTCACAGCTACCAAGTGTGATTCTTTTGGGCATGATTGAAATCTAGAGCACATACACACACTAAACAAAATATCTGGCCTAGAAGCAGTTAGATACAATAAGGAACCTATCATGCTTCTATACACTTTCATATCAACTAATTTTCCCTTTTCATCTTTGTCCATTTTGATTGTGGAGCTCATGGGCGTGTTTGCTCCTTTGATGTTCTCCATGCCAAACTTCTTGAGCATCTCCTTGATGTATTTGGACTGGTTTATGAAGATTCCTTCATTTAGTTGCTTGATTCGCAGTCCAAGGAAGAAGTTTAGCTCTCCCATCATGCTCATCTCAAACTCTTTCAGCATAAGCTCAGAAAATTCTTGGCAAAGAGTTTCATTAGTAGCACCAAAAATAATATCATCTACGTAAATCTGAATGATCAATATATCCTTTCCATTGTACTTGATAAACAAAGTGGTGTCTACATTTCCTTTTTGAAAATCATGATCAATCAGAAATTTGCTTAGTCTATCACACCAAGCTCTTGGAGCTTGTTTTAATCCATATAATGCTTTGGTTAGCTTGTAAACATACTTTGATTGATCCTTTTCTTCAAATCCAGGTGGTTGTTCTACATACACCTCTTCATTTATATAACCATTCAGAAATGCACTTTTGACATCCATTTGAAACAATTTAAAGTTCACGTGAGATGCAAAAGCTAGTAAGATGCGAATTGCCTCTAATCTAGCAACCGGGGCATAGGATTCTTCAAAATCTATTCCTTCTTCTTGTGAGTATCCTTTTGCCACAAGTCTAGCTTTGTTTCTCACTACAAGTCCACTTTCATCTAATTTGTTCCTAAAGACCCACTTGGTGCCAATAACAATACAGTCATTTGGTCTAGGAACAAGGTGTCAAACTTGATTTCTTTCAAATTGATTTATCTCTTCTTGCATTGCTATAATCCAGTTTTCATCATCAAGAGCTTGATCAATATTAGAAGGTTCAATTTTGGATACAAAGGCATATTGTCCACAAACATTTTGCTTTGACCTTCTAGTTTTTACACCTTCATACACATTCCCTATAATTTGTTCAATTGGATGTGCATGTTTGAATTTTAAATCAGATGGAGGTTTATAGGAGTCATTACCTTCACTTACCCTTTCCTCCAAGAATTCCTCTTGCTTTTCCATATGCAATTTTTCAAGATTGCTTGCTATGTCATCTGCATCACTTGAATCATCCTTTCTTTTAAAGCATGGGTTAGTTTCATCAAAAACAACATGTATGGATTCTTCTACAACTTGGTTTCATTTATTGAAAACTCTATATGCTTTGCTATTTGATGAATAACCAAGGAATATTGCTTCATCACTTTTAGCATCAAGTTTTCCCAAGTTGGTTTTTCCACTGTTCAGAACATAACATGTGCATCCAAAAGTATGAAAATAAGATATGTTTGGTTTCTTTCCTTTCCATACCTCATATGGGGTCTTTTTCAAGATTGCTCTAATGGTAACTCGATTCAATACATGACAAGCTGTACTTACAGCTTCACCCCAAAACTTTTTAGATAATTTGCTCTCATTTAGCATAGTTCTAGCCATCTCTTGTATAGTTCTATTTTTCCTCTCCACTACTCCATTTTGTTGTGGAGTCCTTGGTGCAGAAAATGTGTGATGAATTCCTTTTTCATTACATAATTCTATGAATCGTTTGTTCTCAAATTCACCACCATGGTCACTTCTTATAGTCATAATAGTACTTTGTTTTTCATTTTCCACCAAGTTTACAAACGTTGCAAACATAGAGAAGGCTTCATCTTTGCTAGCTAAAAGAATTATCCATGTGAATCTTGAAAAGTCATCAACAATTACAAATACATATTTCTTTCCACCAATGGTTAAAATGTCGGATGGCCCATATAGATCCATGTGTAGCAATTCAAGCGGCCTAGTGGTGGAAATCTCCTTTTTGGTAGAGAAAGGCATCTTTGGTTGTTTAGATAATTGACATGCCTTACATATTTTGTCTTTGTCATATTTCAACTTAGGCAAGCCTTCTACCAAACTCTTTTTCCATAGGGTTTTTATATTTCTCATGTTTATGTGTCCAAGCCTTTTATGCCAAACCCATGGATCATTATCAATGGCCATTAGACATTGACCATCTAGTTCATCAAGTGAAACCAAATATATATTTCCATGTCTTTTTCCACTAAACATGATATGCTCACCATCAAATACATTGCATACAGATGATTCAAACACAACCTTATATCCTTTATCACATAATTGGCTAACGCTCATTAAGTTATGCTTGAGTCCTTCAACAAACAAAACATCCTCCATACATGCATTTGAGCTACTGTAAATATTTCATTTACCTTTGATTTTACCTTTCTCGTTATTACCAAAGGAAACCGTTCCGTCGTTGCAAGGCTTAAGTTTGTGAAACAAATTTCTTTCTCCAGTCATGTGCCTTGAACAACCGCTATCCATGAACCATACATTATTTGCCTTTGCCTTTAAACAAATCTGAAAAGTAAACAAATAATCCTTATCTCTTTGGTACCCATTTTATGGGTCCATTTGGGTTAGTAATATTATTCAACCTTTGTTGCTCCAACTTAGAAAGTCCAAATCTTGTGTTCCTTGGAACCCAAACTAGTTTTGCACCATAATCAAACAATCTCTTAAAGTTACACTTGTAAACTTTATGACCCATTTTGTTGCAAAAGTTGCAAGCCATTGGTAATCTAGGAGTATGCCTCCAAGTATATTTTGGTTCAAATGTTGGTCTTTTAGTCCACATAACATTTCTCCTTTGTGGCTTGTATATAGGTGCAATTTTGGTTTGAAGTTTTCCAAGTGTTGGCACATTAGATTTACCACTTTCATTTTGCTCAAATCTATAATAACCAAGACCTCTTTTGTTTGTTTGAGCAGTCACGTTCAGAAACATCTTTACACTTTCTCCTGGATTAGAGAACTTTGCTAATGATTCATTTAAGGATTTGTTCTCCTTTTTCAGTTTCTCTACTTCTTTCAATAACAATTCATTTTCTTCTTTCATTTTTGTTGTTCTTTCAGCTAGTTTTCCATTTTCAATAATAACAAAGTTACATTGTTGTTTCTTTGAGGACAGCTTGTTTCCTAGCTTTTTGATTTCCTCATATAATGAATCATAGGCAGTTTGTAGTTCTTCTAATTCAGCACATTTGATGCAATTTTGAAAAGAAGAATAACTTGATTGAGAATAGCAAGGTTTGGAAGTTACCTCATCATTGCTTGTACATTTGGTTGAGGTGGATTGTTCTTCCAAAACTTCAGTCGTGTTTAAGCATAGCAAGTCCTCTTCTTGCTCGATTCGTGTCATGCAACATATTCTTGCACAGTTGGCTGCATCATTTTCGTCGGTTGAAGAGCTGCATGGTGATGAAGTCTCCTCGTTGACGAACATGCCTCTTCCTCTTGGCCTTTGGTATTTTCTTCTTTCATGACTCTCCTTTGGCCTTTCTTCTGGTGTAGGACATTGAGCTTGCATATGTCCTACGCCCCCGCATCGGTAGCATTTTGTAACCTCCTTTTTCTTTTCTTTATGTGGTCTTTCTTTGAAGTCTTTGAGGTTCTTTTCTTTTCTCACAAATTTCCGGAATTTGCGAGTGAGAAGAGCAATGTCTTCATCATCGTTGTGAGATGAAGAGGTGGATCCATCTGAATTGTGAGTGGCCTTGAGTGCAATGGTTCTCTTCCCTTTGTGATTATCTTCGTTTCTTCTCCTAATTAGCTCATGTGACATTAATGAGCTAATAAGATCTTCTAGCTTCAAAGTGTTTAGGTCTTTGGCTTCTTCAATTGCCGTTATCTTTGGAGTCCATGAATCCGGTAGAGCTCTCAATATCTTCATAACCTGTTCGGATTCAGAAATAGCTTTTCCAAGACCTTTGAGAGCATTAGTAATCTTAGAAAATCTTGCAAACATTTCAGAAATATTTTCAGTGTCTAGCATTCTAAAACTTTCCAACTCTCCTATCAAAATATTTCTCCTAGTCCCTTGGACTTGAGAGGTTCCTTCATAAATGGATGTTAGAGTATCCCATATCTCCTTGGCGGTTAGGCAAGATGATACTCTATCATATTCCGAAGCCGTAAGAGCACAAAATAAAGAGTTCATAGCCTTAGCATTGCTCTTGACGGTTCTTACTTCCTCTTCGGTCCATTTGGAAGCTCTTTCATTAATTGGCAAAAGTTACGCCGTCTTGGATAGCAATCCAAGAATCCATATCGGTAGCCATGATGAGTTGCTTCATACGAAGCTTCCAATAACCAAAGTTGTTCCCATCAAACAATGGTGGCCTAGTGAATGATTGGCCCTCAGCAAAAGCGGGAACGGGAATCGATTGGGATGCCATATCAATAGATCTCTTTGGTTTAACTCAAAGACCTGCTCTGATACCACTTGTTGGGTCCCGAATAGATGGCAAAACCCAAGAGGGGAGGGGTGAATTGGGTTCTTAAAAAATTTATAACTCAAACAGAAACTTTACCCCGGATTAAGCTAGTCCCCTTAATGAAGAAACAAAATGGAAAGCAAATCAATATAGAGAGCAGAAATAAAAATAGACACACAGAATTTTATAGTGGTTCGGGCAACCTCCCTACTCCACTTTTCCAAGCTCACACTCCTTGTGACTTGGGTTCCACTATTGTATTCTTCCAATACAATTAGAGCCTCTTGCTCTCTTGTAGATTCAAAGCTCTAGGGGGCATTTACAACTAGAGCCACTTGCTCTCTTCTAGATTCTAGCTCTAGGGGGCATCAACAACTAGCACAAGTAGGTGATGAGTCACACTCCAATCACACACTACTTTGCTATCACTTGATCTTAGCTGCCCAAGCTAAATCAAGTTCAATACAAACAAATAATCAATGAAAGAAATCTACACTTTACAGATGTGTAGAAGCAGTTTCGCGCGGAGAAGAACTTGTGGTAGGCTTTGAAGAATCTGAAGTGAAGCTCTTGCAGTTTTGAAGTGTAGTTCTTCCTCTCTTGATTGGCTTGATCACTTTAATGCTCTTGTAGATAGGAGTTATGCTCACTTAATGTTTTCCAACTACTTCCCTCGTTCACATTAACTCCCTTTTATAATTTTGGAGGGAATCCGAACGTTAGAAGGTAGGTGGCGCGCATTTAATGCGCCAACGTTCGAATTAATTCCGACCGTTGCGACCCAAGTCGCAGGTGGAGTCGACTTCGGATGCGACTTCGCCCAAGTCGCAGATGGAGTCGACTTCGGGTGCGACTTCGCTTCTCCGTCGCAACTTCAAGTTCCAGTCAGGGTCGACTTGGCTTTGCGACTTCACCCAAGTCGCAGGTGGAGTCGACTTGGGGTGCGACTTCACCTTCTGCTCGCGACTTCAAGTTCTGATTCTTTGCAGAATGTTTTTCTTCAATCATTTTCATTTTGGAATAGCTCCTCTTACTTGTAGTCTTTGTGAATCTTGAAGAGCTTGACCCTTGCATGATTGATTCAACCTCCTTGCTTCGCTTTGGACTCATGACTTGATTTTATCTTCCAGCTTATCTTCTGAAAAATCGCTTCTGCCCGATCGAAGTCGATGTCGGAGTCGACTTCGGCTGCGACTTCACCTCAAGTCGCACGTGGAGTCGACTTGGGGTGCGACTTCGGCATTCTGCTGTTTCGAATTCAACTCTGGAAGGTTTCGCCCGACTGAAGTCGATGGTGAGGTCGACTTCGTTTGCGACTTGACTACTCAAGTCGCAGGTGGAGTCGACTTGGCCTGCGACTTCACTTGCTCTTCTCCCGTTTTCAACTCTGGACAGTTTTGCATGTTTGAAGTCGATCTTGGAGTCGACTTGGGGAACGACTTGGCCTTTCATACTTGATTTTCTTCAAATGGTTATTCCTTAAACATTTTCACAAACTTGTTAGTAGCCAAGACTTACTCAAATTGATTTGTTAATCATCAAAACATAGATTTACCTTGTTTTCCACATATTTCCAACAATCTCCCCCTTTTTGATGATTGACAAAAACCGATTTGAGTGTATACCTTTCAGTAACTTAATAACATGCTCATTTTGCATTTCATACTTATGCTCATGCAATCATTCAACATATGCTCATGCAATTTTTCAAACATATGCTATTCTTCTCCCCAAACTTATCTATTCTTCTCTTCCTCAAATCCTATTTTTCTCCCCCTTTTTGTCAATAAATCAAAAAGATTAGAGGGTAAAGAAAGAGATAGGTGGGATCGCTCCCCCTAAACAGGTGCTCCCCCTAAGTTTATGCTAGCCTAACTCAATCATTCCCATGTCATTTCGAATTTTATAGAATGCTTCTTTGGCTAGGGGTTTAGTGAATATATCTGCAACTTGATCCTCAGTTCTTACATATACCAAACATATGTCATAATTTTCTACATGTTCTCTAATGAAATGATGTCTAAGGTCTATATGTTTGGTCCTAGAATGCAAGACTGGATTCTTGGTTAGACATATGGCACTGGTATTGTCACATTTGATAGGTATATCTTTAAAATCCATGCCATAGTCCCTAAGTTGCTGTTTCATCCAAAGTAATTGGGCACAACAGCTCCCGGCGGCAATATATTCGGCTTCCGCCGTAGATAGAGCAACACTAGTTTGTTTTCTTGAAAACCATGAAACCAACATGCTTCCAAGAAACTGACATGTTCCACTAGTGCTTTTTCTATCTACTTTGTAACCAGCAAAATCCGCATCCGAGTAGCCGATTAGATCAAAATTAGAGCCCTTTGGATACCATAGTCCTAAATTGATAGTGTCTACTAGATATCTAAAAATTCTTTTCACAGCTACCAAGTGTGATTCTTTTGGGCATGATTGAAATCTAGAGCACATACAATAAGGAAACTATCATGCTTCTATACACTTTCATATCAACTAATTTTCCCTTTTCATCTTTGTCCATTTTGATTGTGGAGCTCATGGGCGTGTTTGCTCCTTTGATGTTCTCCATGCCAAACTTCTTGAGCATCTCCTTGATGTATTTGGACTGGTTTATGAAGATTCCTTCATTTAGTTGCTTGATTTGCAGTCCAAGGAAGAAGTTTAGCTCTCCCATCATGCTCATCTCAAACTCTTTCAGCATAAGCTCAGAAAATTCTTGGCAAAGAGTTTCATTAGTAGCACCAAAAATAATATCATCTACGTAAATCTGAATGATCAATATATCCTTTCCATTGTACTTGATAAACAAAGTGGTGTCTACATTTCCTTTTTGAAAATCATGATCAATCAGAAATTTGCTTAGTCTATCACACCAAGCTCTTGGAGCTTGTTTTAATCCATATAATGCTTTGGTTAGCTTGTAAACATACTTTGATTGATCCTTTTCTTCAAATCCAGGTGGTTGTTCTACATACACCTCTTCATTTATATAACCATTCAGAAATGCACTTTTGACATCCATTTGAAACAATTTAAAGTTCACGTGAGATGCAAAAGCTAGTAAGATGCGAATTGCCTCTAATCTAGCAACCGGGGCATAGGATTCTTCAAAATCTATTCCTTCTTCTTGTGAGTATCCTTTTGCCACAAGTCTAGCTTTGTTTCTCACTACAAGTCCACTTTCATCTAATTTGTTCCTAAAGACCCACTTGGTGCCAATAACAATACAGTCATTTGGTCTAGGAACAAGGTGGCAAACTTGATTTCTTTCAAATTGATTTAGCTCTTCTTGCATTGCTATAATCTAGTTTTCATCGTCAAGAGCTTGATCAATATTAGAAGGTTCAATTTTGGATACAAAGGCATATTGTCCACAAACATTTTGCTTTGACCTTCTAGTTTTTACACCTTCATACACATTCCCTATAATTTGTTCAATTGGATGTGCATGTTTGAATTTTAAATCAGATGGAGGTTTATAGGAGTCATTACCTTCACTTACCCTTTCCTCAAAGAATTCCTCTTGCTTTTCCATATGCAAATTTTCAAGATTGCTTGCTATGTCATCTGCATCACTTGAATCATCCTTTCTTTTAAAGCATGGGTTAGTTTCATCAAAAACAACATGTATGGATTCTTCTACAACTTGGTTTCGTTTATTGAAAACTCTATATGCTTTGCTATTTGATGAATAACCAAGGAATATTGCTTCATCACTTTTAGCATCAAGTTTTCCCAAGTTGGTTTTTCCATTGTTCAGAACATAACATGTGCATCCAAAAGTATGAAAATAAGATATGTTTGGTTTCTTTCCTTTCCATAGCTCATATGGGGTCTTTTTCAAGATTGCTCTAATGGTAACTCGATTCAATACATGACAAGCTGTACTTACAGCTTCACCCCAAAACTTTTTAGATAATTTGCTTTCATTTAGCATAGTTCTAGCCATCTCTTGTATAGTTCTATTTTTCCTCTCCACTACTCCATTTTGTTGTGGAGTCCTTGGTGCAGAAAATGTGTGATGAATTCCTTTTTCATTACATAATTCTACGAATCGTTTGTTCTCAAATTCACCACCATGGTCACTTCTTATAGTCATAATAGTACTTTGTTTTTCATTTTCCACCAAGTTTACAAACGTTGCAAACATAGAGAAGGCTTCATCTTTGCTAGCTAAAAGAATTATCCATGTGAATCTTGAAAAGTCATCAACAATTACAAATACATATTTCTTTCCACCAATGGTTAAAATGTCGGATGGCCCATATAGATCCATGTGTAGCAATTCAAGCGGCCTAGTGGTGGAAATCTCCTTTTTGGTAGAGAAAGGCATCTTTGGTTGTTTAGATAATTGACATGCCTTACATATTTTGTCTTTGTCATATTTCAACTTAGGCAAGCCTTCTACCAAACTCTTTTTCCATAGGGTTTTTATATTTCTCATGTTTATGTGTCCAAGCCTTTTATGCCAAACCCATGGATCATTATCAATGGCCATTAGACATTGACCATCTAGTTCATCAAGTGAAACCAAATATATATTTCCATGTCTTTTTCCACTAAACATGATATGCTCACCATCAAATACATTGCATACAGATGATTCAAACACAACCTTATATCCTTTATCACATAATTGGCTAACGCTCATTAAGTTATGCTTGAGTCCTTCAACAAACAAAACATCCTCCATACATGCATTTGAGCTACTGTAAATATTTCTTTTACCTTTGATTTTACCTTTCTCGTTATTACCAAAGGAAACCGTTCCGTCGTTGCAAGGCTTAAGTTTGTGAAACAAATTTCTTTCTCCAGTCATGTGCCTTGAACAACCGCTATCCATGAACCATACATTATTTGCCTTTGCCTTTAAACAAATCTGAAAAGTAAACAAATAATCCTTATCTCTTTGGTACCCATTTTATGGGTCCATTTGGGTTAGTAATATTATTCAACCTTTGTTGCTCCAACTTAGAAAGTCCAAATCTTGTGTTCCTTGGAACCCAAACTAGTTTTGCACCATAATCAAACAATCTCTTAAAGTTACACTTGTAAACTTTATGACCCATTTTGTTGCAAAAGTTGCAAGCCATTGGTAATCTAGGAGTATGCCTCCAAGTATATTTTGGTTCAAATGTTGGTCTTTTAGTCCACATAACATTTCTCCTTTGTGGCTTGTATATAGGTGCAATTTTGGTTTGAAGTTTTCCAAGTGTTGGCACATTAGATTTACCACTTTCATTTTGCTCAAATCTATAATAACCAAGACCTCTTTTGTTTGTTTGAGCAGTCACGTTCAGAAACATCTTTACACTTTCTCCTGGATTAGAGAACTTTGCTAATGATTCATTTAAGGATTTGTTCTCCTTTTTCAGTTTCTCTACTTCTTTCAATAACAATTCATTTTCTTCTTTCATTTTTGTTGTTCTTTCAGCTAGTTTTCCATTTTCAATAATAACAAAGTTACATTGTTGTTTCTTTGAGGACAGCTTGTTTCCTAGCTTTTTGATTTCCTCATATAATGAATCATAGGCAGTTTGTAGTTCTTCTAATTCAGCACATTTGATGCAATTTTGAAAAGAAGAATAACTTGATTGAGAATAGCAAGGTTTGGAAGTTACCTCATCATTGCTTGTACATTTGGTTGAGGTGGATTGTTCTTCCAAAACTTCAGTCGTGTTTAAGCATAGCAAGTCCTCTTCTTGCTCGATTCGTGTCATGCAACATATTCTTGCACAGTTGGCTGCATCATTTTCGTCGGTTGAAGAGCTGCATGGTGATGAAGTCTCCTCGTTGACGAACATGCCTCTTCCTCTTGGCCTTTGGTATTTTCTTCTTTCATGACTCTCCTTTGGCCTTTCTTCTGGTGTAGGACATTGAGCTTGCATATGTCCTACGCCCCCGCATCGGTAGCATTTTGTAACCTCCTTTTTCTTTTCTTTATGTGGTCTTTCTTTGAAGTCTTTGAGGTTCTTTTCTTTTCTCACAAATTTCCGGAATTTGCGAGTGAGAAGAGCAATGTCTTCATCATCGTTGTGAGATGAAGAGGTGGATCCATCTGAATTGTGAGTGGCCTTGAGTGCAATGGTTCTCTTCCCTTTGTGATTATCTTCGTTTCTTCTCCTAATTAGCTCATGTGACATTAATGAGCTAATAAGATCTTCTAGCTTCAAAGTGTTTAGGTCTTTGGCTTCTTCAATTGCCGTTATCTTTGGAGTCCATGAATCCGGTAGAGCTCTCAATATCTTCATAACCTGTTCGGATTCAGAAATAGCTTTTCCAAGACCTTTGAGAGCATTAGTAATCTTAGAAAATCTTGCAAACATTTCAGAAATATTTTCAGTGTCTAGCATTCTAAAACTTTCCAACTCTCCTATCAAAATATTTCTCCTAGTCCCTTGGACTTGAGAGGTTCCTTCATAAATGGATGTTAGAGTATCCCATATCTCCTTGGCGGTTAGGCAAGATGATACTCTATCATATTCCGAAGCCGTAAGAGCACAAAATAAAGAGTTCATAGCCTTAGCATTGCTCTTGACGGTTCTTACTTCCTCTTCGGTCCATTTGGAAGCTCTTTCATTAATTGGCAAAAGTTACGCCGTCTTGGATAGCAATCCAAGAATCCATATCGGTAGCCATGATGAGTTGCTTCATACGAAGCTTCCAATAACCAAAGTTGTTCCCATCAAACAATGGTGGCCTAGTGAATGATTGGCCCTCAGCAAAAGCGGGAACGGGAATCGATTGGGATGCCATATCAATAGATCTCTTTGGTTTAACTCAAAGACCTGCTCTGATACCACTTGTTGGGTCCCGAATAGATGGCAAAACCCAAGAGGGGAGGGGTGAATTGGGTTCTTAAAAAATTTATAACTCAAACAGAAACTTTACCCCGGATTAAGCTAGTCCCCTTAATGAAGAAACAAAATGGAAAGCAAATCAATATAGAGAGCAGAAATAAAAATAGACACACAGAATTTTATAGTGGTTCGGGCAACCTCCCTACTCCACTTTTCCAAGCTCACACTCCTTGTGACTTGGGTTCCACTATTGTATTCTTCCAATACAATTAGAGCCTCTTGCTCTCTTGTAGATTCAAAGCTCTAGGGGGCATTTACAACTAGAGCCACTTGCTCTCTTCTAGATTCTAGCTCTAGGGGGCATCAACAACTAGCACAAGTAGGTGATGAGTCACACTCCAATCACACACTACTTTGCTATCACTTGATCTTAGCTGCCCAAGCTAAATCAAGTTCAATACAAACAAATAATCAATGAAAGAAATCTACACTTTACAGATGTGTAGAAGCAGTTTCGCGCGGAGAAGAACTTGTGGTAGGCTTTGAAGAATCTGAAGTGAAGCTCTTGCAGTTTTGAAGTGTAGTTCTTCCTCTCTTGATTGGCTTGATCACTTTAATGCTCTTGTAGATAGGAGTTATGCTCACTTAATGTTTTCCAACTACTTCCCTCGTTCACATTAACTCCCTTTTATAATTTTGGAGGGAATCCGAACGTTAGAAGGTAGGTGGCGCGCATTTAATGCGCCAACGTTCGAATTAATTCCGACCGTTGCGACCCAAGTCGCAGGTGGAGTCGACTTCGGATGCGACTTCGCCCAAGTCGCAGATGGAGTCGACTTCGGGTGCGACTTCGCTTCTCCGTCGCAACTTCAAGTTCCAGTCAGGGTCGACTTGGCTTTGCGACTTCACCCAAGTCGCAGGTGGAGTCGACTTGGGGTGCGACTTCACCTTCTGCTCGCGACTTCAAGTTCTGATTCTTTGCAGAATGTTTTTCTTCAATCATTTTCATTTTGGAATAGCTCCTCTTACTTGTAGTCTTTGTGAATCTTGAAGAGCTTGACCCTTGCATGATTGATTCAACCTCCTTGCTTCGCTTTGGACTCATGACTTGATTTTATCTTCCAGCTTATCTTCTGAAAAATCGCCTCTGCCCGATCGAAGTCGATGTCGGAGTCGACTTCGGCTGCGACTTCACCTCAAGTCGCACGTGGAGTCGACTTGGGGTGCGACTTCGGCATTCTGCTGTTTCGAATTCAACTCTGGAAGGTTTCGCCCGACTGAAGTCGATGGTGAGGTCGACTTCGTTTGCGACTTGACTACTCAAGTCGCAGGTGGAGTCGACTTGGCCTGCGACTTCACTTGCTCTTCTCCCGTTTTCAACTCTGGACAGTTTTGCATGTTTGAAGTCGATCTTGGAGTCGACTTGGGGAACGACTTGGCCTTTCATACTTGATTTTCTTCAAATGGTTATTCCTTAAACATTTTCACAAACTTGTTAGTAGCCAAGACTTACTCAAATTGATTTGTTAATCATCAAAACATAGATTTACCTTGTTTTCCACATATTTTCAACATCATCTACATCACTTAATTCATCCTCCTTTCTCGGAGTTCGATTAAATTCATTAAAAACAACATGTATTGACTCTTCTACAACTTGATTCCTTTTATTGAAGACTCTATATGCTTTGCTATTTGATGAGTAACCAAGGAATATTGTCTCATCACTTTTGGCATCCAATTTTTTCAAGTTGGTTTTGCCATTGTTCAAAACATAACTGTGCAACTAAAAGCATGAAAATATGAAATATTTGGTTTTCTACCTTTCCATAGCTCATATGGGGTCTTTTTCAAGATTGCTCTAATGGTTACTCGATTTAACACATGACAAGCTGTACTTATAGCTTCACCCCAAAATTTCTTGGATAAATTACTCTCATTTAGCATTGTTCTAGTTATCTCTTGTATGATTCTATTTTTCCTTTCAACCACTCCATTTTGTTGTGGAGTTCTTGGTGCAGAAAATGTGTGGTGATTTCCTTTTTCATTACATAATTCTATGAATCGTTTATTTTCAAACTCACCACCATGATCACTTCTAATGGTCATAATAGTACTTTATTTTTCATTTTGCATCAAGTTTACGAAAGTTGCAAACATAGAGAAGGCTTCATCTTTGCTAGCTAAGAGAATTATCCACGTGAATCTTGAAAAATCATCAACTATTACAAACACATACTTCTTTCCACCAATGGTTAGGATATCGGATGACCCATATAAATCCATGTATAGCAATTCAAGTGGCCTAGTGGTAGAAATCACATTTTTGGAGGAAAAAGGCATTTTAGGTTGTTTTGATAATTGACATGCCTTACGAATTTTATCTTTGTCATATTTCAATTTTGGCAATCCTTCTACCAAACTCTTTTTCCATAGGATCTTGATGTTTGACATGTTTATATGCCCAAGCCTCTTATGCCAAACTCATGGATCATTGTCAATGGTCATTAGACATTGACCATCTAGTTCATCAAGTGAAACCAAATATACATTTTCATGTCTTTTTCCGCTAAACATGATATGTTCTCTATCAAATATATTGCATATAGATGACTCAAACACAACCTTATACTCTTTATCACATAATTGGCTAATACTCATCAGATTATGCTTGAGTCCTTCAACAAATAACACATCCTCCATACATGCATTTGAAACACTATAAATGTTTCCTTTACCTTTGATTTTAATTTTCTCGTTGTTCCCAAAGGCAATAGTTCCATCGTTGCAAGACTTGAGTTTATGAAATAAACTTCTTTCTCCAGTCATATGTCTTGAGCAACCACTATCCATGAACCACACGTTGTTTACCTTTGCCTTGAAGCATACCTGAAAAATAAGAAAACAAAGCTTATCTCTTTGGTACCCATTTCATGGGTTCATTTGGGTTAGTAAACTGGTTTAATCTCTGTTGTTCTATTTTTGAAAGCCCAAATCTTGTGTTTCTTGGAACCCAAACTAATTTTGCACCATGGTCATACAGTTTCTTAAAGTTACATTTATAAATTTTGTGACCCATCTTGTTGCAAAAGTTACAGGCCATTGGTAATCTAGGAATAGGCCTCCAAGTGTGTTGTGGTTCAAAAGTTGGCATTCTAGTCCAAACAACTTGTTTCCCTTTTGGTTTGTAAATAGGTGCAGCTTTAACTTAATTTTTCCCAAGCTTTGGCGCATTTGATTTTATGGCGCCCCGAACCGAGGCGACACATTTGACCTTACTCCGGGATCTTGTCGATTGGTAAGTGTGAATCAGGATTGTTGCCCTGATCACGCGGCGGGTTCTTAATTGGATCTCGTCCAATTTTTTTTCATTTCTTTTTCTTTCATCATATCATCATTCATGATGGACTTATCCATAACATCATAAATCATCAACTTCTCATATTATTCATAACTTTATAATTTCATACAATCTATGTCCTTTCTCATCATATCCCATTAGGGAATCTGTTCATACAAAAATCTACTAACCTTTGTAGATTCTTCTTTTCTTTTAGCAACTCGTGCCCTTCATTTCTTGTCTTTCCCTACACCTGTCTGAGGTTGGGAAAACAAAACATGAGTTGAAACTCAATAAGCAAGCATTTTTCATTTTAAATGCATTCCTCTCCATTTGATAGAAGACACTTACCAAGTGATCAACTACCAATGGAATAGAAACCTTTTCGTAAATCATATTTCGAAACCTTTCATAAACCATTCATGTAAATCATTCGTAAATGCATTTCTCTCCATTCGATAGGAGACACTTAGCAAGTGATCAACTATCAATGGAATAAAAACCTTTTCATAAACATTGGATGTGCAAATGCTTCCTTTCCACTCCTGACATAAACCTTCGTGTGCGGGTACGCTAGCTTAGGGAACATCTCACATAACATGGTCCAATACGTCGGCTGTCTCCGACTTGGCCTCATCAAGAGGAACCTCTCTTCCTCTTGACGCCTACATGGTTCCTACATGCATGACTTTTGATTTCCCCAGCGTTATATACCTCTTACACCAGGTAACTTGTCATTCTCATGTAGAGAATTATTTGCACCATCCCTTAAAAACATAATTTCAAATCCATGCTTTCCTTTTCAATCCATATATGAAAATGCAATGCATTCATTCAAACATAACATTCCTTTGCCTCCACCTCTGGGGAGGACGCCGTCGTCACACAGCCCATACGACTCGGCAATAATGAAGGGGGACCCTCTGATCCACTTTCTACCTCCACCAAAGCCTCTTCCTTATACATCATACATGTGCACATGTCCATGAACATCACATGATATCAATATGCCGGCATGACTTTTCATAAAACCTCATAAACATTCATCATTTCAAAACATTATAGGAATGACCATCCTTAAACACATTTCATAAATACTTGGAAATAAAATCATATTTTCAAAAGGGTTTGCTTGCTTACAATAAAGTAATAAAATCATATTTTAAAAAAGTTCGCTTGCTTACCTCCTCAGTCTGTGTCTTCCACCATTTCCTTTCCTTTTCTTATACAAGGAAAAATGATATTTTATCTATATCATATCATGTCTTAGTATACTTCCCATGCATGCTTTATAATTATCTATTACCTCATTTCCATAGAGGTTAATAGTATAAAGATACTTAGTCATTACTCATTTATATGGATTTTTATCCATAAATCCTTCGAAAATTTCATCCATATATCCTCATAAAATATAAAAATAAATCTCAATTTTTTCCCAAAATACGCTGTTCACTGTTCATAATTACTGTTTATGTCACTGTAGCAGATTACTGTTCATAATCACTGTTCACGTACTGTTCACCTGTGGTTACTGTTCACAGCAACGTGGGTTACTGTTCATGGGTTCCAAAAATTGACATTTTTCCCAAAAATAAAAAATACCATGATATAGCTTATGCTTAGTATATCATGGAAAATTCATGAATTATGAATTTATCATCATTAACTTGGCTAAATAAATCATTTTCTCCATGTACTAAAAATCATCATAAATTCACTTAAGCATAATCCTTAATTCCAAAAATCATGAAATTAATATATCATCATTAAAACATCATATTTATCATAATCATACATCCCAAATCATCATTTATCAAATTTGGAGCATTATTTCCATATATCATACATGATTTCCCCGAATGCTCTATCTTTGTTCCAAATTTTCGATGTTTCGGTATGATTCCAATTAAGCATTATAACTTTATTTATTTTCTCATGCTTATGAATTATCTAAGCATGATTTTACCCTACTTAACATCCAAAATAAATTTGGGAAGAAATTGCTTACCTCAAGTGGAGAACTTCTCATTTCCTTCCCATTTTCTCTTTCCTTCCTTCTCTCCTTCTCTCTCTATGGCCAAAACGTGTTTTGGGGGTGGGAATGCTTGAATTGCTCAAGCTTGGAGTGCCTTTGGACGTCCACCCCTGCCCCCTATTTATACTTTTTGATTTTTCACATATTTGCAATTTACCCCCTCTTGCTTGAGGTGTAAATTTGCAAATGTGTTTTTTTCTAATTTTAAAAGGTGCATGGAACATTGTGCAGCCCCCCCTAGGCCTGCTCCAGCAGCCCTATTGCAGCCCTATTTTTACCTATTTTTTTATTTTTAAAATTAATTAATTTAGGCTAAATTAATTCTAGCCATTGATCTTTGATAAGGATGATCATGGGCCATTGGATCATGCCCCAAAAGTCCATGCTCCAGCAGCAATTGCAGGCTTTGCATTAATTTTATTTAATTAAAATTAATCAAAGTCAAATGCCATTAATGAAAAAGTAAAGTTACTTTTTCCCTTTTCAAATGACATTTAATCTTGACCCTTAATTCATGATCCTTGATTAATCTTGGACCATTCATCATATCCATCATCATATCTTGGCCACCCATAAAAAATTTCATCTTGATCCGATGTCCGGATTGCAAGATATGAATTTTTCTTCATTTTCTTCAAAAATCAATTAAAAATCCGAAAATTCATATTTTAATCCAAAAAACATTTTTGTCCTGTAGTGGGAAGCTTCCTTTTTCGTCTTTTATGATTAAATTAATCCAAAGTAATTAACTTAACATATTTCCTTAATCCCACGTTACTATTCACATTTCACTATTCACGTGCACTATTCACGCGCACTATTCATCCGAATTTCCTGCATAATTATTTTAACCTTCATTTCCATATATTTCATATCCATCAATATATATTTCTCAAATATATTACCTAGAGTTTACAACCCTAGGGTTTTGTACACGTCTCAAAGATCGGGGTTCCACAGATTTGCTGCATTCTCCTTGCTCAAATGTGGAGTATCCAAGACCTCTTTTATTGTTTTGAGAGGTCATGTTTAGAAATATTTTCACACTTTCTCCTGGATTAGAGAACTTAGTTAATGATTCATTTAGGGATTCATTCTCTTTTTTCAAATTTTCCACTTCTTTCAATAGCAGTTCATTTTCTTCTTTTAGTTTTGTTGTTCTTTCTGCTAGTTTTCCATTTGCAATAATAATGAAATTACATTGTTGTCTCTTTAATGATAATTTGTTTCCTAGTTTTTTAATTTCCTCATATAATGAATCATATGCATGTTGTAATTCCTCTAATTCAGCACATTTGAGACATTCTTGAATAGAAGAATAAGTAGATTGAGAATAACAAAGTTTGGAAGTTACTTCTTCATTACTTGTGCATTTTGTTGAGGTGGTTTGCTCTTCCAAAACTTCTGTTGTATTCAAAGTTTCTTCTTGCTCAATCCGCGCCATGCAGCATATTCTTGCGCAATTTGCGACTTCAAAATCATCAGTTGAGGAGCTACTTGTTGATGAAGTTCATTCATTCACGTGCATTCCTCTTCCCTTAGGCTTTTAGAATTTTCGGCTTTCATATCTTTCCTTCTTTTCATGATGATCCTTTGAGCTTACATATGTCCCATACCGCCGCATCTAAAACACTTTGTAACCTCTTTCTTTTTCTCTTTTCGAGATCTCTTTTTGAAATCTTTGAAGTTTTTTTCTTTCCTTACAAACTTTCGAAATCTGCGAGCTAGTAGAGCAATGTCTTCATCATCGTTTTGAGATGAAGAGGTGGACTCATCTGAGTTATGAGTGACTTTTAATGCAATTGCTCTCTTTCCTTTGTAGTGATCTTCATTTCTTTTCTTGATTAGCTCATGTGACATTAATGAGCTAATAAGGTCTTCTAGTTTCAAAGTGTTTAGGTCTTTAGCTTCTTTTATTGCAGTAATCTTTGGAGTCCAAGATTCCGATAGAGCTTTTAGAATCTTCGTGACCTACTCAGATTCAGAAATTGCTTTTTCTAGACCTTTTAAGGCGTTAATAATCTTGGAAAATCTAGCAAACATTTCAGATATATTTTCTGTCTCTAACATTTTAAAACTTTCCAATTCTTCAATCAATATATTTCTCCTTGTCTCTTGGACTTGAGAAGTTCCTTCATAGATAGATGTTATGTATCTCATATCTCTTTGGCGGTCAAACAAGAGGATACTCTATCATATTCGGAAACAGTAAGAACACAAAATAATGAATTCATGGCCTTAGCGTTGCTCTTAACAATTTTTACTTCTTCATTGGTCCATTTGGAAGCTATTTCATCAATAGGCAAGGTCACACCTTCTTGGATTGCAATCTAATAGTCCATATCTGTAGCCATGATGAGTTGTTTCATACGTAGTTTTTAATAGCCAAAATTGTTCCCATCAAACAATGTTGGCCTAGTAAAAATTGGCCTTCGGAAAATGCGGGAACGGAAGTAGATTGGGATGCCATATCAAAAGATCTCTTTGGTAAAACTCAAAGACCTGCTCTGATACCACTTGTTGGTCCCGAGTTAATGGCAATTACCCAAGAGGGGAGGGGTGAATTGGGTATTTAAAATTTTCAACTTAACAGAAACTTTACCCCGGATTAAATCAGTCCCCTTTAATGAAACAAATAGAAAGCAATAAGATAATGAAAGCAGAGATAAGAATCAATAGACAAGGTTTTATAGTGGTTCGAGCAACCTTCACTACTCCACTCTTCCAAGCTCACACCTCTTGTGACTTGGGTTCCACTATGTATTTCACAAATACAACTAGAGCCTCTGCTCTCTTCTAGATTCCAGCTCTAGGGGGCATCAACAACACACAGCACAAGTAGGTGACGAGTTCCACTCCATTCACACACTACTTTGCTTACACTTGATCTTAGTTACCTAAACTAAATCAAGTTCAATACAACAAGAAAGTATAAAAGAAAGTTTCTACACGTTACTGGTGTGTAGAGGCAAATTTGGCGCAGAGAAGAACTTGTAAAGCAGTCTGAAAGATTCAACGAGCAGCTCTTGACAGTTTGAATGCAGAGTTCTTCTTCTAGATGTTGGCTTGATCACTTAATGCTCTAAGGAATGGGAGTTATGCTCAATTAATAAAGTTTCAGCTACCCTCCACGTTCATCTTAAATGCCTTATATAAATGGTGAGGGAATTCGAACGTTTGGAAGTAGGTGGTGCGCATTTAATGCACCAACATTCAAAAAATTTCCGACCGTTGTGACCCAAGTCGCAAGTGGAGTTGACTTCGGGTGCGACTTCGGTTTTCTGCAAGTACTTCAAGTTCCATTCTGGGTCGACTTGGTCCTGAACTTGACCCAAGTCGCAAGTGAAGTCGACTTCCGGTGCAACTTCACTTTCTGTGCTTGCTTGATTGAACTTGAAATTCTTTGGAATGATTTTAGTCACTTAAATTTCTTCAAATTAATGTTCTTCCCTTGATTTTTATCATTTGAAACTCAATATATTAATCTTTGCTTTACGTTCCATGTCTTGAATCATGAATCCTTGAGTCTTTGTTTGCATAAAAGAAATCCAAATGTGTGATCTTGATTCTCCATGATGAATACATGCAACTTTGCTTGCTTTGGACTTGATTTGATCTTCATTTGGCCTAAGTTGAATGATTGGGTCTACTTGGTCTTCAATTTTACTCAAGTCGAGCATTGAGTCGACTTAGTTTGCGACTTAGCTCTTCAAAATGCGTGCTGTCAATCTGAAGTCGAAGCTGGGTCGACTTGGTCTGCGACTTCGACAGCTCTCGTCCCCAATTTCAACGCTGGACAGAAATGACGTTTGAAGTCGATGCTGGAGTCGACTTGGTCTGCGACTTCACCCAAGTCGCATGCAAAGTCGACTTCGTGTGCGACTTCAGTAGCTCATGCTCTCAATTTCAACGCTAGACGTAAAAATACGTTTGAAGTCGGTGCTGGAGTCGACTCGGGGATCGACTTGACCTAAGTCGATGCCTGAGTCGACTTGGAAATCGACTTGACCTATTATGCTTCATTTTCTTCATTTTTATATCTTTTAATCATCTCACAAATATTTTAGTAACCAAAACTTACTCAAATTGATTTGTTAATCATCAAAACATAGACTTGGCTTATTTCGCCATTGATTTCAACACATGTTTCCAACAAAATGTTCTTTTCTAGTGAAAATAAAGCCAAAGAATGTTTTGATTTAATTCATTATTATTTGTGGGGACCTTATAGAGTTCCAGCTTCTTGTGGATCACTTTATTTTTTGACCATCGTGGATGATTGCTCTCATGCAGTTTGAATATGTTTGTTGAATGGGAAAAATGAAGTAGGTTCTGTTCTTAAGAAATTCATGGTGATGATTCAAAGACAATTTCAGAAAGATGTCAAAATTGTGCGAAGTGACAATGGTAGTCAATTTTTGTGTCTGAAAGAATATTTTGATGAAAATGGAATTATGCATCAGACTTCATGTGTTGGTACTACCCAATAGAATGGGAGAGTGGAGAGAAAGCATCGCCATATTTTGAATGTGGCAAGAGCATTGCGATTTCAAGCACATTTGCCTCTTGAATTCTGGGGTGAATGTATTCTCACAGCTGGTTATTTAATCAATAGAACTCCATTTATGCTGTTAAATGGCAGAAGTCCTTATGAAATTTTATTCGGACAGAAACCATCTTATCAGAGTGTTGGAGTCTTTGGATGTTTGTGTTATAGTCACAATTTGAACCGAGACAAGGATAAGTTTGCTAGTCGAAGTCGAAAATGCATCTTTGTTGGGTATCCATTTGAAAAGAAAGGATGGAGACTTTATGACTAGGAAAGCGGTGAATTTTTTGTTTCCCGTGATGTGGTGTTCGTTGAAACTGATTTTCCATTTGCTGATAAGGATGTTGCTGCTAATGATTTAAATCCTTACAGAACACGCAATTGGAACGCTGGCATTGAGATGGATTGTGATGAAAGGGAATTGACTACTACAGAAGTTAGTGCTGAAGAGGGAAATTTAGAGGAGGACGTTGTGGAAGACAATGATACTACAGAGGAATCTCTTGGAAGAGGACAATGTGTTAAGGTGCCATCTGTTCGTTTGAAAGATTATGTGACTCACACCATCAAATCAAGCCCCTCAGTGCGCTCACCGTTCCAATCCAATTCCTCAGGTAATCTTTATCCTATAGCAAATTATGTCAGTTATGATAAATTGTCTTCGATGCATTGGTTTTTTTTGGCAAATATTACTGCAGGACAAGAACCAACTACATATTCAAAAGAAGCAAAGAAGAATGTTGGAGAGTTGCAATGAGAAAAGAAATCCAAGCTCTTGAGGATAATAGGACTTGGACCGTGGTCGATCTACCACCTGGGAAGAAAGCAATCAGAAGCAAGTGGGTTTATAAGATTAAATACCACTCTAATGGAAGTATAGAACGTTGCAAGGTGAGATTGGTAATCTTGGGCAATAATCAAGTTGAAGGAATCAATTACCATGAGACTTTTGCTCCTACAACCAAGATGGTTACAATGTGCACTTTTCTTGCTGTTGCTGCTGCAAAGAACTGGAATTTGTATCAGATGGATGTGCAAAATGCATTTTTGCATGGTGAGTTGGATGAAGAGGTTTACATGAAAATGCCACCTGGTTTTGCTTCCAGCTCCTCCGGGAAGGTATGTAAACTTCGCAAGTCTTTATATGGTTTACGACAAGCTCCTTGGTGTTGGTTTGCTAAATTGGCAGAATCTTTGAAAACATTTGGTTTTCAACAATCCAACTCCGATTACTCTCTTTAATTTCCGAGATGGAACTGTTCAGATGAATATTTTGGTCTATGTTGATGACCTTATTATTTCAGGCACTGATGATGTGACCATCCAACGATTTAAGGATTATTTAAACCAATGCTTTCGTATGAAAGACTTGGGCCAGTTGAAGTATTTTTTGGGGATTGAGGTGGCTCGAAATTCTGAGGGTTTGTTATTATGTCAACAGAAATATGCATTAGATATAATTTCTAAAACTGGTTTATTAGGCGCTAAACCGGCCAAAACACCTCTTGAGCAAAATCATAAACTAGCACTTGCAACGGGTCAGGTTTCGAAGGATCCAGCTATGTATAGGCAATTGGTGGGTCGCCTTATTTATTTGATCATCACTCGTGCCGAGTTGTCTTACTGTGTTCATACTCTAGCTCAGTTCATGCAGTAGCCGAAGCAAGATCATTTAGAAGCAACTCTACGTGTTGTTCGGTATTTGGAAGGCAATCCAGGACAAGGCATATTTTTACGTGCCCATTGTGATATGAAGTTGTATGGCTACTGTGATTCTGATTGGGCTAGTTGTCCTCTAACTCGACAATCTTTGACAGGATATTTTGTTTTCTTAGGAAATTCTCCAATTTCTTGGAAAACCAAGAAGCAGCAAACTGTCTCTCGCTCTTCTGCCGAAGCTGAGTATCGGTCTATGACTACCACTGCTTGTGAACTGAAGTGATTAAAAGGATTGCTGGGTTCTCTTGGTGTTGATCATTCTGGACCAATGACTATGTTCTGTGACAGTCAAGCCGCATTGCACATAGCTGATAATCCAGTATACCACGAACACACGAAACATATTGAAGTTGATTGTCATTTTATTCGTGAAGTGATCAGCTCTAGGAATATCGTTACCAGATATGTTCATACTTCAGTTTAGCTTGCTGATATTTTGACAAAAGCATTGGGTACAAATCAATTTGATGTTTTTTTGCGCAAGTTGGGCATTCTGTATATCCATGCTCCGACTTGAGGGGGGGGTATTAGGCATATTTTCAGGAATATTATTGTGTATATATTTGTTGTTAATGTTTTCCTATATTAGAAGTTTTCTTCTTTTAGGAGTTTGCCTTATTTAGTACTGTTGTATATAAGATAATCAAGGGGAATGAGAAAGGGGAGGTTTTCTCTCAATTTTCTTTGTTTTCTACAGAACCACTATCAATCTCTTGAGATTTAGGCTCGGATATATCGAGCGAATTCAAATCCTTCAAATCGACCAGGGACAAGTCCTCCAGCGGCGGGCGGTTTGAAAGCACGCTTTGGAGCATTTTATCATCTAGTTCGACCCAATCGAGAAAGAGGGCTTTCAGGGACTCGAGGCCAGTGAAGTTGGGAGGGAGGTTGAGATTGCAACGGCTCAAACTCAAATGGGTGAGAGAGGCACAAGAAAAGAGATTAGAAGGCAGTTTGAAAGGCTTCCTATCTTCCACAGGCTTTCCTCTTATGAGAATGAACGGAAGGTAGCGATGGCAACCATCAAGATCCAGCACCTTAACTCCACCATCTATGGCGAATTTGATCCATGTCTCATAATCAGAAAGGTGGGTGTCTCCAGGATAGAAAAAGAGCTGGAATTTGTCAACGTCCAGGCCACGATTGAGATTTAAATAGTGATTCATGGCGCCCACGAATTGCTGCTGTGGTTGTGAATCTTGTGATGTGCTGCTTGCAAATTCCTCAGCACTAATGTTTAGGATGAGAGCATAAATGGGGCCTTTTCACCACAAGCATCTCCATCTTCCTCACAGAATGCTCGTTCTGGTTGCATGTTTCATGGGCATCAACGACAGGATGTTGTGGAGGACCTCGTCCGGCAAATTGCTCACTCGGTCGCGCTGCTGCTTCATGCTTTGAAATTTCCAATTGGAAGAATTGAAGCTTTTGTTCGGCGAGGCTATTGCAGATTACGATTGCTGTTATGTATCCATTTCCTTGTTTTATTGGGACCCCATTGCATGCGCCTCGGGAGCATGCAGCGCTGAATGCTCTCGGGCGCATACACCTATTTTTTTAATTTTTTTTCAAAATTTTTTTCCAATATTGTTAATTTATATCTATTTAATATGTGTATAAATTTTTATTATTTTTGGAGTATTTTAGATATTTATTTTTTATTTTTGAAAATCGGTGGCATTTTTAAAAATAAAAAATAAATATCTAAAATACTCCAAAAATGGTAAAAATTTATACACATGTTAAATACATTTATATTAACAGTTTTATAAAAAAAAAAAATTTAAAATAAAAAAAGAGGTGTATGTGCCCGGGAGCATCCAACATGGAACATTCCGTTTTTTATTGATATACTACGTTGCAAGGACGACTTTGTCAAACAAGTCCAAAATCGAAAAACCACGTCAAATCAAAAGAGGAACAAGTAGCTGACAATTCAATTCTTTTTTCCTGTTCATATTGTTTTTATTGATAATTTAAATATTTTGTGATATTACAGAATTAATTTATTGATAGAATTAATTACGATATTAAATTAATAACTTTAAAAGCGATATATAAATGGAATAATTTTATTTCATTGATTTTATAAATTTCTTAAATAGACTATAAACATATTTATTTAGCATGAAATTTAATTTTTTATTTAAAAAATAATTTTGAAATTTATGAGCAGAATGAAGTCTGATTTAACCGTGAATGTGGGCCGAAACGGAGGGCAGCTGCCCATATTGAGGAAATTCTAAAATGAATTTTTTTTTAATAGAGATTTTCAAATGAACTTTTTTTTAATGGGATTTTCAAATCAACTTTTGACTTTAAGCAATGGGTCAATAGGACTTCTCCTGTATTAGTATTATATGTGCTATTGATTAATTAATTGTATAGAAGGTTCCACCTCCTCGACGTACGCTAATGAAAATTTCCTAGCACGATTTACAACTAATCTTCCAGAAAAGGACTTCTCCTATATGATATCAGTGTTGTCAAAACTTAACTGGACCAGCCGGTCAGACCGGTTTGACCGGCAACCGGTCCTGATTCTGGTTCGATTACACCCGGTGTTGGTTTCTCCAATCAAATCGCCTGAATCGGACAAATTGCGGACGAACCGGTAATCACGGTCTAACCGAGTTCGGCCGGTTTGGCATAAAAAGCCAAAGCATGAATGAATTCAATGACCCACTACCACCTCTCGATTTCGACATTCTAGATTCCCTCTCCCACAAATCAGTATCCCGCCAGAAAAGCCGTAGTTCCTGCTTCTCCCATTTTCTGATTTTCTTCCCCATCCTCTTCTAGCACCGTAACTGCAAATGCGAGCCGATGACTGCTTTAGTCTTAGACTTCGGTATCCACTCTCCAGCAGCTCAACACACCCAGTTCTCCCTCTGTTTCTCCTCTTCGTGTTCTTCTCCTCTCCGGCAATCCATCACGCCCAGTAAACTCGATGGCTGAAAAAGAAAATAAAAAAGGTAAAAAACCAAATCAGGGGCACAAGCCGCAAAACCAATAGCATGGGTTTTCAACTTCTCATTTTTCCAAAATCGATCCCGTCCAAAAGGTAGACACCTAGCTCCAGCGTCCATTTCTCTTCAGCGACGGCAGCGGCAGTGCTTTCCAGCGTCCATTTCTATTCATCTCTGACCAACAGCCGAGACTATTTTGTCTTCTTCTCCAGCAATAGTAATTCTTTTAGTATGGTCTTCTTGAGAGACTGATTTGGAAAAAATGGTTATAAAATTTTGTGTAGTTGTGTTAGTTGGATATATAAGAACATAGAGTTACATTGTGTCTTGGAAAATTAAGTTAGGTTCCACCAATGTTAATGAATATGCTAATGTTTATTCGGTGCTTTGTAGGTTTATGTGGGTGGGAGAAGAACTTTATCGATTCAAATGGTAGTTTTAGAAAATGTGAGAAACAAGGGAAATTCTTATGATTGTCAATTTGAATAAGTTTGAAATATAGTTCAGTGTCTAATTGATCAATTCATTCTTATGGTATTATGCAAAATTCATCTGTTGCAACTTACATGTGGTTTCTTATTACACTATTATGTAGATAGTTATTCATTGCATTATCATTTATTCAACTATTATTATTTTATTTTATTTTTTATTTTGCTATGTATGTTTACAGGAGCGCAACACATAAACATTTAAGGTTTATTACACATTTCAAGTTAGTTAATATAGTTATTTCTTTTTAATACTCATGCTTAAATATTTTTGAAAATTTTATTTTAATTTTTCTTGCATGTTTTATTCTGATGCTTCAAATCTAAGATATAGCTTTAGGATTTATGAATATATAATTTTACCAACATATGATTAATATAAAAATTAAATATTTATAACATCATAAATATATCATGCTAACATCACCTGTTCAAACCGGTTGAACCGGTTCGAACCAGACAGGTTCATTTACCGGTTCGGTTCTGAAAACATTGTATAATATATGTTACTTAATTAACTAATCGTGCAAAAGGTTTCCTTAATTAATTAATCGTGCAAAAGGTCCCAAACGTCTCCTGGACGCTAATGAAAATTTCCTAGCACGATTCACAACTAATCTTCCTGAAAAAGGACTACTCCTGTATGATATACGCTAATTAATTACTTGTGCAAAAGGTCCCAAATTTTTCCTATACGCTGATGAAAATTTCCAAGCAGGACTTACAACTATTAATCTTCTAGGCAGGAGTTAATTAGTTGTTTACTTATTCCTCAAAATCTGTGCTGGATGCTTCTGATAGGTCATGTATCAACATACCCAGTTATTTTGTGACCGCACTTTTTTTTTTTTTTTTTTTTCAAATTCTAGGTGTGTCGGTAAATTTTACCCATATTCTTAATATAGTCATGTATTTTATCTAAAATTCTACTTATACTAATGCCATTAGGAATCCGTTAAATAGGTTGTTATTATCCTTGTAAAACGACGAAAATGACAATTCTTAATTATAATTTTATAGTTAAAAATTCACTTTCAAATGAATTTTTAGCACTTTTACAACTGTAAAATCATATATTATTTAAATGTAAATTTTTAATTTTGAGCAAACTAGCTCAAATTTTATTAAGGCCTGAGTATACTTTTCATTTTATAAGGGTACTAACGGCTCTTTTAATAAATTTTTAATAATATGGGTATAAGCGAAATTTTAGGCAATATACATGGGTATATTAGGAATTTTCAAAAGTTTGTGAGTAAAAGTGGAATTAGAAGTAAACTTTGTGGGGTATATGTAGGGGTGAGAATTGGGGCGGGTCGACCCGTGACCCCGGCTTTGACCAGACCCGTTTTTGGCCAAGTAAAACCAATATACTTTTTACAGGGATGGGTCAAAAATTTTGACCCAAATTCAAAAATAGGGTCGGGGTGGGTCAACCATGTCCTATCCCGAAGAATTCAAACCGTCCACATATATAAATTTATTAAAATATAAGCCTATATTTAAATATTATTATTATTTTCTTTAAAAATTCTTACTTTTTGATAATCAACTCTATTAATAATAGAAGAATCAATTTATTCAAAAAGCAATATAAGAATCAACAAAAAGAATTTGTACATATATAACCCTTATGTGTAATTGTATATTAACATATTTTAATAAATTTATACTATATTTTCAAATGTTTTGTTTTCTTAATTATGTATTTTTTAATAATTAGAAAAATATTGAAGCATATAATATTTACGTTTAGTATAGATGTATACTTATGTTTGATAGGTATATAAATTCTGAAAAATTATCTTATTTGACCCGTATTTTTGACCCGTATTTTTGACCCGACCCGCTATCTCGAAACCGGTCCGATACCAACCCGAAGCTTATCGCGGAACCTATTTTAAAAAAAAGTAAGAGTCAAATTGACCTTATCCCGGCCCGATATAAAAAGAGGGTCAAATTCAATTTTTAAAAAATAGGGTCAGAGTTGGGCAAACCTTAACCCGGTATGGCTAGCCCCGATTCCTACCCCTAGGTATATGTGACATTCGCCTTTTTTATGGAAAACTTTTGGACCACCACAACCAGGGCTCTTTATCCATCAGCTAATGATAGAGAAGGGCATGGACAATGGCCCCGTATGCTTCATTTATTCATCAAAGCATAGTCCTTACATGGCTTCTCACTAAGACAACTGAGGGGATGCACCCACCATGTATATTGGCTCAAAGGAGGATATGACATACAACGACTGCACATTTTAACCTTATTTAACTCATCAAGTTGGGGCTTTTTGGTACCGTTTTGTAAGATTTAAATGAGGAATGCAATGGAATGAAATTAACATAGTAAAGGTGAAGTAAGAATAAAATAAAAATAAATAGAAAGAAAAGCTTATGAAACACCACAATAGACAAGAGCAAGAATGAGTGCCCCGTGTACTCTATTCATTCATCATAGCATACTCCCTACATGGCTTCTCCATAATACAACTTAAGAGGACACACCCACCATGCATATACTAGGTTAAAGGAAGATAGGACATACGACAACCACACGTTTCAACTTTATGTAACTCTTCACATTTTGGTTGCTTGGTAAGATATAAAGAGGATGTTTCGTAAGATATAAAGAGAAATGATCCTGCTAAGCAAACCACTCGTTTGGCCTAGCTAAAAAAACCATTTAAAACATTTTTAAAAATATTTTTCTTCATACATTTGTTTATCTAATTGTATTTAACATATAAATCAAGTTTTACATTTTTCGATATGTGTATATATATTTAAAATATTTAAACGTTTGTGTGTATATATGTATTTAAAATACTCCTATGTTTAAATTTTTTTTAAAAATATATACACATATCAAAAAATGGTAAAACTTGATTTATATGTTAAATACACTTGATAAATAATTATATAAAGAAAAATAAAAATATTTTAAATGAATTTTTGAGGTGGATTGAGTGACTCATTTGCTTAGCCCAGACTAATAGGATCACTTCTCATATATAAATAAATAATAAAATAGAATAAAATGAACATGATAAAAGTAAAAGGGATCAGACCATTTCAGACCGGTCTAAAGTACTTGATTTTCAATTTTTTTAAAAAAAATTGTTATGCTAGTTATGTTTAATCTATAAACCAATTTTTACCAAATTTGAAGATGTATATATATTTATTTTTGATTTTAAACATAAGAATTTTTAGCCTTTTCCCATATGTTTAAAAATCCAAAATAAAAATATATACATCTCCAAAATTGGTAAAAATTGGTTTATAGATTAAACGTATCTAGATTAATTGTTTTGGCAAAAAAATGAAAAAAAAAAAAAAAAAAAGTATGTTCTTGACCAATCTGAAATGAAATGATCATTTGCGCGGTAAGATAGGAATAAAATAAAAACAGATAGGATAATTACATGAAAAATGATATAAGAAAAATAATTAGAATATAAGAACAAAAATAAATAAGAGTAGAGTAGCTGGGTAACTAGTGATACCGATTTTTTTATCCTGTTGCCAAAAGTATAATTTTGGATGCAATTGGCGTAGATGTTGAATGTGGAAATCACGCTGCCTGTTCTTGCAGGTGCGGAGTTGAGTCATCGGCGGCAGCCATGGCTGTCGCTCAAATTGGGAGGACGGAGCAATGGTGTTTCAGTGACCTGGCAGTGTACGCGAGTGCATGCGCAACCTATCTTCATGCTCGTAGTGTACCTAAATTGACTAATTGAGGGTAATTTTTTTTTTTTGAAAAAAAAGATGATATAACTGCTCATTTTGATGATAGCTAACTGGCATAATGAGTACATACGCTATTTTAGTTAAACTATGTGGTATAATTTGTAATTCGTAATTCCTAAAACTATATAGGTATATCAGCAATTAGTATCAAACTATATAAATATATTTACAAATTAACCTTTCTTATCGCTTATGCAAATTTCCAATCCAAGTGATTTTGACCTTATAAAACTTGGACTGGGCATGAAAATAAATATGATTGACGATTTGCAAAAAATAACCATGATTATGTGCAGCCGAGCACATTGCGCCTGCTATATGTTCAGTCCAAAAGTATTTTTTTGATATTTTTTATACATATATAGGTCCAGCTATATCTTTCTTCACTATGAAATTTGGCAATATTTGAAAATAATTTTAGTTCTTTATTACATTTTGAAAATAAAAAAATGGGTTCATGAATCCATTCCATCCTATTTTGTTTAACTTTCCAAAATCAAAATAAAATACTAAACAAATTCTAAAAATTCTTAAATTTCGCAGGGATAGAAAAATTTAGATGTGATGCTCATATGTACAAAATGAAATTAAAAAATAAAACAACATTTTTAGGCCGGACACATTGGTGAGACGTTCAGCCCCATAGGACCAGGCCCCTTAAAAATATTTAAAGAGGCAAACATAAAATATTCTTCTAATTATGTTTGTGATTGATTAAAAAGAATAATTAGCTCCGCCATCCCGCCTGCAGAGCGATGGTACATCGTTCTGCTTCATGAGCTAGGCAACAATGTTTCGATTGTCAGCAAATGAGCAAAGGCAGTTTCATAAGAGGTAAGTGGTGGCAGCGTGATAGCATTGTCCCCCTTTTTATCATGGAAGTGTCCACTGGTAAATATTATAAGAAAATGCATAAGAATGTTTTAGGAACCTAATTGTAATACAAGTTAAGATGATTGTAACGAGACATTAAAATAATAATAATAATAATAATAATAATAATAATAATTATTAGCTCCAGACGTAGGTGTATAGAAGCATAAATCAAAAATTATAGATAGCTGAATTACTGTTCATGCCTTCATTATATTAGATCAGGTACTGGCCCACTGAATGAGCGTACAGAAGCAGACACTTTGAAGCCACTGATCAAACATAGATGCAAATATCACATATCCATCCATGCATTGCCGAAGATGAACTAGCGACTAACAACTACTGAAAAAATAAAAATTAGCATCTTTAATCAATCCAGTAGTAAAGTTGAGTGTGGGTGGGGTTCAGAGTCTTATCATCCTCCAAGTACTCTCGAAATGTAACCTGAGCATTCGATGATGTTTTTCTCAAGGATGCAAGCTGTTCTCGGAGAACCCTCACACCTTCCCCATCTCCTTCATTACTCCTGGGATCCTTTTCTGAATTAATCTTCTCAGCGCCTTCCTTAGGACCCACCAAAACTAACGACTCCAGAACTACTGCCTTCTCCAGCAAATATTGGACCAGCTCCAGTTGCTGCCTCCCCCCATTAAAGTTGGCAATTTTGATTGTCTTCACATGATTGAGGACCTTCCCACGCGTGGGAATTTTTGTTTCTTCTTCTGAAGGATTGTAGCGATCCACCTCTAGCTACAAGTAATGTCAAAAAGATTTTTTTTTTTAATCGGATAAAAAAGGCAGAGATAAAAGCACGTTTTCACACTAGCAGAAATATCAGACTTTGTGGGCGTATTGCACATCAGACTTACTCGTTTGTGCATAGTATTTTCTGAAATGCAAGTGAGATTGCATAGGAGGGAAATTCAATCAAGATGGCTGTGGAGCAGAACCTATAGAGGAAAACTAATGATATTTGATAAAACAGAGAACAAACAACCTGTATAAAAAGCTTCTCAAGGCAGGGGAAAAGGTAATGTGTGAAGAAAGCGTCGAGGGCAGAGAGATAATCTGCTAATTCCATCCAAATTTGCAGCTCTAGTAGATTGGCAAATGTAATGGGCAGCTCTATTTCCTGTTCGGTTTCTTCTTCATCCACGATGTGCTGTGAAATGCAAAATCAAACAAAAAGATTAATGCCAGTTTGAAGACCAAGATACCATAAAAAATAACAGTTCATGCTTAACCGGCCTGTCCATTTGAATTGTCCTGAAATTCGAATCTTATTGCTCCGTAGATGCTTGCTAATCATTTCAAAATTGTGGAGTATTTGGATTTTGGAAAATTCAAGGGTAAAAGAAGTACAGGCTGATACTAGTAGAATAAAAAAGAGCATTTCAGCTGTTAAGTGAATACATAAGAAACAGAGAATTTTTGGATGGAAAGGTTATGTCAGGGAGTGATCATTATTGAACAAATACCAAAAAGATATATATACATAGGATTTACCTGAAGAACTATGGTGCAGACTGAAAGAATCTTGACATGGGAGATTTCTGACAAGACTTTCGTCCGACTATAATCAAAATCATAAGCATTTGTACCGACGGCGCTAATTATGGCATCCTCCAGCAAAGCCACATCATTGAATGTGTAGTCATAAACATCAGCGTTAAAGTGAAGAGACTGAAGATTTGGAGCAGAGATCTCAAGAGAGCAAGCATAACAATGAACCACTGTCAATCTCTTGAGATTTACGCTGCCGAATATATTGAGCGAATTCAAATCGCTCAACTCGACCAGGGACAAGTCCTCCAGCAGCGGGCAGTTTAAAAGCACGCTTTGGAGCATTTTATCATCTAGTTCGACGCAATGGAGAGAGAGGGCTTTCAGGAACTCGAGGCCAGTGAAGTTGGGAGGGAGGTTGAGACTGCATCGGCACAAACTCAAATGGGTGAGAGAGGCACAAGAAAAGAGATTAGAAGGCAGTTTGAAAGGCTTCCTATCTTCCACAGGCTTTCCTCTTATGAGAATGAACGGAAGGTAGCGATGGCATCCATCAAGATCCAGCATCTTAACTCCTCCGTCTATGGCGAATTTGATCCATGTCTCATAATCAGAAAGGTGGGTGTCTCCGGGATAGAAGAAGAGCTGGAAATTGTCAACGTCCAGCCCACGATTGAGATTTACATAGTGATTCATGGCGCCCACGAATTGCTGCTGTGATTGTGAATCTTGTGATGTGATGCTTGCAAATTCCTCAGCACTAGTGTTTAGGATGAGAGCATAAATAGGGCGGCTTCTCCACAAGTATCTCCATCTTCTTGACAGAATGCTCGTTCTGATTGCATGCTTCATGGGCATCAACAACAGGATGTTGTGGAGGACACATTCTGGCAAATTGCTCACTCGGTCGCGGTGCTGCTTCATGCTTTGAAACTGCCAATTGGGAAGAATTGAAGCTTTTGGCAAAGCTATTGCAGAAATACGATTGCCGTTATGTACCCATTCCCTCGTTTTATTAATATACTCCATTGCGTATATGACTTTGTCAAACAAGTCCAAAATCCAAAAAACCACGTCAAATCAAAGACGAACAAGTAGCTGACAATTCAATTCTTTTTTCCTGTTCATTTTGTTTTTATTGATAATTTAAATATTTTGTGATATTACAGAATTAATTGATTTATAGAATTAATTAAGATATTAAATTAATCACTTTAAAAGATATAAATTAATTAATAACTTTAAAAGCGATATATATATAAATTAAGTAATTTTATTTCATTGATTTTATAAATTTATTAAATAGAATCTATAATTATATTTATTTTGCATGAAATTTAATTTTTTAGTCAAATAAATAATTTTAAAATTTATGGATCGATTGAAGTCTGATTTAACATGAATGTGGGCCAAAACGGGGGGCAACTGCCCATATTGAGGAAATTCTCAAATGAACTTTTTCTTTTTTTGATGGGATTTTCAGGGCAACTTTTGACTTTAAGAAAATGGGTGAAAAGGACTACTCCTGTATTAGTATTATACGTGCTATTGATTAGTTAATTGTATGGAAGGTTCCGGCTTCTCCTCGACGCTAGTGAAAATTTCCTAGCACGATTTACGACTACTCTTCCAGAAAAGGACTTCTCCTGTATGATATATGTTACTGACTTAATTAATTGTGCAAAAGGTCCCAAACTTCTCCTCGACGCTAATGAAAATTTCCTAGCACGACTTACAACTAATCATCCAGAAAAAGACTTCTCCTGTATGATATACGCTAATTAATTAATTGTCCGGAAGGTCCCAAATTTCTCCTGTAAGCTGAAGAAAATTTCCAAGCACGGTTTAAAACTATTTATCTTCTAGGCAGGAATTAAGCTGATTAGTTATTTTGTGACCCCACCTTTTTTTTTTTTTTTTTTTTGCAAATTCTCGGTATATATCTAAATTTTATACCTAATTATACTTATATTTACAAATTTTTAAAAGTTTCTTATGCATTTTATCTAAAATTTTACTTATTCCAACGTTGTTAAGAATCTATTATATGGGCCGTTATTAGCCTTAGAAAATAATAAAAATGATCATCCCTAATTATAATTTTACAACTGTAAAATCATATTTTATTTAAATGCAAACTAAAAAAAATTATATTAAGACTCAGGTATATTCTTCATTTAATAGGGGTACTAACAACACCTTTAATAGATTTTTGACGATGAAGTATAAGCGAAATTTTAGAAAAAATGCGTAGATATATTAGGAATTTTTAAAAATTCATAGGTATAAATAAAATTAGAAATAAAATTTATGAGTATATATGATTTTTTTTTTTACGAAATACTTTTGTACTACCACAACAGCATCTCTGTATCCATCAGCGAATGATAGCGAAGAGCGTGGACGATGGCCCCGTATACTTCATTCATTCATCGGAGCATATCCTTTCATGGCTTCTCACTAATACAACTTCAAGGATGCACCCACCATTGTATGGGCTCATTGGAGGATAGGGCATAAAACGACCGCACATTTTAACTTTATGTAATTCATCAAGCTGGGGCTATTTGGTACTACTTGGTAATAAGATTTAAATAAGGAATGGAATAAAATGAGGAACAAAATAAAAATAGATAGGAAGAAAAGCTTTTAAACCACCACAATAGAAGAGAACACGAATGAGGACCCCATATACTTTATTCATTTATCATAGCATAGTCCTTACATGGCTTCTCCGCGATACAACTTAGAGGATGCACCCACCATGCGAATTTTGGGTCAAAGAACGATAGGACATACAACGACCGCACATTTTAACTTTGCGTAACTCTTCATGTTCTCGCTACGTTGTAAGATATAAAGAGGAATGATTTTGTTACCTGAAGTAAAGTAAATGGCTTGTTCAGCCAACATTAAATACTTATTTAAAACATTTTTTTTCTTATTTTTCTTCAACACTTGTTTATCTATTTAGATTTAATGTATAAACCAAGTTTTATCATTTGTTGTTATGTGTACATATTTTTTTGAGATTTTTAAACATATATATGTATACATTTAAAATACCACTACATTTAAAATTTTTAAAAAAATATACATATATCCAAAAATGGTAAAACTTGGTTTATATATTAAATATACGTAGACAAATAAGAGTATGAAATTTTTTTTTTAAAATTAATTAGTTTTTTGAGGTGAGTTAACGAGTTATTTACTTAGCTCAAACTAACAAGATCACTTCTCAAATATAAATAAAAAATAAAATAGAATAAAATTAACATGATAAAAGTGAAAGAGGCCTGATCATGTCAGAACTTGCTTAGCTCACCTCGAAATGAGTTTTTTTTTTTGTTTTTTCAATTTTTTTTACAAAATTATTGTTCTAGTTATGTTTAATTTATAAACCAAGTTTTTACCAATTTCGGAGATGCGTTTTTACCACTTGGGCTAACAATTTTATGAAAAAAATTTCAAAAAAAAAAAAGGTGTATGCGCCCGGGATCATGCAACACTGCATGCTCCCGGGCGTATGCAACTGAGGTCCAATAGTGATACCGATTTTTTTATCCTGTTGCAAAAAGTATAATTTTGGTTTCAATTGCTTGCTTTATAACTTCTTCTATAAAATTGGAAATCAATAGATTTTTATGATTATGCACCTGTTATGTTGCACAAGTAGGCCAAATTCAGTGAAGAAAAAACTTTTTCGCCCCTTTCTGTACATATTTTATGATTTGATATTTTAACTATTTAATATTTATTTTTCATTTATCGCCTCTCTACTTTATCGTAATGGTGGGCAGATGGATGAGGTTATACAAAACAGCTTTGTGTAAGAAGAGATATAAAAACGGATGGGGTTATATTTATGTATGATGAATGATTCTATTAGTCGAGACTAAGCAAATATCCCGCTTAGCCTACCTCAAAAAATTTATTTACAATGATTTTTTTGTGTTTTTTCTTCGTACACTTGTTTATCTAAATGTATTTAACATATAACTAAGTTTTAACATTTTTAGATATGTGTATATATTTTTTTGAGATTTTTAAATATCTATGTATATATATATATATTTAAAATATTAGTATCTTTAAAAATCTTAAAAAGATATATATGCGTATCCAAAAATGGTAAAATATAGTTTATATGTTAAATACATTTAGGTAAGTGAATAAAGAAAAACACAAAAAATTTGTTGTAAATGAGTTTTTTGAGGTGGACTAAGTGAGACATTTGCTTAGTCCGAGCTAACAAGATCACTTTTCTTTATGTATTATATAGTTACTAACATAATAATCTTCTATTTACACGGTGTATTACTAATATGCTCCGTGTGTAAACAGTGACATTGTTAATGTTATGGTGTTCCAAGATTGAATGTGCATGGTTGGATATCACCATGCTTGTGTTCGTGAAAACTTGGGGTCTTTTGCATTTTAAACCTTCTAACTTTGCCTATTTATATTTTAAACCCCAAAGTCTGGTTGTTTGCATTTTAAACCTTGAAATTTTGGTTCTTTTGCATTTCAAACCCTGACTCATAACAACATTAAAAACTACCGTTAATTTATACAAAATGATGTAAATACCCTCAAATATTTTTTTTTAAAAAAAACCTAAATCTATATCAAAATTTAAGATGTCATTGAAGCCTTTAATAATAAAATAAAGAAAGCCTAATAGTCAAGTTTAAAATGTAAAAAATATTTCTTTTTTAAATATTAGAGGTTATTTTCGTGATTTTGTATAGAATAATGGTGATTTTTAACGCCGTTATGGGGCAAGATTTAAAATTCAAAGAAACCAAAGTTTTCAGGGTTTAAAATGCAAACAACCAAACTTTAAGGTTTAAAATGCAAAAAGGTAAAGTTAGAATTGCAATTCACAATACCAGCAAAAAATCAATGGCTTCTACTGTAAGGAATTGTATTTATTAAACTGGAATATTATTCATTTGCCATGCGATTTGTCCTCTGCTGCTCTTACTGCATCCCATACCTGAACGTATAAATCAAAACATAAGTACGTATGATCACAAGCGTGACCTTCAATCCATCTTGCGTGTTGTTTGGGAATGTGAAGGGGAACAAATTGTGGGATTCAGTGGAATGTGAAAATGGAATATTTTGGAAGTTGTTTGATTGATAAAAAAATAATAAGAATAAAGAATAGTTGGTAGAAAAATGATTAATATGAATGGATAAAATTGAAAAAAATATAATTATTATTTGAGCCTTGATTGATCTCGAAATCCATGCTTCCACAAATTCCTCCCCTACTATAATTACACATTGCCGAACAACTCGTTGATGTTGATTCTTCTGATCATGAATGACCAATGGCAGCATCCTGCATTTAGAAAAATAATATTGCACACGTAGTCATTTTGTGTGTGTTGACATGTGGAAGATCACATGTGGAGGTACGTGTTAATGTTAAGTCGAAGCATCTCAATGGGGTGTGGCCCTGTTAGATGCAGTTGCAGGTTTGAATCGCGGTCCCGTGATTTGAGAGCTTTATCTTTTCTTTTGATATGTGTGAGCTTGTAGTTTTTTTTTTTTTTTTAATAAGAATTGTCTCAAAATTTAATTATAATATAAGTTAAGATATTATGTAAATATACACCAATACCAAAAGCATCTCATGGATGGGGGCATCTCAATGTTTCGGCTTCATGGAACACTCTTAATGAAATGTTTTCAGATTTTCTAAAAATTAAAATAAAGAATTAAAATTTTAACTAACTGTCTAACTTGTGGTGTGCTCTTCTCACGTGTGCACATCTTCTCTTTCTCCTTTCTAACGTTCGTTTGTCTACTCAAGATTTTATCGAAGAATTACTCTTGTACCCACAACATATAATTCCTAATATATATATCCACAACGTTTCACAAATTTCTCTTATACATATAATATTTCGTTATAAATTCCAATTATACTTACACCGTTAGCATAACTATTATCTATTCCATTAAAAAGACGATTTTTCCCTTCTAATTTTTTTAATTAAAATAATTCAACTTAATGTGACTATTAAATTTTTTAGTATTATATATTAATGATTTACTACCATCAATTGAGTCATGTTAAAGTTAAATTGTCTTGATTAGGAAATTTTGAACGAGCAAAATCGTTTTTTAATTGGTTAGATAGCAGTTGTATTGACGATGTGGGAATGAGAGGAAATTAAGGTGAAACATCATAGGTATAGGAGAAATTTATGAAACACTATGGTTATATAAGGAATTAAGGGCAAATGTTATGAGCATGAGAGGAATTTCCCCAAACATTACTGCCTCTGAGACATTCACATCTACTTAAGACATTATCACCTCTTGTATCACCTCGCTTGTCCTCTTTTAAACGCTAATCAACTATGTCTACTTTAAGACAATCTTTGCTCTTGTGTTGGTTCAGATATATGTCTTGGCTAGTAAAATTGCGAGTTTACAATATAGTTATTAAAATTGTTCTCCGTTCAACTAAGAAGGTTTTATCAAGTGTTCAACATCTAGAAGGCAGATTGTTTTCCTTTTTAAATTAGTTTATTTCTCTTTATATTTTGGGGTTAAGTTGTTACAACTCTAAAATAGCTGTGAAAGTGCAAATACTGCCTTAAGAAAAGTGATATATATATATAACACTTACAAGAGAAACTTGCTTTCTGATTTGCCTTATTTATACTTCCCTTAATTTTTCTATTATATTTCTAAGTCTCAGCCCCAACAAAGTAAAAATTTCTTTTTTATTTAATAAGTCTAATTACTTAAAAATAACATATTTGTACATCTCAGATTATTACTTATGACAATCTTTGATTACTTTTCTAAAAAAATATTACCCTTGATTATCTGAAAAGATAAAGGCATGAAAGTTGAAGCAAAATTATAACTTTTACTTACTTGAGAAGGATGGAAGATAACTATGTTGGTCCCGAGTTAATGACAATTACCCAAGAGGGGAGGGGTGAATTGGATATTTAAAAAATTCTTTGGTAAATTAAAAACTTAACCCCTTGAAAGTTTAATCCCCTTGATTGATGAAACGAAATGGAAAGCAATATAATGTAGAGAGCAGAAATATAAATCAAGCACACAAGATTTTTATAGTGGTTCGGGCAACCTCCCTACTCCACTCTTCCAAGCTCACACTCCTTGTGACTTGGGTTCCACTATTGTATTCCTCAAATACAATTAGAGTCACTGCTCTTTTCTAGATTCTAGCTCTAGGGGGCTTCAACAAATCTCAGCACAAGTAGGTGATGAGTTTCACTCCAATCACACACTACTTTGCTTACACTTGATCTTAGTTCCTCAAACTAAATCAAGTTTAATACAATCAAATGAAATAACAAAGGAATCTACACGTTACAGTTGTGTAGAAGCAGTTTGGCGCAGAGAAGAACTCGTAGAATTGGCTTTGAAGATTCAGAAGTTGAGCTCTAGCAGTTTGAAGCAAAGTTCTTCTTCTAAGGATTGGCTTGATCACTTAATGCTCCTGAAGGTAGGAGTTATGCACACTTAATGATTTTTCAGCTTGCTCCCTCGTTCTCATTGAATGCCTTTTATAATTGTGGAGGGAATCCGAACGTTTGAAGGTAGGTGGCGCGCATTTAATGCGCTAACGTTCGAATATTTTTCGACCGTTGCGACCCAAGTCGCAGGCAGAGTCGACTTCGGGTGCGACTTCGCCCAAGTCGCAGATGGAGTCGACTTCGGGTGCGACTTCGCCTTTCCGTAGCGTCTTCAAGTTTCAGGTTGGGTCGACTTGGGCATCGACTTGACCCAAGTCGGTGGAGTCGACTTCGGTGTGCGACTTCACCTCGTCAGGTGGCTTGATGAACTTGAAAAACTCCGGGATGCTTTGTTTTGCTTAGGCTTCTCCATTCCTTTAGTTCTTTTACATTTTTCATATCTTCTTGAATCATTGTGTCTTCTTTTTAGCTTGCTTTCATTTGCTCCCTTGTTTTGCAAGCTTTGAATCCATGAGACTTGAATCATGTAATCTTGAACAATCTTCTTGGTTCAAGAAAATTAGGCTGGGAATAGAATATCTCCATCATGAAAGAAGAGAACCATTAAACTTTTGAGAAACTTTGGGGGTAATGCTGATTGTGCCATAAAATCACATGGTTAACATTATGATGCATGTGTTTTGTCTTTACATTTAGAAAATATGAGGCACTTTTTAGATTAGTTTTTATCTTATTTGAGAGGACAAGAAGCTGTGATGATGTACTACAGTATGAAGTCACTTGGTTAAGTTTGTGCACGTGGAGCCACCGATGTAGTGATAATATTATGGACTTTGCAATTTGGAATGATCTGAGAGGCTTAAAGGTTATGAATCACAACCATTGCTGAGTTACTGAGTTAACTTGGAGACTAGACAAGTAGACATCCAATTGTTAGAAGCTAGCATGAATTGGTTTGTGTGTATGTGCAGGTTAGCTCTAGTAGACTTGACATGGATGTGTATTATTGATAATCTGAAAAATATGTAAATAGGTTTTGACTCCAACTACGTCCATAAAATGATTTTCTAGTTATGTTTGTAATTGATCAACATAATAGTATCACTATTCATAAGTACACATTATATTAGATCAAGAACTGGCCTACTGAATGTGCGTACAGAAGTAGAGAAACTACTGATCAAACATAGCCCCAAATGAGGCGGGTGCCTGTGAAAACATTTGCATTTTCGTGTAAAATGCAAATGGGGGCAATATAGTAATTTCAAACTATGGGAGTATCATTGTAAAGTCCCGGCCCAACTATCGCAGGTATTGTCCACTTTGAGCCTTAGCCCGTACCGTTTTGTTCTTCTAGGTACTCTAAATGTACCCCAAGGCACCTCAACCAACCAAAACCTCTAGTTATAGCCCAAGCTTCCTCCTTCATCCTAACTAATGTGAGATGTTACATCCACCCCCTTGGAGCTCTAGTGTCTTCGCTAGATGAGTTCCCGCGAGAAGCACTAGTAGGATATTGGGAGTCAACTCTGATTCCATTTGCAACACCCTGACCTAACTATCATAAGTATTGTCCGCTTTGGGGCCTTAGCCGTATGGTTTCGTCCTTATGAATACCCTAAATGTACCCCAAAAGGACAGAACGGGCTAAGACCCAAAGCGAACAATACATGCGAGAGTTGGGTCAGGGTGTTTCAATGATTGCAGGTAAAGTGTGAGTATGGGTGGTGAGATTAGTTATAATAAATTGTGGTGCATGTATTTCTGTGGTTAACCATATGTTTTTAATAAACTACTATAGATGATGTGTGATCCAAGATGTAAACGTGCATCATAATCATTAAATCATAATCAGTAATTTATGCCTAAATTTTCGAACTAGAGACTACATTTATTAAAATACTATCTGAACGAATGATATCATTTACCCCGTTTGACCAATTTTTTGGATTTTATAGATTTGCCAGATTTTATAATTTCTATGCAATTCATGGGAACGATGAGTGATATTGGTTATCTTCATTCATTTTTTCCTTTAAAAGAAATTTGTAGGTTATTCAAGTATCATAGAAACTGCACATATGTAATTGACATATTTTAGATATTTTATGAGTTATATAGAATATATGATTTTTGTATGCACTCATTTTATAACATAAACTAGTTTTATAATTTTGACAGTCATACATTTTTAACACCTTAGATAGGATTGATGATATTTGATTTTCAAAAATTATATGGGTAATACAGATTTTATAGGAATAATGCAAAATCGTGAACTAATATATACATATTTTATGATTTTACGAGTATCCAATTTGTACTGAACTGGTTTGATGGATTTAAAGATTCTTCATATATTCTCTATCGAATATACTATCCGTCAATATAACATGAAAGATATTTAGAATATTAAATAATAAATTTCAGAAGTCTATTAAATTTCTATTAAATAAATTTATTGAATCTATCACCTAATTAATATATTTAATGAATCAATAATAATGATTTAATTCTCATTTATTGAAAAGGTAGAAATTTTTATATGTTCTAATTTTTTCTAATAAGCGAATATAGTAATCCTAGTAAGTATAGAATAATTATTTTATTTTTAACATAAAATGAAGTCAAAAATTTTAAACATTGTATGAAAAGTCATATTCATTATGCACAAATTTTTTTGGACCCCATATCATGACCCAAAATGAAACAATTACTATAATAACTAGGCGAAATTTTTTAAGTGATGTTTATTTTTATTATTTATCATAGTAGTAATTTAATTTGTAACAGGTGGTCTCCAAATCATTAAGCGCCGAGTAAAATAATGACTTAAGTTTTATTTAGGTCCTAGGTATAGTTGACCCAAAAAATAAATGATTTTTGTTATAGCAGCGTGAGAATTTTAAGTAATTCTTAATTTTAATTTCTATTAGGGAAGTAATTTTATTTGTAAGAGGCTGATGTCAAATTTATTCAGTGATGAATAAATTAACTGCGCAAATTTTATTTGGCACCTTATAGCATTAACTTAAAAAATAAATAATTTGCATGATTGTTAGGTGAGAATTTTATGTAATGTTGAATTTTAATTATTTTTCACAAAAATAATTTTATTTGTAATAGGTAAGAGTGCTTAACGAGCAGTTCTATGAGATGTAATTATATTTTTTTTACAGCAATGGTATCAAAATTTTTAAATATCGAATAAATTAATTACAAAAAGTTTATTCGGTAGTTTGTATGGTTGACCAAAAAAATAATTACATTCGAGAAAGAGAGAGTGTAATGTATACGTGAGAATATTATTTTACAAGTAATTTGGATTATATTGCTAAAGTAATTTTATTTCTAAACAAGGGTAGTATAGAAATTATTTGATATAAAAAAAATTACTTGTACAAATTTTATTGACACCTCATGTTGTTGACTTGAAAAAATTCAATCTAGAAGAAAATATTATAATGTTCATGTGAGAATATTATTTAATAGGCAATTGTAATAATTTATCGCAAAAGTAATTTTATTGAATAGGTACAAAATAAGCACTAAATGCTATAATTTGTTGTAACAAACTAATTAATCGAAAAGAATGCATCAACATGAATTTATTATTCTTGTTTTTAAAATGGTTGGTGGCAAAAATAGATAAATTCTAATTGAATAAGTACAAAATAAGCACTAAATTCTTATTTTTATTATCTTCAATAGTAGTTGTATCAAAATTATTAAGTATCAAATAAATTACTTGCACAAATTATATTATGCACCTATATCATTTGCCGAAAAATAAATATAATCAAATTTGTATGATAATAATGTGAGAAGATTAATTTATGGGTAATTTTAATAATTTATCCTGCATGTGAGAATATTGCTTAACGAGTAATATTAATTATTTTACCTAAAAAATAATGTTATTGTTAATAGCGGTGGTGTTAGTCCTGAGTTTATGGCAAAACCCAAGAGGGGAGGAATGAATTGAGTTCTTAAAAATTCTTCTGATTTATTAAATGTCACCTCCTGTTCCCTTGAATGAAAAATGTGGAGAATGAAATAGCAAGTAGAGCAAAGAAATCAAACATAAGAGATTATAGTGGTTTGGGACAACTCTCCCTACTCCACTCCTCTAAGAACATACCCTTGTGCCTTGGGTTCCACTAAATCAATAGAAATATAATTTGAGCTCTTGCTCTCTTCTAGATTCCAACTTAGGGTGCCTTTACAAATTTTGCGTAAGTAGATGACGGGTTATACTCTAACCACATAGTACTTTGCTTTTACTTGGTCATGGTCTCCAATAACAAACTAAGTAGAATCACAAACACAAAGAATGGAAACAAGAATCTACACTTCACATATGTATAGGCAGACTTTGAGCTCGTAGAAGAACTTGAAAAATAAGTCGATGAATGAACACTTTAGCACTTGCTATCAAAGAGAATTGTTCTTCTTGTAGATCTCATTAATGAGCACTTGAATGCTTGAGAGTTGGAAGGTGAAAGCTTAATCAATGCACTTGCTAACCCTCTCCCTTCCATTTGACATGTATTAAATAGGAGAGGATCAAATTCAAATGTTTGGTGGTAAGCGATATATATTTAATGCGCCAACTTTCGAATTTTTCCGATCGTTACGACTCAAGTCGCACTAAGAGTCGACTTCAGGTGCAACTTCCCCTAAGTCGCAGACTGGAGTCGACTTGGGTTGTGACAGTCTTCATCTCTTTAACTTCAAGTTTCATTAGAGATCGACTTTATCTCAGGCTTGACTAAAGTTGCAGGTGAAGTCGACTTGGGTTGCAACTTCACTCTCTACTTAGCTCATTGGAACTTAGTGCTTCGTAGTCTTAATTCCTTATCTTGTATAACTTTAAATCATGATAAATTAACTTCAAGAAACTTCATTTTTGCATGTAGGCTTTTGGACTTTTTGTATATTGAGCTTGGTCATATCCATTTGAAAGTTCTTGAAAGAGCTTATATCTTAGGCATTGAATCTTATTAGAATGATGTTGCTTGAGCCAATGTTATCATCTTTTAACTTGAAACATCTTGGTGTTAGCCTTCTTGTACTCAAGTTGAAAGTTGGGGTTGACTTGGTTTGCAACTTCACTCAAGTCGCATATCTGAGTTAACTTCATATGCGACTTTACCCAATTCGCATGTCGGAGTCGACTTGGGTTGCGACTTGACTCCATCAGATTTAGCTTTGGACCGCTAAAGATTGCCCGATCCGTTAACAGAGTTGACTTGGGTTGCAAATTCACCCAAGTCGCATGCGAAGTCGACTTCGGGTGCGACTTTACCTGCTTACGCATCCACATTGTCAGCTCTATCCAAAAAATGACCTTTGAAGTCTATACTGGAGTTAACTTCGGTATTGACTTGAACTAAGTCGATGTCTGAGTCAACTTTCCCTTCGACTTGACCTGTCATGCCTTAGTTCTTGAAATCTCTAAGCCTTAAATCATCTCAACACACATATTAGTACCTTAAGACCTCTCAAATTGAATTGTTAATCGTCTAAACATGGATTATGCATGATTTGCCATTTATTTACAATAGGTGGTACTAAAATTATTAAGTATTGAATATTATAATCGCACAAATATTGTTCAACCTTCTGCTCACCCAAAAATTAGTCAAATAATTTGCATCTCATACATACATGGGCTTAACAAGGGTGGTACCATCTTTATGTATTTTTGCAATTCTTTCTCACGAGAATAACACTTCCTATTATTTATTTTATAATGTATGACCTTTTTTAGCTCTTAGTCTAAATTGCCTTATGTATATTATTTCAACCAAATTCCCCTTTTTTGGTTTAATTGATTTTTTATGAATTTATTCATATACTTGCAATTTAATGGGTGTATTTATAGTGAAAAAGTGCACACAGGCTTAATCTTCTAACCATTGATGAGCTTCAACTTTCCTACTGGAAATATATGACCCCACTTTAATAGGCTTATACAAATTTTTAAAAATTTATCGTTTCATCTAAATGCAAATTCTAATGTCTAACACACTAGCACATGATAAATAAAAATTTTTTGAATTTGAAAAATTTGAAAAGATTCATTAACTCAGCAAAAAAAATTCAAAATCTTATATAAGCTTACTTAAGTGGAGTCGCAATAAATTTTTTTAAAATAATGGAAGGAGGTAACTCATATGGCAACTACATGTTTGTCATACACAATTCGACGCACCAAATCACTTCTTTTTTAATAATCGTTAAGGACTCCATTATATATATATAAATCTTTTGTACTCATACATGAGCCATATTTGGATGTATTAGAATAATTTTTCTAAAATTACAAAAAAATCAATTGAGATCATCATTACTTGATCTACAGAAATTAAAGGAGAAGATGCGATAAATATCACATGCAAGCAGTTAAGAACTATAATATAACTGATAAAGAATGTAAGTTAAAATAATTTAGAAAGAACACTAATGGGTGAAATACATGCTTGGCTTTGTAATTCAATAGCCTAAGCTCACACACTTTAGATGACCTAATATCCACACATGCAATGGCAGATGCACTCTGCCTTGTATGGATCCATGAACTGGTCTTCTTTTGAATCAAGGACTAGATCTTTCCTCTTGACCACTAATAGAAAGAAAAAATGCATGCATTATTCATAATTTAAAGTGGAATGATAAGATATAGTTCTCAAAGTCATACTTCTATAGCTCTCCCTAGTAGAGCTGTGAAAGACCAGGAAAAAACCAGTCATAAGCAAACTAGTATTCAGTAACAACATTTAGTCCGACTAATGAGCAGTCACTAGATATTACAAAGATACCTTTGCGAAAGCCTATTCAAGTTAAAATTTTAGTTGTTTTTAGTCCTGAATCTGAATAGTTAAATGGAGTCCGAATAATGTAGAAATTGACATAAAACAAGATATATATATATATATATACACTTTAAGATGGAGAAGATAGTTTGTTAAAACAAAAGTAGTATACCTTGAAAAATGCATATAAACATGACTATCTGGTAAGAGATATAGTAGAAAATTCTACAAGGGGTTTGAACTATTTAATGAGCTCAAAAAATTATGAAACTTAGTATAATTAAAGTACCATATATAGTTAAGAAATATTCTATGTTTCAAAGCAATCTGAGTTGAAAAAGATTTTCAAACAAGCATGTCAAGATAGATCCCGAAATTATGCCAAGTCCATGTACAAATTGAATTTTGAACTTTCAAACCATTTTTATACATTATTTCCCCGTTTATGAATTAAAACATGCTCAATTATGTATATATAATGATTTCTCAAAGTTTTAAGTAATTTAGAACTTGTTTATGAAAACTTGATATTCAAGTAACTAAAAATTCCATTTATGGAAGGTAAATGGAATTTTTGATAAAATCACTATGGAATGATACAAAAATGAGGAAAGCATATATGTAATTATGCTTGTATAGATGTGTAAGTTGACTTTTATGAAGTTTTAATTGATGCATTGCAATTTGGGTATGAAACTCAATGATGGAAATGAAAGCTAAATAATAAGGTCTTTCTATCCATTATAGAGGAAGAGTCTAGTAGTAATTAAAAATAAAAATCAAGTATGAAAACTTGCTGAACTTGGACGGTTTGCAAACAAAGCACATGAATGTGAATTTCTGCTACCTATGAGTTAACAATGCTCAACATGTTTGTGTTTATCTTAGAAATTGGTTCAAATGTTTGAGATGTATCTAAACATTGCTAATCAGAGTTGTTGAGACAAGAAAATAATAGTTTAGGGAAGTTTTCAAACATAAAAAATTCATGCAATCTTTAGTTGAATGTATCCCTACAAATAAATTTGAAGATTAATAAATAGAAAGGTGAGATTTTACCTTAAAAGCGATATTAACATGATCTTATAAACTGCTTGAGTAAACAACAGGTAAGCCCTATCAAATATGAGTAAAATAATTTAAAAATTAGCTGATGGGAAGTTTATATCGTCTACTGATGAATGATTGGGCTAAGTAAATTGAATGGTCTCCATCAAACAGCTAGCTTATACTTTAAAAATGAACGTTAGGTAGCTATGTGATTAGTTTCACTTATAAGCTTCAAATGAATAAGTTAAAACATGAAAGTTACTTGGTTCTACATGTAAAACATGCTTCAATCAATGAGAAGTAGAAGTCTGAAGAAAAATATTGAAATATCAAAGTTGAAGTGTTAAGGTCAAGTTGAAGTGTAAAATTAGGAATAAATGGAAACCTAGGGTCAAACCTAAAAATCATAAAAACTAATGTCGGATGAATATTCCTAGATATTATTCATATTAAGGGTGTGTTTGGTAATAAGGGAAAATTGTCAAGTTAAAAATTTTCAATTTAAAACTTTTCACTCTACACAACTACCTAATTTTTTAATAATTTCTTTACATTTTTCTATATAACTACCCTACTTTTCAATCATTTCTACACAACTACCAATACAACTAACCTATCTATTTCAACTTTATCTTATTTATTCATCATCATTACTCCTATCATATCACATCATTGGACAACTTCTACTCTCTACAACTTTTCATCAAAAGTTTTATCCATTCCCAAACGCACCCTAAATATGGTGTGTGAAGTAAAAGTTTGAAGAAAAATATTGAAATATAAAATTTTAAGTGTTAGGGTCAAGTTTGTTGGGTCCCGAATAGATGGCAAAACCCAAGAGGGGAGGGGTGAATTGGGTTCTTAAAAATTTATAACTCAAACAGAAACTTTACCCCGGATTAAGCTAGTCCCCTTAATGAAGAAACAGAATGGAAAGCAAAGTAATGTAGAGAGCAGAAATAAAAATAAGTAGACAAGAATTTTTATAGTGGTTCGGGCAACCTCCCTACTCCACTCTTCCAAGCTCACACACCTTGTGACTTGGGTTCCACTATTGTATTCTCTCAATACAATTAGAGTCTCTTGCTCTCTTCTAGATTCAAAGCTCTATGGGGCATATACAACTAGAGCCTCTTGCTCTCTTCTAGATTCTAGCTCTAGGGGGCATCAACAACTAGCACAAGTAGGTGATGAGTCACACTCCAATCACACACTACTTTGCTATCACTTGATCTTAGCTACCCAAGCTAAATCAAGTTCAATACAAACAAATAATCAATGAAAGAAATCTACACTTTACAGATGTGTAGAAGCAGTTTGGCGCAGAGAAGAACTTGTGGTAGGCTTTGAAGAATCTGAAGTGAAGCTCTTGCAGTTTTGAAGTGTAGTTCTTCCTCTCTTGATTGGCTTGATCACTTTAATGCTCTTGTAGATAGGAGTTATGCTCACTTAATGTTTTCCAACTCCTTCCCTCGTCCACCATGAATGCTATTTATAATTTTGGAGGGAATCCGAACGTTAGAAGGTAGGTGGCGCGCATTTAATGTGCCAACGTTCGAATTAATTCCGACCGTTGCGACCCAAGTCGCAGGTGGAGTCGACTTCGGATGCGACTTCGCCCAAGTCGCAGATGGAGTCGACTTCGGGTGCGGCTTCGCTTCTCCGTCGCAACTTCAAGTTCCAGTCAGGGTCGACTTGGGTTCATGACTTGACCCAAGTCGCAGGTGGATTCGACTTCGTGTGCGACTTCGCCTCGTCAGTTGATTTTCTGAACTTGAATAATTTTGAGATGCTTTGTTACTTCATGCCTTTGCTTCTTTTGTATTTTTCATGTCTTGAATCATTGAGTCTTGCTTTCATTAGCTCCATGATCTCCAAACCTTTGACTTGATAGACTTGATTTGATCTTGAACACCTTGAAACTTTTTGTCTTGGACTTGAGAGGCTTTGAGTTGATTTTTGAAATCATTTAATCTTGAAACTGCTGCTTGAATCAGTATCTTTGAATCTCCAAAACCTCAAGTCGCACTTCGGGGTCGACTTCGTTCGCGACTTCACCCAAGTCGCAACTGGAGTCGACTTCACTTGCGACTTCGATATTCTGCTGCTCCGAAATTCAACTCTGGAAGGATTTGCTCGACTGAAGTCAATGGTGAGGTCGACTTCGTTTGCGACTTGGCTACCCAAGTCGCAGGTGGAGTCGACTTGGCCTGCGACTTCACCTTCCCTTCTTCCGTTTTCAACTCTGGACAGTTCTGCATGTTTGAAGTCGATCTTGGAGTCGACTTGGGGAACGACTTGGCCTTCCATACTTGTTTTTCTTCAAATGGTTATTCCTTAAACATTTCACAAATTTGTTAGTAGCCAAGACATACTCAAATTGATTTGTTAATCATCAAAATATGGATTTAGCTATATTTCCAACAATCTCCCCCTTTTTGATGATTGACAAAACCGATTTGAGTGGATACCTTTCATTAAAAATAATATGCTCATATTGCATTTTAAAATCATGCTTATGCTCATGCAAACAGAACATTCACATATAAATATCATGTAAGCATATCCAACTCTCCTCCCCATTCTTACTCTTCTCTTCTTACATCTCTCTCCCCTTTAATCATCTCTCTCCCTTTTAATCATAAAGACTTATACTCAAATCCTCTTCTTCTCCCCATTCTTAAATCTCTCTCCCCCTTTTTGTCAATATATCAAAAAGATTAGAGGGTATTCAAAGAGATAGGTGGGTTAGCTCCCCCTAAATGGGTGCTCCCCCTCAATTTATGCTTTAAGTGAGTTCAAGCATTCCCATGTCATTTCTAATCTTATAAAATGCTTCTTTTGCTAGGGGCTTAGTGAATATATCTGCAACTTGATCCTCTGTTCTTACATATACCAAACATATGTCATGATTTTTTACATGTTCTCTAATGAAATGATGTCTAAGGTCTATACGTTTGGTCCTAGAATGCAAGACTGGATTCTTGGTTAGACATATGGCACTGGTATTGTCACATTTGATAGGTATATCTTTAAAATCCATGCCATAGTCCCTAAGTTGCTGTTTCATCCAAAGTAATTGAGCACAACAGCTCCCGGCGGCAATATATTCGGCTTCCGCCGTAGATAGAGCAACACTAGTTTGTTTTCTTGAAAACTATGAAACCAACATGCTTCCAAGAAACTGACATGTTCCACTAGTGCTTTTTCTATCTACTTTGTAACCAGCAAAATCCGCATCCGAGTAGCCGATTAGATCAAAATTAGAGCCCTTTGGATACCATAGTCCTAAATTGATAGTGTCTAATAGATATCTAAAAATTCTTTTCACAGCTACCAAGTGTGATTCTTTTGGGCATGATTGAAATCTAGAGCACATACACACACTAAACAAAATATCTGGCCTAGAAGCAGTTAGATACAATAAGGAACCTATCATGCTTCTATACACTTTCATATCAACTAATTTTTCCTTTTCATCTTTGTCCATTTTGATTGTGGAGCTCATGGGCGTGTTTGCTCCTTTGCTGTTCTCCATGCCAAACTTCTTGAGCATCTCCTTGATGTATTTGGACTGGTTTATGAAGATTCCTTCATTTAGTTGCTTGATTTGCAGTCCAAGGAAGAAGTTTAGCTCTCCCATCATGCTCATCTCAAACTCTTTCTGCATAAGCTCAGAAAATTCTTGGCAAAGAGTTTCATTAGTAGCACCAAAAATAATATCATCTACATAAATCTGAATGATCAATATATCCTTTCCATTGTACTTGATAAACAAAGTGGTGTCTACATTTCCTTTTTGAAAATCATGATCAATCAGAAATTTGCTTAGTCTATCATACCAAGCCCTTGGAGCTTGTTTTAATCCATATAATGCTTTGGTTAGCTTGTATACAAATTTAGATTGATCTTTTTCCTCAAATCCAGGTGGTTGCTCAACATACACCTCTTCATTTATATAACCATTCAGAAATGCACTTTTGACATCCATTTGAAACAATTTAAAGTTCATGTGAGATGCAAAAGCTAGTAAGATGCGAATTGCCTCTAATCTAGCAACCGGGGCATAGGATTCTTCAAAATCTATTCCTTCTTCTTGTGAGTATCCTTTTGCCACAAGTCTAGCTTTGTTTCTCACTACAAGTCCACTTTCATCTAATTTGTTCCTAAAGACCCACTTGGTGCCAATAACAATACAGTCATTTGGTCTAGGAACAAGGTGCCAAACTTGATTTCTTTCAAATTGATTTAGCTCTTCTTGCATTGCTATAATCCAGTTTTCATCATCAAGAGCTTGATCAATATTAGAAGGTTCAATTTTGGATATAAAGGCATATTGTCCACAAACATTTTGCTTTGACCTTCTAGTTTTTACACCTTCATACACATTCCTTATAATTTGTTCAATTGGATGTGCATGTTTGAATTTTAAATCAGATGGAGGTTTATAGGAGTCATTACCTTCACTTACCCTTTCCTCCAAGAATTCCTCTTGCTTTTCCATATGCAATTTTTCAAGATTTCTTGCTATGTCATCTGCATCACTTGAATCATCCTTTCTTTTAAAGCATGGGTTAGTTTCATCAAAAACAACATGTATGGATTCTTCTACAACTTGGTTTCGTTTATTGAAAACTCTATATGCTTTGCTATTTGATGAATAACCAAGGAATATTGCTTCATCACTTTTAGCATCAAGTTTTCCCAAGTTGGTTTTTCCATTGTTCAGAACATAACATGTGCATCCAAAAGTATGAAAATAAGATATGTTTGGTTTCTTTCCTTTCCATAGCTCATATGGGGTCTTTTTCAAGATTGCTCTAATGGTAACTCGATTCAATACATGACAAGCTGTACTTACAGCTTCACCCCAAAACTTCTTAGATAATTTGCTCTCATTTAGCATAGTTCTAGCCATCTCTTGTATAGTTCTATTTTTCCTCTCCACTACTCCATTTTGTTGTGGAGTCCTTGGTGCAGAAAATGTGTGATGAATTCCTTTTTCATTACATAATTCTATGAATCGTTTGTTCTCAAATTCACCACCATGGTCACTTCTTATAGTCGTAATAGTACTTTGTTTTTCATTTTCCACCAAGTTTACAAACGTTGCAAACATAGAGAAGACTTCATCTTTGCTAGCTAAAAGAATTATCCATGTGAATCTTGAAAAGTCATCAACAATTACAAATACATATTTCTTTCCACCAATGGTTAAAATGTCGGATGACCCATATAGATCCATGTGTAGCAATTCAAGCGGCCTAGTGGTGGAAATCTCCTTTTTGGTAGAGAAAGGCATCTTTGGTTGTTTAGATAATTGACATGCCTTACATATTTTGTCTTTGTCATATTTCAACTTAGGCAAGCCTTCTACCAAACTCTTTTTCCATAGGGTTTTTATATTTCTCATGTTTATGTGTCCAAGCCTTTTATGCCAAACCCATGGATCATTATCAATGGCCATTAGACATTGACCATCTAGTTCATCAAGTGAAACCAAATATATATTTCCATGTCTTTTTCCACTAAACATGATATGCTCACCATCAAATACATTGCATACAGATGATTCAAACACAACCTTATATCCTTTATCACATAATTGGCTAATGCTCATTAAGTTATGCTTGAGTCCTTCAACAAACAAAACATCCTCCATACATGCATTTGAGCTACTGTAAATATTTCCTTTACCTTTGATTTTACCTTTCTCATTATTACCAAAGGCAACCGTTCCGTCGTTGCAAGGCTTAAGTTTGTGAAACAAATTTCTTTCTCCAGTCATGTGCCTTGAACAACCGCTATCCATGAACCATACATTATTTGCCTTTGCCTTTAAACAATTCTGAAAAGTAAACAAATAATCCTTATCTCTTTGGTACCCATTTTATGGGTCCATTTGGGTTAGTAATATTATTCAACCTTTGTTGCTCCAACTTAGAAAGTCCAAATCTTGTGTTCCTTGGAACCCAAACTAGTTTTGCACCATAATCAAACAATCTCTTAAAGTTACACTTGTAAACTTTATGACCCATTTTGTTGCAAAAGTTGCAAGCCATTGGTAATCTAGGAGTAGGCCTCCAAGTATATTTTGGTTCAAATGTTGGTCTTTTAGTCCACATAACATTTCTCCTTTGTGGCTTGTATATAGGTGCAATTTTGGTTTGATATTTCCCAAGTGTAGGCACATTTGATTTGCCACTTTCTCCTTGCTCAAATGTATTGTATCCAAGACCTCTTTTGTTTGTTTGGGAGGTCATGTTCAGAAACATCTTTACACTTTCTCCTGGATTAGAGAACTTTGCTAATGATTCATTTAAGGATTTGTTCTCCTTTTTCAGTTTCTCTACTTCTTTCAACAATGATTCATTTTCTTCTTTCAGTTTTGTTGATTTTTCAGCTAGTTTTCCATTTTCAATAATAATAAAGTTGCATTGTTGTTTCTTTGAGGACAACTTGTTTCCTAGCTTTTTGATTTCCTCATATAATGAATCATAGGCAGTTTGTAGTTCTTCTAATTCAGCACATTTGATGCAATTTTGAAAAGAAGAATAACTTGATTGAGAATAGCAAGGTTTGGAAGTTACCTCATCATTGCTTGTACATTTGGTTGAGGTGGATTGTTCTTCCAAAACTTCAGTCGTGTTTAAGCATAGCAAGTCCTCTTCTTGCTCGATTCGTGCCATGCAACATATTCTTGCACAGTTGGCTGCATCATTTTTGTCGGTTGAAGAGCTGCATGTTGATGAAGTCTCCTCGTTGATGAACATGCCTCTTCCTCTTGGCCTTTGGTATTTTCTTCTTTCATGACTCTCCTTTGGCCTTTCTTCTGGTGTAGGACATTGAGCTTGCATATGTCCTACGCCCCCGCATCGGTAGCATTTTGTAACCTCCTTTTTCTTTTCTTTATGTGGTCTTTCTTTGAAGTCTTTGAGGTTCTTTTCTTTTCTCACAAATTTCCGGAATTTGCGAGTGAGAAGAGCAATGTCTTCATCATCGTTGTGAGATGAAGAGGTGGATCCATCTGAATTGTGAGTGGCCTTGAGTGCAATGGTTCTCTTCCCTTTGTGATTATCTTTGTTTCTTCTCCTAATTAGCTCATGTGACATTAATGAGCTAATAAGATCTTCTAGCTTCAAAGTATTTAGGTCTTTGGCTTCTTCAATTGCCGTTATCTTTGGAGTCCATGAATCCGGTAGAGCTCTCAATATCTTCATAACCTGTTCGGATTCAGAAATAGCCTTTCCAAGACCTTTTAGAGCATTAGTAATCTTAGAAAATCTAGCAAACATTTCAGAAATATTTTCTGTGTCTAGCATTCTAAAACTTTCCAATTCTCCTATCAAGATATTTCTCCTAGTCCCTTGGACTTGAGAGGTTCCTTCATAAATGGATGTTAGAGTATCCCATATCTCCTTGGCGGTTAGGCAAGATGATACTCTATCATATTCCGAAGCCGTAAGAGCACAAAATAAAGAGTTCATAGCCTTAGCATTGCTCTTGACGGTTCTTACTTCCTCTTCGGTCCATTTGGAAGCTCTTTCATCAATTGGCAAAGTTACACCATCTTGGATAGCAATCCAAGAATCCATATCGGTAGCCATGATGAGTTGCTTCATACGAAGCTTCCAATATCCAAAGTTGTTCCCATCAAACAATGGTGGTCTTGTAAAAGATTGGCCCTCGGCAAAAGCGGGAACGGAAGTAGATTGGGATGCCATGATAATGGATCTCTTTGATTCAATTCAAAGACCTGCTCTGATACCACTTGTTGGGTCCCGAATAGATGGCAAAACCCAAGAGGGGAGGGGTGAATTGGGTTCTTAAAAATTTATAACTCAAACAGAAACTTTACCCCGGATTAAGCTAGTCCCCTTAATGAAGAAACAGAATGGAAAGCAAAGTAATGTAGAGAGCAGAAATAAAAATAAGTAGACAAGAATTTTTATAGTGGTTCGGGCAACCTCCCTACTCCACTCTTCCAAGCTCACACACCTTGTGACTTGGGTTCCACTATTGTATTCTCTCAATACAATTAGAGCCTCTTGCTCTCTTCTAGATTCAAAGCTCTAGGGGGCATATACAACTAGAGCCTCTTGCTCTCTTCTAGATTCTAGCTCTAGGGGGCATCAACAACTAGCACAAGTAGGTGATGAGTCACACTCCAATCACACACTACTTTGCTATCACTTGATCTTAGCTACCCAAGCTAAATCAAGTTCAATACAAACAAATAATCAATGAAAGAAATCTACACTTTACAGATGTGTAGAAGCAGTTTGGCGCAGAGAAGAACTTGTGGTAGGCTTTGAAGAATCTGAAGTGAAGCTCTTGCAGTTTTGAAGTGTAGTTCTTCCTCTCTTGATTGGCTTGATCACTTTAATGCTCTTGTAGATAGGAGTTATGCTCACTTAATATTTTCCAACTCCTTCCCTCGTCCACCATGAATGCTATTTATAATTTTGGAGGGAATCCGAACGTTAGAAGGTAGGTGGCGCGCATTTAATGTGCCAACGTTCGAATTAATTCCGACCGTTGCGACCCAAGTCGCAGGTGGAGTCGACTTCGGATGCGACTTCGCCCAAGTCGCAGATGGAGTCGACTTCGGGTGCGACTTCGCTTCTCCGTCGCAACTTCAAGTTCCAGTCAGGGTCGACTTGGGTTCACGACTTGACCCAAGTCGCAGGTGGAGTCGACTTCGTGTGCGACTTCGCCTCGTCAGTTGATTTTCTGAACTTGAATAATTTCGAGATGCTTTGTTACTTCATGCCTTTGCTTCTTTTGTATTTTTCATGTCTTGAATCATTGAGTCTTGCTTTCATTAGCTCCATGATCTCCAAACCTTTGACTTGATAGACTTGATTTGATCTTGAACACCTTGAAACTTTTTGTCTTGGACTTGAGAGGCTTTGAGTTGATTTTTGAAATCATTTAATCTTGAAACTGCAGCTTGAATCAGTATCTTTGAATCTCCAAAACCTCAAGTCGCACTTCGGGGTCGACTTCGTTCGCGACTTCACCCAAGTCGCAACTGGAGTCGACTTCACTTGCGACTTCGATATTCTGCTGCTCCAAAATTCAACTTTGGAAGGATTTGCTCGACTGAAGTCGATGGTGAGGTCGACTTCGTTTGCGACTTGGCTACCCAAGTCGCAGGTGGAGTCGACTTAGCCTGCGACTTCACCTTCCCTTCTTCCGTTTTCAACTCTGGACAGTTCTGCATGTTTGAAGTCGATCTTGGAGTCGACTTGGGGAACGACTTGGCCTTCCATACTTGTTTTTCTTACATTTCACAAATTTGTTAGTAGCCAAGACATACTCAAATTGATTTGTTAATCATCAAAATATGGATTTAGCTATATTTCCAACAAAGTTGAAGTGTAAAATTAGAACTAACTCGACCTATTGTATTGGTGGGGTAAATGAATTCCCAAAAAATATGAAACTTGATAAGTTCAAACACAATATAAGATTAAGAAATGCTCCATTTTTCAGGGCAATCCAATTTGAAGAAGCCATTTAAGCAAGCATGTGAAAATGAATCTAAAATAAGTCTAAGCAAACATGTATAAACTGAACTTTGGGTTTTAAAACCATTTAAATGTGTTGGTTTCACCATTATATCAACAAATGTTCAAACCTAGTAACCATTGCATAAATTGGTGAAGTTAGATCAACAAAGAATTCATAGCAAGGACAGACCTTGAGAACATAATTTGGAGCCAAATTTGTTTCCTAGCCTCCAACTACAGTGGCTTCCATGAATTCATCAATGTCAGCATCAGGTTTAACCTTCAGAACCCTAAAGAAAGAAAAAATCAAAACTATCACCATCAATCAAATGCTCACGCATCCCTTTCAAGTTTCAATGAGTTCTCCTCCCAAAACTTATAAATAAGCTTCTATTCTTAGCTCAAATAAGAAGGTACACAACTTGTAAACTTGCCTTAGGGAAGTTGGTTCCATGCATGGGCATGCATGCCCTTGATCCGATTTTGATTCCGATGGAATGCAAGGCCATTAAGCACTAGGCTTTGCCCAAATAAAAAAAGAAGGAACACAATTCGCTTGGCTTCTCCAATGATCACGCAAACTTAACAATTGGTACAAATATTACATTAATATCAGAATAAATTAATATGCTTACAAATATACATTAATATTATAAATAGGAAGTGGACCTTCTTAATCACATGCTTGCAAGTCCCTAAAATCGAACCTCAAATTGAGGCCACAAAGCTTTGGTTACTTACTGTATGTCAAATTGAGTCAAGTTCCAAATGAAATTAGGAATCTTTCCAGTAAATTTGTTTTGACTTATTCTACCGCAATAGCCACAAGGAAGAATCAATTACAATCAACAAAAGCATCTTCGTAATTGTTACAAACAAACTTTTCATGCACAGGACAACTTCCTTGTCAAATATAGGCTAAGAGAGAGACAATGATATGAAGAAATTACATACAAGGAATATTAATATTTACAAAGTTAAAATCCATAGGCAATAATTTGCAAAAATTACATACTAGGTTGAGTTTGTAATTGCTGAGAAGCACAAACTATTGAACAATCAATTTGCTAAAGCATCAATAAAAAGTAAAAAAGAACATATAAGGCAATTTCCCGCTTTTGTTTAATAAGCACATTATTTCTTTCCGAAAATAGAATTTTTTATTGGAATGTGGTTGGCTAGAGTGTCTTCCAAGCTTGGCCCATCTCTCACCAAAACCTCAGGCAAGTAGCAATACAAAAATACCAAATCTACAACATTATTAATCAGAAGATTCACCAAAGTAGAAGCACACTTGTCTTAATTTGCAGAAGGAAATCTGAAGTTAAATTTTCTCCTTCTCTGCTGGTGCTGGATAAAATTCAAACCAATTCTCAAAGAACTAAAACCAAGTAGCTACAAAGAAAGAAAAAAAAGTATATTGTTGAACATAACAGTAATGGTCAAAGCTCACACGAAGAGACATTTTGCCAATTATAAATGTCATATCTTGATGGTAACTATAGCAGATTTTACTACTTGATAATTGAGCATCTGCAATAAAAGTCTTATTGGATTATAAACTCAAACATAAAAATTTTAATTACATCATGGGCTAAATAGGAATACATGAATGCACAAATGCATGCAAGTCATTCTAACCTTTAGCACCCATTTGATTTAAATCTTAATGTTCCTTCCTACCTACCATTTAATATGAACGACTACCCCCATTTGAACATTGCTGTGGTTGTCCAAAAATTGGTGTTGGTACACCTATAAATTTAAGTGAAAAGAACTTGATCAGCATCAATAGACAAAGTTAACAATATATGGTTTATGAAGGGTAACTATGTTTTATATAGAAAAGATAACAAAAAATACAAAATAACATAAACAAAAAACTTGGCTTGTGTCCACTAATATTCTTCTCGACAATATTCAATAACTTCGTTTCTAGACACCTATGATAAAAAGAAACACAAAGTAACTGGAAAAATGCCAAAGTAATTGTTTGTGAAATGAGACCTTTTATACCCGAAATTGTGAAATCCCAACCTAAATAAGATTCAATGTGTACATTGAACAGGTACATGTGACTTATATATGATTAAATGGAATTTTTGGATGATTTTAGGATTTTATGATATGTTGTAATTAGGGTTTAATTAAGAAGGGTGATTAAAAATTTAATCGCCGGAGCCCAATATGAGTCAAGGTGACCAAAGGGGCATAATGAGAATTAAAACATGCTAATGTGGCATGAATTTTTAGTTTAATTTCTATTATTTAATTAATGGAGATTAAAATAGAAATTGTGGAATTATGTTGGAAAAGACTAGAAAATTCATAACTCAACGCCTGTAAGGCGGATTCAAGTGAAATTTGAAATGGTAGTTGATGATGTTGGGATTGATGCCATGATATTATTGGGTTATGAAAATCCTTGATGAAATTAGAGTTATGATTTATTGATCATATTTCAATTTCAACCGTTAACTTAAAACGGCTATAACGGGAGCTAGGAAACTCGGATTGAGAGGAAATTTGAAACGGTTGAATGGAATTGTGAGATATTTATTTTGAATGGATTGGATTAAGCATGAAATTTTAGGAAAATACCTGCATTGAAAAAGGTGAGCATGATTGACTAATGCTCCATATTAGTACAATGCATTTAATGCTACAGTACCAAATATAAATGCATGATGTGAATGGGATTTGAGGTGATAATTGCAGGCCATTTCTAGTACATTTTATGAAATTATTTGAAATACAAAAATATGAGAATTTTCCAGCTATTAAATACATATCATGATGGGGCTACAAAAGGCAAAACCTATGCATAGCTAGTGTGGCAACATGGGACGTCCAAGGGGCTGCCTTGATGTATATTTTTGATTTTTTTTATTTGTTAAATATGCCACAAATGTTGCTGACATGAAGGGACACTAAAATATATTTTTAAACATGCAAAATTTTCAGCAAAATAATCATGAGATGCAGATGCATTGGAGATGGAATAAGTGGACAGCATATGGCCATTTTAACGTGCAGAAATGTGTTGCTGTTGTTGCCATTTCTTTTGAAAATTTTCATGATAAATTAATGGATTAATTAATGGGTAATTAGGTGTATAATTTACTCTCAAAATGGGATTTAAAAAAAAAATAAAAAAAATGGATGGAAAAATGGATAGCAATGGACATGCAAAGCTGGACACTTGGACGGCTAAGATTTTGAGCAGATTTTTTATTTTTGTAAAAAGGTAAAATCCCAATTTTACTAGGCTGAAATTTACCCAGCACATAAGGTAGATAAGGGAGCATTTAAGGTTGTGAAAATTTCCCAAAATGTGGGGCCCACAGTTGGAAAAATTATAGCAACTAGAAAACCCATGCACGTTGAATTGAGAAGGGATTTCGGAAAATTTCAAGAGCTGGTTTTTCACCCCAGCAACCAGCAGCTCACGTCCAGCCATGCCCAGCAAGAAGAAGAGAAAACCAAAGGAAAAGCAAGGGGAGAAGAAGAGAATTTGTGGAGGAAAACGCTTCCAAGTGATGAGGGTTTGATCTCCATTAACCAAGTAAGTATATGGGTTGATTGAGCTTTTCATTTTGGGTTTTAAACCCTAAAATTTTGAATATGCAATGGATGCTTAAAGAATATTTAAAGTGATGATTCAACATGCTTTTTAATGAATATGGAACATTCACCTAAACAGGGTAAAATGGGTGACAGGATCAGCTGTAGAAAATAATTTTTAATACTTTTTATACAAACAATTTTGAGTTGAAAATTTTAAAGGATATATAATAAATATTTATGATCAGATGAAAAAATTAAAAATTAGGTTTTGATGGATATAAATATACCCAATAATTTACGTAATTAATGCTGACTGAAAATGGATGCTGCTGTCTAGCAAGGTAAAAATGCCAAAATAAATATAAATGCTTAATTTTTTATGATGAAAATATTTATTTTGGTTAATTCATATATGTATTAAATTATTTTATAAATTTCAGATCAAAATACTTAATTTGATATTTATTCAAGTTTTTGAGATTTCAGTACGCCTGATTTCAGCATATGTGGATAGTTTGAGAAAAAAATCAAAAAGAAATATGAAACCTATGTAGAAATAATCCAAGTTGATATATGTGTTAAATACTTAAAAATTTATTAAGAAAAGTGGGATTATATACTGAAATTTCGGATTAATATAATTGGCTAAGGTTATGTTTCAAAAGACACGTTAAACGGGTGAAAAATGGGTTCCAAACTTGCTATTTTGGAAACCTATGACAAGTGTATTTAAACCCCATAAAAATACCCTAAATTCAGTGGTAATTAAGGGTAATTAACCCGCTGAAATATGGATTAAACCTCTGCCTTATAAAATTTTATGAAACATCTTATGTATATGTTGCTAAATGGGCATACGTGAAGCAATAGACTTGCATAAGTGATGAATGACATATAGAATATGATTTTGTGCAAAAATGCATGAAAATATGATAAATTTCATGATTACATAACTGTTTTGAATTATATGATGTTAATTCCCAATTTTGGGACTATGTAATGAAGCTTAAGGCGATAACGTGTGCTTAAAACGGGCACCGATGTGTGAAGTTTGTAAAAGGAGTGAAAAATGGTAAATGAAGGTTAATGAACCTATGTATGATAGTTAATGGATGAATTTTATATGGTTGAATGGATACCCTAATTATGGGGTTATATATGTTATGTGATGAGCCGATGGAATGTGTAAAAATGCGCACGTATATGCTAAACGTATGCATAGTGACTTGAGAAGTCGAATAAATGATATATGTGAATAAAATTGGTGGAAAAACTAAATGAAATGCAAGAAAAATAAATATATAAAAAATCATATTATTTTCATGTAGGCAAGGAAAAGAATGAAAGGAAAGGGATTATGGCGATCTCGGGTAAGCAAGCGAACTTTCTAAAATGCCATTTTCTTTCTATGGGATCGATATGATTGAAATGTTTATGGTTGTGTTTGAAATGTTTATGTTTATGTTTCATTGAATGGGCAAGCAAAAGTTTTGAATATGACGACTTTAATGCAAAGCCATAAGTTCTGAAAAATGATGACTTTAATGAAAAGTCTTAAGGTTTGCTTCATGGGAAGCAAGAGACATTTCTTAAGATAAATAATTTATCCTAAGTGTTGCCAAGGATGGGAATGCTTCATGTTAATGGAATTGAGAAATTTTTCTTATGAGTAAGCAAGTTCTCCATGATAATGTTTTCTAAGGATTTCATGTTTGATACAGATGGTTTTAAGAATTTGCTTTTAAGTAAGCAAGTTCTATATGATATTGTTCAACAGTATTTTATAAGAAAAAGAGAATTTTACCCTTTTTCACAAAATATTGTTTGTAAATGAGTTTTGAATTATTTCTACAATAACTTGCGATAAACAATGATGAAAAAGATTTGTTTTGCTAGGTCAAGATAATTAAATAGTAAATGATGTTTTGGACATAGTCCATATGTATTGAAATGATGTTCGAAAAGTTTTGATTTCCTTTAGACAAGGAAATCTATGTTAAAAATATTTATACGGATGTGTTAAAAAGGGATTTATGGATGACCAACCTCCTATGATTGATTTCATAAAATTGTTTGATTTCAGGTTGCTTAATGTCATGCAAAAGACTGTGCAATTTTCCTTTATGTAAAAATGATTGATATGTGGACAATTATTAAATTTTTAGGTTATGGACAAGGGGATAGCATAATTGCATAACTTTTGTAAACAAAAGGTCCTGAAATGGAAACCAAGATTTATTTATGGAAATCCATAAGTTTTGAAATTCTTTTATTAAAAGAGTTTTAAGATGTATCGTTTCTCAAACATTTCAAATGTTTATCAAAATATTTTACTCAAAATGTTTCTAAAGGAATTTAAGGAAGGTCATCCTAGAACTAGATTTTTAAATAATAACTTGTTAAAGTGGGTGCGCTCGCTTACAAGTTGACACGGACTGCGGTTTGTGATGTATTTTTGAAAATTATTCTTAAATATAGACTTCGGTCTAAGATTTTTGTGCATATGGATGCAAATTGCGGTCTGTGATCCTAGTTTAAAAGAACTTGGGCTGCGGTCTGTGGATCTTTAAACCAAACGGACTGCAGTCCGTCATAATAACGTACGGTGTACCAGTACAAGTAATAGGCAAGTTGTAGAGCACGGTTGGGATGACCGCGGCCCACTCTACATAAGACCAAGTCGCAAAGGAATGGCAGGAGTGCCGACGGTGCCCTCCCTGAGATGGGAGTAAAATATATAAACAGCCGCTGGGCTAGCGTGTTGTTAAGGATTCTCTTCCAAAAGGTAGCATGATCACTTGCTAAGTGTCACCACTGGATGGGGAGAAATGCATTTGCATACGTTTTTCTTTTTAAAAGCCCAAAGATTGGGATATAAAAGCATCTATACAAAAAGTTATCTTAAAAGGGATTTTTATGAGCTAATATGCATAAGTTACCTTAAAAGAGAGGGTGTTTTACACAAAAGTGTAAATAACGGGAATAAAAGAAAATATTTTTATGCAAATGCAGTTATGAAAATGGTTTATGTATTTTAATTGCCTTGTTTGCTATAAACAAGCCCCAAGACGGGGATTATGAAAAAGATTTATGTGAAACATGGATTGGACATAAGAATCTCCTTTTCTAAAGAGCCTAAATGATAAGGGTTTATGGATATGAGAATGTCCAATGTTAATGTGTTGGAAATAACAAGTGTTTTAGGACATATGAATGTCCATTGCCAAAGGAAGCTATATGAAAAATGTTTTGAGACATAAAATGTCTCTTGGCTAAAAGATTTTATGATAGCTTATGTTAATGATGTTTTGAGACATAAAAAGTCTCTTGGCTAAAGGATTTTATGATAGTTTATGTTAATGATGTTTTGAGACATGAGATGTCTCCTTTGCTTAAGGATTTATAAGAAAAATATTTTGGACATAAAACGTCCACTGACAAACGATAATTTCATGTAATGTTTATGAACATCAAAAATGTTCATATAAGAATTAAAGGGATTCCATCAGAGAAGGTAAAACGTGTATGTTTTGCCTTAACAGGCCTACATGTGGCTTGTAACTGGTTTTATGAATGAATGCTTAATGAAAAAGATTTCATGATGATATTTCAGGACATATACATGTCCTCAGAAAAAAAGATATTCCCGATGTTTATGAAAAAAGGTTTTCAAGGAAGCCTTGCCCTAAAGATAAAATGCTTACTTACTGAGTTGTCACTCACGTTTTGTTTTCTAAACCCATATACAGGTGAAAGAAAAGGCCTGGCAAAGGAACAGGAGCCATCCATTGAAGAAATGGAAAGATATTATAAGTTTCATGTGCTAAGGTAAGCTAATGTGTATATGAACTTAGTTAGAATTCTAAGTTCCATGTCTATGTGTATATGAACTTAGTTAGAATTCTAAGTTTCATGTGAGTCAATAACTGAATGTATGCAAGTATGATGTGTATAATGATTGAGTGAATAATGACAGACATGAAAGGATGTTATGAATGAAATGATGAATTTTATTACAAGTGAAATGTCACAATGTGTGATGATTGTCATGTCAAGTTATGAATGATTACAGATGAATAAACGAAAATTTTTTTTGGACATATTCCAATTAAGAACTCGCCGCGTGATCAGTGCAACAATCCTGATTCACATTTACCAATCGATAGATCTTAAGGTAAGGAAGTGACGTCTCGGTTCGAGGCGTTACAGAAATACTCAAGAGACTTATTGTGGAGCAAGCTCTTTGATGCACTTGAATTTTAAATGTAGAAAATGGTAGGTTGGTAGTACTTGTTCACTTCAATGCCAGCCCAGTGATGCCTACCTTTATCAACAACATCACCATTTTAAGCACTCACCTAAACTTATTAGTAACAATCTTTAGAACTTATGCTTTTTTTTTATCTTTTTTAGGCCTAAAGTTCTCTTACTGTATAAGCTCCCTAATGTTTCACTCTGCCTTTTAAAATCTTTCTTCTTTTCCTGTAAGTTGTTTCCATTTTTTTTAACTTAAATTTGATTCTATAGTTCACATTTTTCATTGCCATTATTTGTCACTTGAATGAGTTGTTTTCTTACTAAAATGATACCCGATCCTTTTCATTGTAGATCACGAAAAAATACAATCAGCTAAAAAAATACTAAGATAAATATAAAAAAATGTGGGGAGTAAAAAATCTTACTTCAAATCCACACCCATACACATAATAGAATCAGAATCAGAACTCCCCTAACCTTAAACATCCCATCATGAGTCAACAAGCACTTTTTATAATTTGGGGAAGCTTTTTATGGTTATTTGTAACATAAAAAATGAGGAAATATTACTAAGATATGAGAATCTCCACCAAAAATGCAAATAAAGTGGAGATGCTTTCAGGAAGCCTACCTGATTGAATTCCCAGACAAAGTCAAGAGCAGTACAATTATAAGTCTTGCCATGAATCAATTCCTCCTCAAGCTTCCTCTGTACAAATCCTAACCTATCATGCAAATCCACTAGCATCCCAGATTCCTCACCATTCTCTAAATCGTTTGAGGGGATGTTCTACTTATAGGGCCCCATATCTCTGAAACTACCCACTTATATCTTGGTTCCACTACCAAAAACATGGAGATCACATCCATCAAGAACTTCAAAAAATAAAACTTTCTACACCATTATGTTCTCCTTTTCTCCTCCACTAGCAGCCTTAATTTGGCTATTGATTGAAGACTTAGTGCAATCCCATCGAGTATCAGGAGTTCGACAATTGAAGGAAATGAGTGTTCTTTTCGGCGTCAATCTAGAGAAGGACAGCTTGATAAGAGAACCTTTTTGGGCAGTCGATTGTATGAGATCAAGAGTTTACAACAGTAGGGGTTGGCGACTAGCGACATCCCTTTCTATTCCCACCTTTTTTCTCTCTGCCACTTCCACTCTCTCCTCTGCATCTCTTTCCCTCATCGAGAGCCATGGCATAGATAGGAAGCTTCCTTCAGAAGCAAACAACCAGTAGCAATGTACACACACGTATGATATGCACACATTCCAATTTTGCCCCAGTAAATCTCAGCCTCACATTTAAAATGGAGGGCAGATCGGACATTTTTACGTTCAACACATCATGAAAGCATTTTCATAGAAACTGATCTCGGCAACAAATTACACATACCCATGCTTATATACCTAAAGATGGAGTAGCGACTAACAACAATTGAACGAATTAGCATAAGGGGACTGGTTTCCCTGTAAATGTTTTCACGTAGATTAATTGTGAAAATGTTGTATCTACCGTCCATTTGAAACATGTAGCTAAGATTTGTTTGGGCAAATTTGGAATGCATGTTGTGCATAGTTGTGTGTACATGAGGGGCTGGTTGCACACACTCACATGTATGTGTGGGCTGATTATCGCCCAGTTGCTTCGGGAGGAATCTTCCTGCCTTCTTCCTCTACATTCCACGAGAGAAATACACCATGAGGAGGAAAGAGCGAAAGAAGCAGAAAGAAGAAAGGAGAGGGAATAACTACTAGTCCACTGCTTGAACTTCATAGCTAAGATGCCGGTCTGCCTTAATTCGTAGATGCGGGTATGTTCTTTTTGAAGAAAATGATGGTTTTTGGTGGCGGTAGCTTTTTTGGAGTTGCTATCTAGGATTGTCATGCTTGTGTGGCTGTTAGAGGTCGATGCATTGATAACATAACATGTCACTGAAGAAAGGAACCCTTGATATCCATTAATTACGCTGGCTTCAAGGCCATGCGCGTATTGGGCTCATCTATTTTTGTTTTTTTTCCCAGCAAGTGAAAGATTGTATTATCACCATAAGAGAATTGTATGTCTTAATAGATGGGTTCCTGCTACCATTTTTGGGGAGTGCGACAGATGGTTGCTTAAGAGAGATTTTCCATGGCTGCACTTCGTGATTTTACAGCTTCTAAAATAGGGGAAGGTAGAGCTCGATGTTGGTTGATTAGTTAGGTAACCATAGGCTTCCTATGGAAGATGATGCAACATCGTGCTAATTTTTTTCTCCTATCTCATCCCAATTTGATGGGGTTCGACATCTTTGTCCATATAAAGCTTCAAATGAGGTCATCTGTATACTTTTCTAATAACTGTTATTGTATGCAAACTAAGTTATTGATAAATATTCATCCCAAGCTCCTCCAAATTCCAAAGTGCACATTCAAAGTATATCATCAAGAATTTGATTGAGTCGTTCTGTTTGTCCATCAGTTTGGAGATGAAATGCGATATTGACATTCAATTGAGTTCCAAAGGTTTGATGCAAATATTTTCAAAATCAAGATGTAAAAATTGTATCTCGATCAGACACAATTGATTTGGGTATCCCATGGAGATGAACAGTTTCTTTATAATAAATTTTACTAATCTTTCTACAAAGAAATTTCTCTTTATAGGTAAAAAATGAGCTACCTTGGATAAGTGATCAACTATAACCTATATAGAGTCATTTCCACTTTGTGTTTGAGGTAAACCTTCAATAAAATCCATAGTGATATCATCCCATTTTCATTCTGACACTTTAAGTGATCGCAATTTTCCTAGAGTCTATCGATGATCTGCTTTCACTTCTTAATAGGTCAAACACTTAGCAAAAAATTCTGCAAATTTTCTCTTCATATTATTTTACTAATAACTCTTTTTAAGATCATGATACATCTTTGTATTTCCAGGATGCATAGCAAATGAAGAGAATTGTGCTTCTTTCAGAATTTGATTCCTTAATTCAACTTGATTTGGTACACAAATATGGCCTTTATATTGAAATATACCTTGATCATCGATATTATACTCAGTAAGATCTTTTGGCTTCATTTGATCTATATATTTCTTTAAATTTGCATCATTCTATTATCTATCCATCTCGAGTTAATGGAAAAATCCAAGAGGGGAGGGGTGAATTGGGTTCTTAAAAATCTTTTGGTATTGCAGATATAACCCCTTGTGAAGTAAATCCCCTTGAATATAAAATATGAAGAATATAAATGCAAGTAGAATAAGCAAAATAAACTCAAGAGATTATAGTGGTTCGAGATAACTCTCCCTACTCCACTCCTCCAAGAATATACCTTTGTGCCTTGGGTTCCACTATGCAAATGGAAATATAGTAGATCACTTGCTCTCTTCTAGATTCTAGCTCTAGGGGGCCTTTACAGATTCTGCACAAGTAGATGACGAGTCATACTCCAATCACGCACTACTTTGCCTTCACTTGGTCTTGGTCTCCAATACCAAACCAAGTGGAAACACTAATAAATAATAAATAGAAATAACACTACACGTTACAAATGTGTAGAGAATGAGTTTCTACGCAGAGAAGAATGTGTGGAATGAGTTATTTGTGGAATAGTTCAGCACTTGCAGTCAATCACTCAGTTATTATTGGAAATTTTTTTGATGATCACTTAAATGTTTGAGAATAGGAAGGTTGAAGCTCAATTAATGCTTTAGCTATCTCTTTTCTCTTTCATTTGACGTGTATTAAATAGGAGATGAGTAAATTCGAACGATTGTTGGTAGGTGACGCACATTTAAGGCACCAATGTTCGAATTTTTTTGACTGTTACAATTCAAGTCTCACTCGGAGTAGACCTCAGATGCGACTTCACCCAAGTCGCACCTGAAGTCTACTTGGGTTGCAACTTTGGTCTTCAGCTTTTTAGTTAGGTTCTACTCTAGAGTCGACTAGATCTTAGACTTGACTTGAACCGCAAGTGAAGTCGACTTGGGTTGTGACTTTACTTCCCATTTTGCTCATTTGAACTTGCATGTCTTATAACCTTGATCATTTAGTGTGGGTTCCCCTTTCTCGTCTTATATTGCCTTCAAATGTCTTTGAGTTATGCATGTGGCCCTTTGGCTTTTTGTATGTTTGGCTTATTCTTTTCCTTACAATCTTTCACGCATGAGTTTGCATCTTGAACTTTGAATCATATTTGAATATTCATAATTATTCCAAACTAATCATCTTTGGACTTAAAATGTTATGATTTTGGCTTCCTTGTGCTCAAGTTGCATGCTTGGGTTAACTTGGTTTGCAACTCTACTTAAGTGGTGTGCTTTAGTCGACTTCATGTGTGACTTCACCTAAGTCGCATGTCAGAGTCGACTTGGGTTGTGACTTGACTTTGTCAAATTCAGCTCTAGACTCCTGAAGATACTTCAAGTCACTAACAGAGTTGACTGGGGTTGCGATTTCATCCAAGTTGCATGCGAAGTCAACTTCGGTTGCGACTTCGTCTACTCAAGCATCCATATTTCAGCACTGTCTAAAAAAGATCCTTTGAAGTCGATGCTGAAGTCAACTTCAATATCGACTTGACCTAAGTCGATGCCTGAGTCGGCTTTGCATGCGACTTGACTTGTCAAGCTTTGAATTTTTGAAATGTCTAGACCTTAAAGCATCTTAGCACACACATTAGTATTTTGACCCTACTCGAATTGAATTGTTAATCATCAAGACATAGATTGTGTTTGATTTGTCATCCTTTTATAATGATCTCCTCCTTTTTTATAATTGATAAAACCGATTTGAGATTGACCTTTCATTTAACAAATAAGTATTTTATCACGTTGATAATGCAGTAAAAATTCAAGACAACTCATTTTACAAGTCATTCTATGATGTTATTCAATTTAACAAAGTAAAAATTCAAGATAATTCATGAATTCATGTTACATTCAATTTTCCAATTTCATTCAATCCACCATAATCATCATTCACATCATAAAAATTTACATTCAAGTCGTAATAATCACTTATATTAAAAGGAAAAAATTTACATGTGCCCTAAATACAGTCTACCCATATACTAATTTATTCTTCTCCCCTTTTTGTTAATCACCAAAAGGGAATGGAACCAAGGAGTTGAGATTTGCGAAAGACAAATGATGATATGGGATAGGGTAGCTGTTGAGTGGAAAACATTTTGCTTGGGAAAGTAGACGAAAAAGGTGATGATGGAGCCTGAATAGTTGGATCGGCCCGAACTGATTTACCCTAGTAAGAATCAAAATCAGGCAAACTGGGGATTGGTTCGCCTCGCCTACAGCTGGAGTCAAGATGATATTTGATATTTTTAAACTCTTGGTCTAGTTTATCTTGCCGAGCATGCATTTTCACCAGTGATATGTTGATAGCCCAAGTTCCTAAGAGATTCTACTCTCCATGGCTTGAAGGTAATCTAAAATGACATTAGATGTAGAAGGTTGAGCAGGAGAGTGGGCAAATCTATCTATAGCTTGAGATCCTTGAGGAGAACAAGAGACATGTGAAGCAAGGGATGTCGGAGCTCCAAAAGTAAGAGGTGGAGATGGTTGGAAATCATAGTGAGGCTGATCCTTTCTCTCAAGTGGAGCTGCCTCTGCTTGAGATTCCTGTTTGTCTTGGGCTCCTTGAGATTCTCCTCTCCATTCAAGCCTATAGTTGTGCAGCCGAAATGCCTCGAGAACAACTTTCATACGGGTCAAGAGAGCTCTGTTAATAGCATTCATGGGCTTCAAGACCTCGTATGGTTCTCCATCCAAATCGGCATTAAAATGATCAAACATCTTAGTAATCCATGTGTTGGATGACAATACTCCTCGGGGATTAACTTTCTTTAGCTCTAATGTCTCCAAAAATAGTCTACATAGGCTTACTTTGACCATGTTGGCCACTTTCCATAAAATATTTGCCTCTTAGGGATAACTTGATTTCTTCCTCCACATTTAGGATAAATGCAGTGAACTATAAGTAGTCTTAATACCCTCAATTATGGAGGTAAATCCATATAATATAGAAATTTAATTCTCGGATGATATTTATTGCTTCTTGTTAGCTGGTTGTACATCTGAGTGAGTGTGAGCCCTGCTGAAAGTGGATCTTCAAGCATAGGAATTTCGACGATATGACCCACCTGACTGCGGACATTGAACTCACTAATGCCCTGTTCATTTCTTAAATTAATTTCTACTTCCTTAACATATGTATTGAAAATTTCTTAATCCCATAGGTAGTAGAATACTCTTATTAGACTAGGTAAAATTTTCCATCCTCCTTTAACAAGGCAGTCCAACCTTGAAAGTCAAGAAATTCTCCAATACCAAATTCATATTCTTGTAAAAATTTGAAATCAATGATCTTTGAAAGGAAAGTCTTCCTCTCATAGAAATATTTATAAAATCTATTATGTTGATGCTTAGTTCTGAAATATTCCATCAGCATTTTTAAAACTTGTCCTCGTGGAGCCGGAGTTCCCTTTCTTCTTCCCACATTCTCAATAATTTCACTAATTTATGGATTTTCTTCCTCTCTAGGTATGGAGGTAGAAGGATTACCTTTTTGAAACCTAACCCGTTGATCTGTGGATGTCGTGGCCTCATCCCTAGCTCTTTTGGATGGAGTTCGCTGTCGATGTGGGATATCCTCCTGGGTAGCTTACTTGGACGGCCAAGAGGTTGGAAGCTTGGAGGACTTTGAAATAGCCTAGGGTGCCATTTAAGGAATGGAGAGGTTGGATGGTGAAGATGGTGAGATTTAGAGATGGGAAAATTAATGATGGAAGATTTGACGATTTTGAGCTTGGAAGAAGAAAAAATAGAGTCGGAATGAAAATGGGAAGAAAGAAATGAGAGAAAGAGACCGGTTCGTACCTAAAGTAGGTCAATCAAAACGACATCCGCAGAGTCGACTCTGAACCCTAAGTCGGGTTCGAAGTCGACTTTGCTCATCTGAAGTCGACTTGGGATGAGTGGAGTCGACTTAGCTCCGTCGACCTAAGTATAAATGTACTCCATTTCCTACCCATTTAACTTATTTCATACATGCAAGTCATTTCAACAAACATAACATTCATAAACATCATATTTAACAGTAATTTTACAATTTTACATCAATTTCATGTTTCAATATCAATCATATTCATTTCATTTCTAATTTTGTAAAATGATTCATTTCCTAATGGTTTAGTAAAGATATCAACTGTTTGATCTTTTGTTTTAACATATTCTAAACAAATATCATGATTTTCAATATGTCTCTAATGAAATGATGTCTTACATCTATGTATTTGGTTCTAGAATGCAATATGGGATTTTTAGTTAGGCATATGGCACTAGTATTGTTATATCTAATAGGTATATCTTTGTAATCTATCTCATAATCTTTAAGTTATTGTCTTATCCAAAATAATTGGGCACAACAGCTCCCGACGGTAATATATTCAGCTTCCGCCATAGATACAACAACACTGGTTTATTTTTTTATCATAAAATCATCATGTTTCTAAGAAATTGGCATGTTCCCTTAGTACTTTTTCTATCTACCTTGTAATTGGCAAAATCCGCATCCAAATAATCAATGAAATCAAATGTTGACTGTTTAGGATACCATAGTCATAGATTGGTAGTGTCAATCAAATATTTAAAATTTTTTTACATAGTTATCAAATGTGATTCCTTGGGACATGGCTAAAATCTAGAACATATGCACACACTAATTAATATATCTGGTCTGGATGCAGTCAAGTACAACAAAGATCCTATCATACTCCTATACAACTTTTGTTCAATTGGTTTACGTATTTCATCCTTGTCGATTTTGATAGTCGAGCTCATGGGTGTATTTTCTCTTTTACTATTTTGCATGCCAAACTTCTTAAGAATGTCTTTGACGAACTTGGACTGATTTATAAAAATTTCTTTATTTAATTATTTAATTTGCGGTCCAAGGAAAAAATTTAACTCGCCCATCATGCTCATTTCAAATTCGTTCTATTTAAGCTTGGAAAATTCTTGACATAAAGATTTATTAGTAGCACCAAATACAATATCATCTACATAAATTTGAACGATTAGAATATCTTTTTCTTTGTACTTAACGAATAGGGTAGTGTCGACTTTTCCTCTTTGAAATTTATGATCAATCAAGAATTTGCTTAGCCTCTCATACAAAGCTCTTGGAGCCTGCTTTAGTCAATACAAGGCTTTAGTCAACTTATAAATAAATTTGGATTGATCTTTTTACTCAAATTCAGGAATTTTTCAACATATAGCTCTTCATTAAGGTATTCATTTAAAAATGCACTCTTAACATCCATTTGAAACAGTTTGATACCCATATGAGATGCAAATGTTAATAAGATGTGTATGACTTCTAATTTAACCATAGGAGCATATAATTCCTCAAAGTCAATTCTTTCCTCTTGTGAATATCCCTTGGCCACAAGTCTAATCTTGTTTTTAATAACAAGTCCACTTTTATCTAATTTGTTCCTAAATACCCATTTAGTTCCAATGATTGTGCAATCTTTAGGTCTAGGAACTAGGTGTCGTACTTGGTTTCTTTCAAATTGATTTAGCTCTTCTTTCATTGCCATAATCCAATTTTCATCATTAAGAGCTTGATTAACTGAATTTGGATTTATTTTAGATACAAAGGTAAGATGTCCACATATATTATGCTTAGAGCCCCTAGTTTTGACACCTTCATATATGTTACTAATTACTTACTCAATTGAATGATTATTTTTGAATTTCAGATCCTTTGGAGGTTTTTAGGAATCATTACCTTCACTTACCTCCTTATTCGGGATTTGATCTTGCTTAGGTTCGCTCCCCCTTGCTTTTCACTTGTAGCTTGTTGAAATTCTTTGATAAATCATCTGCACACTCAGCTCATCTTCCTTCTTGAGAATTGCGTTAAATTCATTAAATATAATCTGAATTGACTCTTCTACTACTTGATTTTTTTTTGTTTAAAACTCTATATGCATTGTTATTTAATGAGTATCTAAGGAATGTTGCTTCATTACTTTTGACATCTAATTTTCCTAGTTTGTCTTTTCCATTATTTAATACACAACAAGTGCAGCAATCGAAGGCATGAAAGTATGAAATATTTAGTTTTATACATTTCCATAGCTTATATGGGGTCTTTCTCAAGATTGCTCTAATGATAACTCGATTTAATACATGACGAGTTGTACTTGCAGCTTCACCCCAAAATTGCTTGGATAATTTGCTTTTATTTAGCATAGTCCTAGTCATCTCTTGTATTATTTTTTTTCTCTCGACTACCCCATTTTGTTAGGGGGTTCTTGGAGCAAAAAATGTATAGTGAATTCCTTTTTCATTGTAAAATTTTATTTATCATTTATTTTCAAATTCACCATCATAGTCACTTCATAATTCTATTTTATTTTTCATTTTGCACCAATTTTGAAAAACTAACAGATATTGAAAAGGCTTCATCTTTGCTAGCTAATATCATTATCCAGGTGAATCTTGAAAAATCATCTACAATAACAAAAATATATTTTTTCTTCAAAGCTCAAAATGTCGGATAGCCCATAAAGATCCATGTGTAATAATTCAAGTGACCTTGAGGTTGAAATTTCATTTTTAAATGAAAATGACATTTTAGGCTGTTTGGACACTTGACATACCTTGCAAATTTTATCTTTATCATATTTGATTTTTGGTACCTCTTCTACCAAACTCTTTTTCCATAGGGTATTAATGTTTGACATATTTATATGTCCATGTATTTTATGCCAAACCCATGGATTATTATAAATAGTCATAAGACATTTTTCATCTAATTCATTAAGGAAAACTAAATGTATATTTCCATATCTTTTGTCACTAAAGACTATGTGATCTCCATCAAAGACATTGCATATAAATGATTCAAACACGACTTTGCAACATTTGTTATATAATTGACTAATACTCATTAAGTTGTGTTTGAGTCTTTCAATAAACAACGCACCCTCTATACATGCATTTAAAATACCATAAATATTTTCATTACCGTTAATTTTACCTTTTTCATTGTTCTTAAATGCATCAGTACCTCCATTATATGGTTTGATATATGAAACAATGTTTTATCTCCTATCATGTGTCTTGAGCAGCCACTATCCATGAACCATATGTTGTTGCCTTTTACTTTAAAATAAACCTGCAAAATTTTTTACATAAAGCTTACCTCTTTGGTACTCATTTGATGGGTCCATTTAGGTTAGTAAGTCATTGGAGTCCACATTGCTTTACTTTTGAAGAAACAAATCTAATGCTCTATGATACCCAAACTAATTTAGCGCCTTGGTTGTATAATTTTTTAATTCTACATTGAAATATTTTGCGACTAAACTTGTTACAGAAATTGCATGCCCTTGGAAGTCTTAGAGTAGGGCTCCATGCATACTGTGGTTCCCAAGTTGGCCTTCTAATCCAAACAGCATTATTCAATTTAGTTTTGTGCTGAAAAATAGTTGCCTTGGTTTGGGATTTCACCAATTTTGGAGCATTTGGTTTGCTGCATTCTCTTTGCTCAAATGTAGAGTACGCAAGTCCTTTTTTGCTAGTTTGGGTGGTCATATTTAAAAGCATTTTGTCACTTTCTTCTGGGTTAGAGAATTTGACTAAAGACTCATTCAAGATCTCATTTTCTTTCTTTAGCATTTCTGTCTAAGTTGTTAAGGCCTTAGTTTTATCTGCTAGACATTTGACCCTTTCAGCTAGTTTTCCATTTACGATAACAATTGAATCACATTACTTTTTCTTCGAAGCATATTTATTATCCATTTTCTTGATTTCATCATATAATGAGTCATAGGCCTGTTGCAATTCATTTAACTCAGCACATTTGAGACAGCTATGAGTAAAGGAATAAATAGACTTGGAATTAGAGTGATCAAATTTAGAAGTTACCTCTTCACTACTTGTACAATCGGTTGATGATTTGTCCATCTATTAGCTTAGTTGTAGTGAGGCAGTTCAAAATATTTTCCTCCTCAACTCTAGTCATGCAAAATATTCGAGCACAATTGGTAGCTTCATGGTTTTCATTTGATGAGTTGTTTGTTGTAAACGTTTCCTCATTTACATACATTCCTCTGCCCTTGGCCTTTGTAAATCTTCTAGTGTCGATTTATCTTTTTTCTTATTGTTCTTTTGATTTGCTTTCTTCCGGTGTGGGAAATTGGGCTTGCATGTGTCCCACTTGACCACATCTATAACATTTAGTCATTTTTTTCTTCTTTTCCTTTCTATTTCTTTCCTTGAATCCTTTGAAGCTGAGGTTCTTTCCTTTCTGAACTTTCTTGTGAGTAGAGCCATTTTCTCATCATCATTTTTTGAAGACGACACGAACTCGTCTGAGACATACATTGCTTTTAATGCGATGACTCTTTTTTCTTTATGATGTTACCCATTCCTTTTCTTTATCAACTGATGAGGCATGAGTGAACTAATGAGGTCTTCAAGTTTCAATGTGTTTAGATCTTTTGCAAAAATTATATATATATTTTTGGTGTGTAGCATCTTAAAACTCTTTAATTCTCCAATCAATATGTTCCTTCTCGTCCCTCAGACTTGAGAGGTTCCCTCATATATTGATGTTAGCGTATCCCATATTTCTTTGGCAGTTAGACAAGAAGATACTCTATCATACTTTGTGGCGATTAAGGCACAAAAGACGGAGTTCATTGCCTTGGCATTACTCTTTACTATTCTAACTTCCTCCTTAGTCCATTCGAAGGCTTTCTCACCAATCGATAGAGTAATGCCATCTTGAATAGCAATCCAAGAGTCCATGTCTGTGGCCATAATAAATTATTTCACTCTCAATTTTCAATAACCAAAGTTACTACTGTCAAATAGTGGTGGCCTAGTGAATGATTGACCCTCAGCAAAGGCAGGGGTGGAAGTTGATTGGATGTCATTTAAATAAGATCTCTTTGGTAGAAACTCAAAGACCTGCTCTTATACCACTTATCGGCCCCGAGTTAATGGAAAAACCCAAGAGGAAAGTGATGAATTGGGTTCTTAAAAATCTTTTAGTATTATAGATGTAGCCCCTTGTGAAGTAAATCCCCTTGAATGAACAGCATGGAGAATATAAATGCAAATAGAATAAGCAATATAAACTCAAGAGGTTATAGTAGTTCGGGATAACTCTCCTTACTCCACTCCTCCAAGAACACATCTTTGTATCTTGGGTTTCACTATACAAATAAAAATACAGTTAAAACACTTGCTTTCTTCTAGATTCCAGCTCTATGGGGCCTTTACAGACTCTACATAAATAGATGACGAGTCATATACTATTTCATCTTCACTTAGTCTTGGTCTCCAATACCGAACCAAGTGGAAACACTAATAAACAATAAACATAAATAACATTAACTTTATAAATGTGTTGTAATAGCCCAAAATTGAATCCTACATCAAAAAGGGGAGAAAGTTCCAGGTAGTTTATAAGTAGGTCTCAAGTTCAATATGATGTGATGCGTTTTAAAGCCTTGTGGCTAAGTTACCAGGCTAGAACGGACAATATCACACTGTGAGGCCCATAACCCACAGGCCCAATGGATATTTTCTAGGTCTGTGTGCTCTGTGCGTTAGGCCCAATAATCTCTTTTCTAGGTCTGTGTGTGACAAGGTATCAGAGCGGCTCCCCCTCAAGTAGATGTGGTTCAGAGAGTTGAACCAGTGAAATTCAGGGCTACAGCCAGAAGCCCAGAGTTGAGTTGGGGTTCGGGGACGAACCAGGTGGAAGCTGGTGGGCTTGTAATAGCCCGGAACCAAATCTCACATTGAAAAGGGGAGAAAGTTCCTGGTAGTTTATAAGTGGGTCTCAAGTTTAATATGGTGTGACGCGTTTTAAAGCCGTGCGGCTAAGCTATCAGGCCAAAGCAGACAATATCACTCTGCGAGGCCCATAACCCACATGCCCAATGGACCTTTTTGGGTCTGCGTGCTCTATGCGTCAGGCCCAATGGTCGCTTTTTTGGGTCTGTGTATGACATGTGTAGAGAATAAGTTTTCGTGGAGAGAAGTACATGTGGAATGAGTTGTTGGTAGAACAGTTCAGCACTCGCAGTCAATCACTCAGTTCTTCTTAGAAAGTCTTTGAGATGATCACTTAAATGCTTGAGAATGGAAAGGCTGAAACTCAATCAATGCTCTAGTTCTCTTTTTTCTCTTTCATTTGATGTGTATTAAATATGAGAGGAGTAAATTCAAACGTTTGGTGGTAGGTGGCACGCATTTAATGCGCCAACGTTTAATTTTTTCCGACCATTATGATTCAAGTCTCACTTGGAGTCAACCTCAGTTGCGACTTCACCCAAGTCGGAGATTGGAGTCGACTGAGGTTGCAACTTTGGTCTTCAGCTCTTCAGTCAGGTTCCACTCTGGAGTCGACTTGGTCTCAGACTTGACTTGAACTGTAAGTAAAGTCGACTTGGGTTACGACTTCACTTCCCATTTTGCTCATTTGAACTTGCACATCTTATAACCTTAATCATTCAACGTGAGTTCCTCTCTCTCGTCTTATATTGCCTTCAAATGTCTTTGAGTTATGCATGTGGCCCTTTGGTTTCCTTGTATGTTTGGCTCGTTCTTTTCCTTACAAACTTTAACGCATGAGTTTACGTCTTGAACTTTGAATTGTATTTGAATATTCATAGTTGTTCCAAACTGATCACCTTCATACTTAAAATGTCTTGATTTTGGATTCCTTGTGCTCAAGTTGCATGCTTGGGTCAACATGGTTTATAACTCCACTCAAGTCGCGTGCTTGAGTCGACTTCATGTGCAACTTCACCTAAGTTGCTTGTCGGAGTCGACTTGGGTTGCAATTTGACTTTGTCAGATTCAACTCTCGACCCCTAAAGATAACCCAAGTTGCTAACAGAGTCGACTTGGGTTGCAACTTCACCCAAGTTGCATGCGAAGTCGACTTTGGTTGCAACTTTGCATATTCAAGCATCCATATTCGGCATTGTCTAAGAAAGATCTTTTGAAATCGATGCCGAAGTCGACTTCACATGCAACTTGACTTGCCAAGCATTGAATTCTTAAAACGTCTAAACCTTAAAGCATCTCAGCACACACATTACTATTTTGACACTTCTCAAGTTGAATTGTTAATCATCAAAATATAAATTGTGTTTGATTTATCATTCTTTTACAACATTATCCACATTTAATTTGCTCAAACAATGAAGAATATAGCTACTTTTGAGACAACCTTGTTTGTATGCCAAGTGGATATATAATTAATTCTAATTGTCTTTTTTTTTAAAGTAATCCTTCCTCCTTAGTGATCAGATGAGCCATACTAGAATTTTGGCTTAAAGCAACTAATACTACATTTGCTTTATCTAGGTGATATAAAATACTAAGGTCATAGTCTTTAAATAACTCAAGTCATCTCCTTAGTCTCGTGTTAATTTTTTTTGAGTAAAAATATACTTGAGACTTTTGTGACCAGTATAGATTTCACATTTAGCGCTATATAAATAATATCTCCATATTTTCAATACAAATACTACTGCTATAGGTTCCAAATCAGGAGTTGGATAGTTTACCTCATTACACTTGAATTGTCGGGAAGCATAAGCTATAACTTTCTCTCTTTGCATAAGTACACATCTCCATCCTTTTTTTGATGCATCACTATATACTACAAATCCTTAATTTCCTTCAGGTAAGGTTAAAATAGGTGCTTCAATCAATCGTCGCTTCAATTTTTGAAAACTATTTTCACGATCATCTCACCAAATATATCGAACTTCTTTTCTTGTTAATCAAGTAAGTAGTGAAGATAAATGTGAAAATCTCTTTACTAAACTTCTGTAATAACCAACTAGCCCTAAGAAACTTTTGATTTCTATAATACCTATTGGTCTTGGCCACTTAAGTACTGTCTTAATTTTCTAAGTGTCAACATGAATGTTTTAACCAAAATTCGCACTTTTTAGTTTGGCATATAATTTCTCTTTCCTCAGCCTGTCTAACACCATTCTAAGATGCATTTTGATGTTCTTCCTCTGGCTTTTAGTAAATTAAAATATCATCAATGAACACTACAACAAATTGATTTATGCATTCTTAAAATATCCTATTCATCATATCCATGAGCATTTGTGAGTCCAAATTACATAACTAAAAATTTATAGTATTCATACCTGGTTTGGAATGTCATTTCTAAATGTCACCGCGGTTAATTCTCAATTGATGATAGTCTGGTTGTAGATCCATTTTTGAAAAGGTTGATGCTCCTCTCAATTGATCAAACAAATCATCAATTCGAAAAAAAGGATATCTATTTTTCATAGGGACTCTATTTAGCTATCTCTAATCAATACAGTCTTAAACTTCCATCCTTTATTCTTACAAATAATACCAGTGCTCTTCAAGGTGATACACCAGGTCTAATAAAACCTTTATTTAGTAATTCTTGAATTTGAGTTTTTAGTTCAACATTTTTTATTGGAGCCATATAGTACAGGATCTTAAATATTGGAGGTGTACCAGATATAATATCAATTACCATATCCACTTCTCTTTCTGGGGATAGGCTAGGCAATTCCTTTCGAAGGAAATTAGGAAATTCGTTTTCTGCTGGAATTTGATCAATTTGTATTTCTGTTCCCTTTATAATATTGAATGAAATGAGATAAGCTTGATATTACTGGCAGACCATCCTTGCTGCTTCCATAGCTAATATCAATATTGTAAAATTTTCAATTTGTTTCATCTTCCCAATGGATATTTTCTTATTTAGAGTTGCTTCAAATTGTACCTTCTTATATTTAAAATTTATAATTGCTCCCCATCGGCTTAACTAATCCATACCGAATATTATATCAAACTCTGTCATGGGCAATAGGATTAAGTTTTCTTCTAAACTCATTGAACTTATCCTAATAGGACATGATTTACATATTTGATTAACACTTGCCAATCTATATACAGGGGATTCTACATGAATAGTAATATTCGTTTCTTCTATTAGCAGTACATATGTGGTTATATATTGACATGCTATAAATGAATGCATAACACCAGAATCAAATAATACTACTACAAAATTTTCTAAAATGGAAACCATACATGTAATCACTTTTTCTTCTTATTCTTGTAATTCAGTGTGAGTAATCCAATACTTACACTGGATTTGTAGAAGTATCTGATCGAGTAGAAGTTGTGATTATTTTCTGTTGTGTTGGTCTTCCACATTCTTATATTCCCTGTGTTCTATTTCGATAATTTGGGGTAATACGTCCTACTTGGTCACCAATGAAGCATTTTATCACCTTTAGTCCCACAACCTTTGCCCATGACTGGCTTGACCACATTTAAAATACTTATTCGATCACTTTAAACATTTTCCATGGTGGCATTTTTGACGTTCTTACAAATAGGAGGACTTTTCTTTTTAAAATTTAATTTTCCTTTTTCTACAATTACTCTCTTATTTTTCTCTTTCTTGCATCGTTTGCCTTGATACTAGAAACAAATTATTTTTGCCCATGTCGTAATTCATAGGTCCTCAGTTCCTCTGCTTCTAAAGCTCTTGCCCTTTCCGATCTTGAAGCATAATCCTTTATTAAGAAAGGTATAGGGCTTTCTAGTAAATGTGACCTTCGTTCTTGCTAGAATCTTTGAGCTTTATTCTCAAGGCGTTATCAATCTAAGGTATGTATATCACTAAAGCATTGAACTTAGTTGCATATTTAGTAACTATTAAAGTCGCTCAAACTCGATAAGTTTTTGACTTTGAAGACTTGTTGAGAGATATTCTTTATTAAATTCTTCTACAAAAGTCTGCTAAGTCACTTTTTCAAGTTTTGACGTAGTGGCTAATAAAGTTTTTCATCATTTATTTGTATCCCCAACTAGCAGATGAGTGGCACGCAAAACTTTTTTATTGTCATTGCAAGGTGAAATCCTAAATAATTTTTTTATCTTCATTATTCATTGTTTGACTTCAGAGGATCTAGTTCACCTGAGAATTTTTTAGGATATTGTGCTAAAAAGGCATTAATAGCCTTTCGATCTGCTTCTAACATATCTTTCTGAATATCTATTGGCCTTAGTTGTGGGTTGGAAATGGATGCTTAGCAAACCTCCCTCTATCATTCCTTTCTTATTGAATACTGAGTTTCTTCTCAATGATTTTGAATTATTTCTGCTATTTAGGCTGCCATTCTCGAATAGCTTATTTCATTACTTCCTTATAGACGTAGCTACTTATTCTTTCATTGGCCTAGCTTGTCTAGGACCCTTAGTGGCAATTTCATTTTCAATAATTATATCAAGTTTTACATTATCTTATCGTTGATGGGTTCTCTTATTAGGTTGCTCTCCTTCCATCTATTGCTTAAATTTATTACTAGGCTCTCCTGTTTCGTGTTGACTCACGGGTTCTTCGTTTAGAATTGCCTTTCCTTTATATAGCCTAGTTCTTACTCGTGTAGTAGGCATAATGTTATCTAAATATATAAAAATTATATTAGCACAATATCTTATCATATTAAAGAAACCATAACACACAATCACTCACAACAAACACAAGTATCAATAGAAAACTTTTTTCATATACATTCTATTTACTGGTGTGAACAAATTTAAATGTATAACAAAAAGCACATTAGTATCAACACATGATATACACATACATTCATCTTACATACGTACATATCATCCAAAAAACACAAAAAATTCTACTAAGTTCATCTATTTCTAATGCGCTTGGCGGCGTCTCTATTTATTTCGCACGAGGGTGGGTTCCTCAGTAATTTTGTTAGTACTTGAATAGGTTGGTTCATCCTCATTTTCATTAGACCCTTCACTGGGGTCTTCATCACTCACATTAATGTTCCCCGTAAATCCTTCATTATCACTATCTATAATTATTAATAACTTCTCATCTAGTTATTGTAGAGGTGGTTCCTCTAATACTTGATGCCCAAGTGCTTGGGCCTCCTCTCTTTCCTTAACAATTTCTCTTTCTTCTCGTTCTACCACATTTTGGGCTACCCATAGTGAAAACAGACATACCCCTTAGCAAAAATGGTACCAAGGCCCACGATCAGGTAGAATAGGAGGAGGAACCTGGTTCTAAAATATAACTAATTCCCTATCCTAATCTTATTAATGACAAGGGGTGGAAGTGGTGGCAGATTTGCTGGGGGGTGGTGTAATCTCACGGTGAGGGACTCTACTAGTGAAGCCTTGATGATCCTGCCCTGTTTGGGGAAGTTGATGGTGACGACTGTCAATATTCTCTAATCTAATAAGTGGTGAAGAGGTTAGAGTTGCGACATTCTTTGGGTAATGAAGATCTAAATGATATATCCCTCTAGAGGCCCACTATCTATTTATATTTCTTCCATTCTTTGTCTTTTTTCCACCTCCTCCATTTTCCTCTTCACCATTTTCGGGTCAATGATTGGTTTTCTTTTATTTGTCATCTACATTTTTAAAACATCACAAATTAGTTATAATGTACAAAATAGCAATAACAATGCATTACAATTTTACAAAATTTAGAGGACAACACATGATATCTAAATGTTATAAAAATTTTTATGCATGTTTACCAACCTTTGCTCTGATTTCATTTTCTGTGGCGCCCTAAAATTGAGGTGTCTAACCTTATTCAAGAATCGTTTAGTTGGTAAATTATAATCAAGTCACGGTCATGTTCACATGATGAAATCTTCAATTTAATGTCATTTCAATTTACAAGCATTAACACACATAATTAAAATCACATAGTATTTTTCAAATATTAAAATATATATTTACATCATCAGTCTTTATAACCTGGTACTTGTATAATATTGTATTCTCACAATGTATCCATTCACACCAAGTATATAAGAATAATAAAAATTCAAGAGTCTCTAAATTGAGACTTCCTTTCTTGAACTTTACTCTACTTGTCGAAGGTTGGAAAAACAAAACGTGAATACTAAATTTAGTAAGTATTTCCATTCTAGTAAACATTTTCAACCCAAAGTTTGCCATTTCATAGTAAATGCATACGCATATGCATATTTTACATTCATGTTTTATACCTTCATTGGATAGTACGCTAGTTAGGTGACCATTAATTCGTCTACTTCTTATTTAAGAGAGTGTGCCGCCAGCCTTTGGGCCTAATTAGTGACTTAATCACATTTGAGGGAGACTTTTGGTCCACTTATACCCCTAAAATGGACTTTCTACCTTTGTGCATTATGCATCATACACATTCTAGCAAAATTTTTAAAAAATAACCACATTCATCATTCTATTATTTTTTCCATATTAAGAAAATTTTATATAATCATCTAAGAAGAAAAATTCAAGTTTATAATCATATTTTTCAAAACATATAATGGGAATGGTCATCCTTAAATCAATAAAAAATAGCATAATGCAATGAATCATAGATCATTTTAATATTTAATATAAATGATTTCAAGACATTACTTGCTTATCCTGGAATATTAGCTTGTCCCTCTGACTTTCTCTTTTCATTTACCTAAACAAGAAAAAAGGACTATCTTATATATTTAACATCCACAATTCCTAGTAGTAGTAGTTTTATAATATATATATATGTATCATTTAACCATATTAGTTATAACATGCAAACCCACAATTTAATTATATTACAAAAACTATGCAAGAGTTGTTTATACCAGTATTGTTAGAACCGGACCGGCCGGTCCGACCGTTCCAACCAGGAACCAATCCAAAGTCCGGTTCATATGTATGCGATTCGGTTTAATTGTAATAAACCGTGCGAACCGGCAGTCGAACCGGACGTCACGGTTGGATCGTATGCGACCGGTTCGGCGGTTCGACAGATAATTTAAAAAAAGTCGACACAGGGCAACCCATTCTCCTTTTTATTTTGCCCCCAAATCGATTGTCGCACAGTAGAGCTTCCCTCCTCCATTTTCTCTCAGCAGCCGAAATCACCAACTCATCTCAGCATTCTGCTCCCCCACCATTTCGCCGCTCTCATCCATTTTCTCTCAGCAGCAGCACTCTAATCAATTGCTCCACACCCATTTCGCCATTGTCATCCATTTTCTCTCAGCAACAGCACTCTGCTCACCCCCCCCCCATTTTGTCGCTCTCATTGGCCATAGATTCGTCACCAAGTCATCATCCTCGAGGGTCCAGGGCTCGACAGTGCCAATCCTCCCCGGGGCCGTGCTAGATTCGTCACCGATCTCATCGTGCCTTTTCATGGTTTTTAATACCAACAATTAGGTAGCTTTTGGGCAAAGTCCACCGTTAATTTCCACGATCAGATTTTAGCCTCTAGCTAGTGCCTCTACATATGTGAATTCATTACCTTTTTCTAGCCTTTATGCTTCTTTACTTATTTATTTTGCTGCTTTTCAATTATGCAGGGAATGCTCCTCTCTATCTCTCCCCCCTTTTTTGCTTGGGAATTTTGTGTGGGGGACATAATTTCATGCAGTTTTTACAAGCAATGTGTATGTTTTGGCTAGAAATATCATATCATGAGATTTCATATTTTTCTTAACACCAACAACTGAGTGAATCTTGGGCATAGTCTAATGTTAGCTTTTTTAGCCTCTAATTAGTGCGTTTGTGAATGCGAATGCGAATTCACTGCTTTTTCTAGTCTTTATGCTTCTTTACTCTTTTATTTTGCAGCTTTTTCAGTTCTGTATGGAATGCCTTTTTTTTACTGTCCAGCATTTTGTGTGTTTTTTAAATAAACCATTTAAATGCCCATTTGGAGATTATTTCATTTACTTCCCTGCTTTGTCATTTTTTCTTATCATGATCCATTAGTCATTTGATTAATTTCATCTGTCCTCAGCTACCATAGATCCTTCAATTTGCACAACAAATGTTATAATTTTCTTGGTTTTTGTTCTTCTATCTTGTTCTTTCTTTTTCCTCTCTGCGTACTCTTCTTCATTTCCGATTTGTTCATCTCCGCACACTTGCTCTAGCGAGAAACTACTTGTGAAACCCCAACCTAAATAAGATTCAATGTGTACATTGAACAGATACATGTAGGGGTGCAACTCGGGTCGGGTTATACCGGGTTGGAGTGAACCCAAACCCTAACCCTAAGAATTTAATCCGGGTTCAGACCGGGTTAGGACCGGGTTCGCATTGGTTTTGGTTTGGTTTCGGGTTAAAATTCGGGTTACCAAAAAACTATTTTTTTCCAAATTTAATTGTAATCTAAAAGAAAATTATTGGAATATACATACCTGTGTTTATGAAGTCAAGCCTCACGCTAAATTCTGCAACATCCTTTCAAAGAATTCTGCAACATCATGCTGAATTCTGCAATATTCTCTACAATATTCTTTGAATGAACTCTGCAAGCAATTTTTCAACACCCTATAGACACAAATAAATCGTAAATTATTTAGTTTTATGACTAGTTGGTCATTTCTATTTAATAGCTAATGGAAATGACTCAAGTTTAGCAAATAAAAAATGAACATATCATACAAACTATTGTAGTTGAAACTAAACATTATCATACAAATTGCTAAAATAGAAATTGGCCACTTGTCATACCAATAAACTTAAAATATGAATCAAATTTATACTACAATCTGAAATTCAAACTAACATATTTCTCATACTAACAGAAAGTATGATATAAAATAGATTTATCATGCCAACTTAAATGCAAACATAATTCACATAACAGTTATTCAAAGCAACTAAATCTAAATACACTAAGTATAATGGTTCAACATTCCAATATATTGATACACTGGCCACCTATATATTAATATTACAAAAAAATATGTATAATTTATGAAAAAATTATATAAATTACACCAGGATTCGGACCGGGTCGGGTTTTGGTACCGGGTTGGTGCGAACCCAGGTTTGGTTTCGGGTTTCTACGGGTCGGGTTGAAACCGGGTCTATTTTGGAAAAAATCTAAAAAATAAAACCCATTTTTGGTTTTGGTACTGGATCGGGTCGAGCGGGTTCGGACCGACACGGTACCAAGTTGCACCCCTAGATACATGTGACTTATATATGATTAAATAGAATTTTTGGATGATTTTAGGATTTTATGATATTTTGCAATTAGGGTTCCACTAAGAATGGTGATTAAAAATTTAATCGTCGGAGCCCATTATGAGTCAAGGTGACTAAAGGAGCATAATGAGGACTAAAACATGCTAATATGGCATGAATGTTTAGTTAATTTCCATGATTTAATTAATGGAGATTAAAATGAAAATTATGGAATTATGTTGGAAAACACTAGAAAATTCATAACTCAACGCCTGTAAGGCAGATTCAAGTGAAATTTGAAATGGTAGTTGATGATGTTGGGATTGATGCCATGAGATTATTGGGTTATGAAAATCCTTGATGAAATTAGAGTTATGATTTATTGATCATATTTCAATTTCAACCGTTAACTTTAAACGGCTATAACGGGAGCTAGGAAACTCGGATTGAGATGAAATTTGAAACGGTTGAATGAAATTATGAGATGTTTATTTTGGGTGTCTTAGATTAAGCATGAAATATTGAAAAAATAACTGCATTGAAAAAGGTGAGCATGGTTGACTAATGCACCTCAAAAGTATTCTTCATTTAATGCTAGAGTACATGGAATTAATGCATGATTTTAATGAAAAATAGGTGTCAAATGCAGCTCAATTGTAGAGTATTTTATTCATAATTATAAAATTTAAAAATCCCATGAATTATCCAAGTATTAATGTCCACATTTAAGGGGCTAAGGAGAGCTCAAATGAACATAGACAAGGATGGCAATGCATGGACGTCAAGAGGTTGTAATTGTTGGATTTTTTGCAATTTTTATTTTATAAATGATGTACATATATATAGTTGACATGTTGGGATGTATAAATAAGCATTTAATTATGTGAAAAAAATCCAAGAAAATTCGCGAATTGCAGCTGCCATGAAAGGTGGAAAAAATGGACAGCTTGTTTACACATGTGGACGTCCCATATTTGATGCTACTGCAATGATTTTTATTAATTTTTTTAACACCAAATTAATATATGAATTAAGGTATAATTAGGTGTATAAATTACCCACATTTTGGGATTTTAAAAAAATGATGAAAATGGGCAGCAAGTGACGTGTAAGGGCTGGACAGATTTGGACGGTCTTGATGCATGCAGAATTTTGCAATTAATAAAATATGAAAAAAATAATTTATATCGCTGTGAGTTCACCAGCACAAAAAGGGGATAGACATGCATTAAGTGGCTGTGGAAAATGCCCCAGCAAGTGGGGCCCACTGCTGGAAATTCCAGCTCCACAAGGCAAGCACGTTCACATGTGTTGGAAGCTTGGAGATTTTTTCCAAGTGTTGAAACTTGCACCCAAAGGACAGCAGCCCTCACGTCCAGCCATGCCCAGCAAGAAGAAGATAAAACCAAAGGAAAAGCAAGGGGAGAAGAAGAGAATTTGTGGAGGAAAACTCTTCCAAGTGATTAGGGTTTGGAGAGCATCAATCCAAGTAAGTAGATATGTTATTTTGATTGGTTTATCTTGAGTTCTTGAAATCCAAAATTCAAAAAAGAAATGGATGTTTAAACATGCTTTAAAGTGATGATTCAACATTCTTTTTAATGAATATGGAATGGGTATTAGCTTGCATGTATGAAATTCCATGATTTAGATGATAAAAAGTGAAGTTTTGAATGATATATGATGTTATAAATTAAATTATGTACGGAACAGTAAATGAATTAATTTTAGCATGAAAATTTTTAGGAAGAATAATTATTACATTATTAAGGAACTACCCAATTTTTTGCTTAAAAGGATAAGTATGTTTCAAATTAAAAATCCAAGAATATTAACCCAAATAGGGTAAAACGGGTGACAGGATCAGCTGTAGAAAATAATTTTTAATAATTTTTCTACAAGGAATTTTGGGCTAAAAATATTTAAAGATATATAAGAAATATTTATTATCACAAGAAAAAATTAAAAATTAGGTTTTTATGGGTATAAATATACCTAATAATTTACGTGATTAAGGCTGACTGAAAATGGATGCTGCTGTCTAGCAAGGTAAAAATGTAAAAATAAATATAAATGATTAATTTTTTATGCTGGAAATATTTATTTTGGTTAATTAATATAGTTAATAAGGTATGGTAGAAATTTAAGATCAAAAATACTTGATTTGATATTAATTCAAGATTTTGAGATTTCAGTACGCCTGATTTCAGCATATGTGGATAGTTTGAGAACAAAATCAAAAAGAAATATGAAACCTATGTAGAAATAATCCAAATTTATATATGTGTTAAATCCTTAAATATGGATTAATAAAAGTGGGATTATATGCTGAAATTTTGGAATAATATAACTGTTTAAGGTTATGTGTCAAAAGACACGTTAAACGGGTAAAAACGGGTTCCAAACTTGCTGTTTTGGAAACCTATGGAAAGTGGATTTAAATCCCATAAAAAATTTCCTAAATGAAGTGGTAATTAAGGGTAATTAACCCACTGAAATATGGATTAAACCTCTTCCTTAGAAAATTTTATGAAACATCTTATGTATATGTTGCTAAATGGGCATACGTGAAGCAATAGACTTGCATAAGTGATGAATGACATATGGAATATGGTTTTGTGCAAAAATGCATGAAAATATGATGAATTTCATGATTACATAACTATTTTGAATTATATGATGTTAATTCCCAATTTTGGGACTATATAATGAAGCTTAAGGTGATAACGTGTGCTTAAAACGGGCACCGATGTGTGAAGTTTGTAAAATGAGTGAAAAATAGTAAATGAAGGTTAATGAACCTATGTATGATAGTTAATGGATGGATTTTGTATGGTTGAATGGATACCCTAATTATGGGGTTATATATGTTATGTGATTAGCCGATGGAATGTGTAAAAATGTGCACATATATATTAAATATATGCATAGTGACTTGAGAAGTCGAATAAATGATATATGTGAATAAAATGGGTTGGAAAACTAAATGGAATGCAAGGAAAATAAATATATGAAAAATCATATTATTTTCATGTAGGCAAGGAAAAGAATTGAAGGAAAAGAGATTATGGCAATCTCAGGTAAGCAAGTGAACTTTCTAAAATGTCATTTTCTTTCTATGGGATTGATATGATTGAAATGTTTATATTTGTGTTTGAAATGTTTATGTTTATGTTTTATTGAATGGGCAAGCACAAGTTTTGAATATGACGACTTTAATGCAAAACCATAAGTTTTGGAAAAATGATAACTTTAATGAAAAGTCTTAAGGTTTGCTTCATGGGAAACAAGCGACACTTCTTAAGATAAATAATTTATCCTAAGTGTTGCCAAGGATGGGAATGCTTCATGTTAATGGAATTGAGAAATTTTGCTTATGAGTAAGCAAGTTATCCATGCTAATGTTTCTAAGGATTTTATATTTGATACCGATGGTTTTAAGAATTTGTTTTTAAGCAAGCAAGTTCTATATGATATTGTTCAACAATATTTTATAAGAAAAAGGGAATTTTACCTTTTTTCACAAAATATTGTTTGTAAATGAGTTTTGAGTTATTTCTACAATAACTCGTGATAAACAATGATGAAAAAGATTTATTTTGCTAGGTCAAGATAATTAAATAATAAATGATGTTTTGGACATAGTCCATATGTATTGAAATGATGTTCAAAAAGTTTTGATTTCCTTTAGACAAGGAAATCTATGTTAAAAATGTTTGTACGGATGTGTTAAAAAGAGATTTATGGATGACCAACCTCCTATGATTGATTTCATAAAATGGTTTGATTTCAGGTTGCTTAATGGTATGCAAAAGACTGTGCAATTTTCCTTTATGTAAAAATAATTGATATGTGGACAATTATTAAATTTTTAGGTTATGAACAAGGGGATAACATAATTGCATAACTTTTGTAAACAAAAGGTCCTGAAATGGAAACCAAGAAAATATTAGAGAAAAATATGATTTATTTATGGAAATCCAAAGGATTTGAAATTCTTTTATTAAAAGGATTTTAAGATGTATTGTTTCTCAAACATTTCAAATGTTTATCAAAATATTTTACTCAAAACGTTTCTAAAAGAATTTAAGGAAGTTCATCCTAAAACTAGATTTCAAATAACAACTTGTTAAAGTGGGTGCGCTCGCTTACAAGTTGACACGGACTGCGGTCTGTGATGTGTTTTTGAAAAATATAGACTTCAATCTAAGATTTTTTTTGTGCATATGGATGCAGGCTGTGATCTGTGATCCCAGTTTAAAAGGGCATGGGCTGCAGTCTGTGGTTCTTCAAACCAAACGGACTGCGGTCCATCATAATAACATACGGTGCACCAGTATAAGTAATAGGCAAGTTATAGAGTACGGTTGGGATGACCGGAGCCCACTCTACATAAGGCTAAGTCGCTAAGGGATGGCAAGAGTGCCAGCGGCGCCCTCCCTGAGATGGGAGTAGAATATATAAACAGCCGCTGGGCTAGCGTGTTGTTAAGGATTCTCTTCCAAAAGGTAGCATGATCACTTGTTAAGTGTCACTACTGGATGGGGAGAAATGCATTTGTATACGTTTAGCTTTTCAAAAGCCCAAAGATTGGGTTATAAAAGCATTTATACAACAAGTTATCCTAAATTGGATTCTTATGAGCTAATATGCATAAGTTACTCTAAAAGAAAGGGTGTTTTATACAAAAGTATAAATAACAAGAATTAAAGAAAATGTGTTTATGCAAATGCATTTATGAAAATGGTTTACATATTTTGTTTGCCTTGTTTGCTATAAACAAGCCCCAAGACGGGGATTATGAAAAAAATTTATGTGAAACTTGGATTGGACATAAGAATGTCCATTTCTAAAGAACCTAAATGATAAGGGTTTATGGACGTAAAACGTCCCCTGTTAATATGTTGGATTTTATAATGAAAAATATTTTTGGACATAAAAATGTCCTTTGCCGAGAAAGGCTGATGCGATTGATGTTCTAGGACATATGAATGTCCATTGCCAAATGAAGCTATGTGAAAAATATTTTGAGACATAAAATGTCTCTTGGCTAAAGGATTTTAAGTTGGCTTATGTGAATGACGTTTTGAGACATAAAATGTCTCTTGGCTAAAGGATTTTATGATGGTTTATGCTAATGATGTTTTGAGACATGAGATGTCTCCTTTGCCTAAGAATTTATAAGAAAAATGTTTTGGACGTAAAACGTCCACTGGCAAACGATGATTTCATGTAATGTCTATGAACATTGAAAATGTTCATATAAGAATTAAAGGGATTCCCTCAGAGAAGGTAAAACGTGTATGTTTTGCCTTAACAGGCCTACACGTGGCTTGTAACTGGTTTTATGAATGAATGCTTAATGAAAAAGATTTCATGATGATATTTTAGGACATATACATGTTTTCAGGAAAAAAGGTATTCCCGATGTTTATGAAAAAGGTTTTCAAGGAAGCCTTGCCCTAAAGATAAAATGCTTGCTTACCGAGTTATCACTCACATTTTGTTTTCCAAACCTTAGACAAGTACTTGGAGACTCAAGGGGTCGAGAACCTAAGAAATGGAGAAAAAGTACGTAATGTAGCCAACTTAATTAGAGTTCTAAGTTCCATGTGAATTAATGACTGAATGTATGCAAGTATGATATGTACAATGATTAAGTGTGTAATGACAGGCATATAAAGATGCTATGAATGAAATGATGAATTTTATTACAAGTGAAATGTCACAATGTGTGATGATTATCATGTCAAGTTATGAATGATGACAGATGAATAAACGAAAAAAAAAATTTTTGGACGTATTCCAATTAGGAACCCGCCGTGTGATCAGGGCAACAATCCTGATTCACATTTACCAATCGATAGGATCTTGAGGTAAGGAAGTCATGTCTCGATTCGGGGCGCCACACTACTGTGAGGTTTATATGATTTCTTGTTTGTATTTTTTATTGTGTGCATTGTAACAAATACATGAAGGATGATGAACCTAGATCATTTAATTAAGATTAGCTATCTGGACATTTAATTTGTGATTGGGCTTTTATTTTTAATGGAAAAAAATATAAGATTAGCTATCTGGACATTTAATTTATATTTTTGGGTAACCTGATGAAAGTTGCATTGTAGCCTTCCACATATGTTGGCATTATTCCATTTGTTGTGTTATTGACAGCAGTTATTGGAATTGATCTATATGTAGATTGAATACCATATTGATTGTATGTTGATCTTGGTTTAATTAGTAGAACAGGTTGTTTGCATGATTTATTATTGATTGTTTGCCTTTGATTGTTTATATGCTGATAATATTGGAAAAATTATTTTAATTGTCTATTTGAGAAAATATTTGTTAAATGCTTGAACAGGAAGAATTATTTTGCTAGGTATGTTTATAGCAATTTATTAAGGTACCAAAATAAATAGGAAGAATTCAAGAACCAATAACTAAGCAACAACGGTCAGGGCTTATCACAAGTTTAAGTCTTTCAGGTTAGTTAATGTAGTTAATTTTTCTAACATTCATGCTTAAAGATTTTTTAAAACTTGCTATTAATTTTTTCCTATATGTTTTGTACTTATATTGTGGTTCTTAAAATCTAATATATATATATATTTAGGATTTATAAAAATATAATTTTATCAATATATTTATTTAAATTTTAAAAATAATTTAATATTTATGACAATATAAATATGTCATGCTGATGTCAACGGTTCGAACCAGACCAGTACCTTTACTGGTTCAATCACCGGTTCGGTTCTAACAACATTGATTTATACAGTAAATTATGTATTAAAAAATTCAAGAATCTGCTATGTTGGAATGTTATTAATGGCCATACATATTAAATAAGTCAAAATCTATGTGAATATTAGCCAGATATAACCGGCACATTTAAAACCCTTTTGGATGTCAACCATGCAAAATGGTAATTAAAAAATTTGGAACATATTTAATGTGAAGCCATGCATAAGAGAAATAAGCATCTCAAAAAGCTTATTTTATGTGGGGTGCAAACTCGTTCATTCATAGAAGAAGAAAGGAAGGAATATATATATAGGTGCAGTGGCGTCAAAATGGGCCCCACACGATGATAACATTATAATGTACTCTACCCATTGTATTTAGAATAATTTATTCTATTACCATATTAATTTTCATCCCAATCGGATATGTGTATGGACCCTATCTAAAAATGGTACAAATTCAACTTAATAAAATAGTTTGATGGAAATAATAATTTTGAAGTGATTTTTTCAACATGTAAACCATTTGTTATGAAATCTATATATATATATAAATGATTGTATATAGGTTCATTATATTTTAATATGTGGGGCCCAAAAGGGGCAAATATACCACTATTCCGGTGTAGGTGCAGTGACACTACACCGGAACAACTTTTATATATATGAAAAATATTCAAGTGAAGTTGCGCCAAAATGGGTCCCGCATGATCATAAAATTATAATCTACTTAACCTATTATATTTATAATCATGTATTCTATTACCATACCAATTTTCGTCTTAATTGGATATGTGTATGGACCCATTTGAAAATGGTACAAATTCAACATAACAAAATAGTTTGATTTAAATAATAACTTTAAAGTGATTTTTTCAACATATAAACCATTCGCTATAAAATTTATATATAGATAAATGATTCTATAAAATTTTATTGCATTCTAATATATGTGTAGCTTATTTTTGGGCAAATATACCGCTGTTTCGGCTCTCTATATATAATGAACCTGTTTAGATGTCCGTATTTACCTACTTAGCTTTCTCTGTTGGCTGCTTTATATATTATCCTCCACTGACGTTTGTTTTCATTTTTATAGTCTAGGTTTAAACGGTTACCATGGTGAAGTAACCCAACCCTATTTACCATGCATTAATATCTGGTTGACAGCTTATCTAACTTACATGCACTGTACTGCTAGTTGTTTCATTCCATCTGTTCTTTTTTTCCAGCTAGCCATGTTAATTTATTTATTGATAGGCAATGTTGTTAAAACCGGACTGGACCGGCCGGTCGAACCGGTCCGACCGGGAACCGGGCATGCATCCGGTTCGATCTCATACGGTTCGGTCTGATAGTATTAAACCGCTTGAACCGTTGAACTGCCGGTTCAACCGTAAACCGCGATTGAACCGGTTAGACCGGTTCGCGAATAAAGGAAACACGCTCCAGCCGTGACGAGCAGCGGCGACGGCAGCACCGGCAATCGGACTTTCAGATTTGCGGCAATGGGACTTTCAGATTTGCGGCACCGGCGATCTGGTTTCCAGCGGCAATGGGACTTTCAGATTTGCGGTATCGGCAATCTGGTTTCCAACGGCAATGGGACTTTCAGATTTGCGGCACCGGCGATCTGGTTTCTAGCGGCAATGGGACTTTCAGATTTGCGGCACCGGCGATCTGGTTTCTAGCGACAATGGGACTTTCAGATTTGCGGCACCGGCGATCTGGTTTCCAGCGGCGGCAACGCCAAACCCATCTGGTTTTAGGCGCCGGGTTTCCACCGGACTGGATGCCGGCAACGGCGTCGTGAGGCTGCCGGCGGTTTCAGCGGACGGCTGGACTGCTCCCGGAAACGGACAGCTGCTTCCGGCGACTGGGCAGCATCGTCTGGCGGGGGGAAACGGGAAAAGGAAGGTGATGGAGCACCAAGTTTGGTGCTCCACTAGCATACTTTTATTTGTGCACATGCATTCCCTAAAAAATAAAATATGGCCATTAAATCTCTTAAAAACTTACAAAATCTCACCAAATCTCAAAAGTATGTTTTTGGAACAATTTTCATATGAAATCTATTATAAATACAATTTTAAATATTTTAAAATATGAAAGTATTAGATAAAATGAAAATTATCAATAGGCTAAGAGCTCACATAATTAGTTAATAGTTTTAATTATAACTTTATATATTTATTTAGTTTCAAAATTATTTAAAGGTTTGCATAGTTTTGAAATATAATTAATATTTAGATTTAGGAGTTATATATATATATATAATTTTACCAATATGTTAATTAAAAATAATTAAATATTTATAACATCATAAATATGTCATGCTGACGTCACCGGTTTAAACCGGTTTGCTTAACCGGTCAAACCGGTTTGAACCAGACCAGTTCCTTTACCGGTTCGATCACCGGTTCGGTTCTGATAACATTGTTGATAGGTGGCATTTTATCAGGCTAAGTCGATTCTTGCTGAAACCGACCATTTCCTATCTTAAAAAAAAAAACGCATGTAAAATATCCCAAATGATCCATTCATATCAAATTTCATGTCAAAATAATTTGAAATGGTTAAGATATGAACATTTGAAATTAACTAATGGAATTCATTCAAATTTTAATTTTTCTACCCATTTGTAATTATATTTTGTGTAGTCTAATCGGTTCACCAAATAGAATACATTAATTTAGGCTTACCCTTGTAATTTCACGCAAAACAGAGCTATATAAATAATAATAATAATAATAACAATAATCAATAAAAAAACTTGGAAATGCATGAAACGTGCATGCATGCAATTGTTACTTGCACATCTGGATTTTCAATGAACTTTCCTAATCCAATTCATTTATATTTTAGAACATCTCAATTTAGCCATCCATCTCAAGTTTCATATCACAACAATTACTGTGGGTTAAGATATACATTTTTAAAAATTAATTCATGAAATTCATTTAATTTTGATGGTTCTAAACATAATTTTTATGTTTTAGTCCATCCACAATGTAAAATATGTGAAAATAGACTTACTCATAATATTTCATATAAAACGGTCTTATATACATTAAAATAATAATTTAATAAACAATTAGCTAAATATACGAAAGGGATGAACGTCAAAGCATGATGGACGTCCATGCCATTCTGAGTTGAATTTGGGCACATTTCTGAATGCAAAGTAATTGAATCTCTCTCTCTCTCTCTCTATACATATATATATATAGGAATTTATTCCAGTGCATGCGACTGCACCGTGCAGTCCATGCACTGTGGACCCCACCTGATCATAAATGGAAAATCCACCCCACCCATTGTATTTAGAATTGTTCACTTTAATAGCATACCAATTTTCATTAAAATCCAACATGTGTGCAGTCCCCATCTTAAAATGGTGCAAAATCAATGTAATAAAATAGTTTAATGTAAATATCAAGTTTAAAGTGATTTTTTCAACATCTAAACCGTCTAAAGTATGATTTATACATGGATAAATGAGTGTATAAAATTTCATTACAATCTAATATGCGTGGCGTCCATTTTACAGCGGACTGCACAGGATCGGGTCTCATATATATATATATTATTCACTTATTTTTCATAATCTAATCCATTTAAATTAAAGAGTACATAAATTAATACTATCACAGAACTCTCATATTAATTAGAGTTGTATATTCTAAGATCTAAAAGAAACTGTTTAGGTGAATATAAGCCACAAATTAGGACCCTAATTGACCTAAAAATTTTAATTATTTTTATTTTTCCAAAAGGTCCATGAATTTAAACAGTTTCATTTAATATAGTTTAAGATTTTGAAATTCCTTCCCGAAAAATTTATAAAAATTTATTTTCATATCTTACCTTTATGAATTTGTAATTCACCCTCCTTTTCTCATAAATTTCAAATTTAACCTTTTTAAATTACAATTAGGTCATTGTCGTCTCTACTCTCTTCAAATTTACCCTTCAATCCTTCTTTTCTAAATTTGCAATTTAATCTCATTTTTTAAAATTGCAGATTAATCTTTTTGTAAATTTACATATTTTCCTGTAATTTTACATTGATAACATATATTCTGTACAAGCTTTAACGGTATAAATTTTATTAACTTATATACTAATTTTATACTAAATCTCAAATGATATGGGTTTCACACCACATGATTCAGGGAACATACTACCAACTTTCGGTGAAATTTACAATTGTTGGCTAAGTGTGAAAGTTAGCTGGCAGGGCGTTTGATAAATCTCAAATTTTTTAATATAAAAATGTTAATTAAATATAGATTCTATGTGAAATTATGTGAAATTAAATATAAAAATGTTAATTTAATATAAAAAATGTTAATTAAATATAGATTCTATGTGAAATTTCATGAAAAATTATATTTTTCATAAAATATTTAATTTTGCTATAAATTGGGTTATTTTGCAATATAAAATTATGAAATAATTATATATGCTAAGAGAAATTAAATAAGCTAAAAATTAACTTTGAAATATGTATTAGCCTCTTCATATAACTTGGGAAAATTCAAATAGTATGCTAACAATGTAAATCAACGTAAAAATATAGATACTGAATGTAAAGAATAAAATGGATAATTTTGTCCAAGAAATGAAATCATATATATGAAATTAAACAGGCTCCAAAAAAATATTTTAGGTTATGAGTAATCATATATAGATTACTGCTATTTGATGAGAGAATTAAATAATTTTACAATAATTTATGCACATAAATCAGCTTAGGAAAATGATTAATCTGATAGATGACTTGGACTGTTGGAGCACGCACTGCAGGAGCACGGATATCTATGAACCGCTGGAGCACCGAGTTACAATACTCCACCAACTTCCCCAATCTCCCAAGCATTCTAGCTAGCACCGGCAATGGAAAAGATCAATCGCCCCTACGATCTTCCAAAACGGCGGCAGCTCGCTTTCTAAATTACCGGCTATCGTCCAAGCACCACCGTCCCCATTCCTCTCCCCCGCAATCTCACCGGCAGCCATTGTTGGTTGCAGTAAACACACGACCAATAAGCAGCCATAAATTCAATTTTTAGTCAAAAACCCAAATAGCAGCAACAGATTTTAGCCAATCCGAGCACCAAACCCAAACTATTCTAATAGCAACTTCGATCTTCTCCTCAAACCGACGGCCTGCTTACATTTCATTCCTCCGAGCCAACTGTTGCAGCAGAAATTTCTATCGCCCCCTTGATTTAAGCATGGACTGATCCAATGCCCAGTTGCTAAAACCCATTTTTCGACAGCTTTGTGTTTTCTCCTAACAGACTAGAACTCACGCACGAGTCCGATGTCACCACGAGCTTCGTTCCAGCCGCAAGATCGTAGCATTAATCAGCAGCCGCCCCTGTTAAAGAAATAGCCCCATTAAAATTTGGGGCAGCAGAGTTTAGCAGCAACGCCGTTAAACCCATCAGCAATAGCTCGCCTAGGACCACCCCTGCATCTTCGGCCAGCTACAGATCATGGTTTTGAGCAACAGCCTTCTCCGTCATCCTCCAAGCAAGCAGCACTTCAGATTCCACCCAACAGCCGCTGCCCTGCAAATCGATAGCAACCACGGGTTTTGAAATCCAGCCCAACTCCGAATCAATGGCAGTGAATGCCGGGAACAACAAAATAGCCGCAATTTGCAACCAGTCAGAAAATTGTCCCTCCATCAGCGATCGGCCAGCAGGCTACGCAACTACTAAATTCAAACAAATTACGGTAGCTACACTGCAACTTCCATCGATGAAGTTTCACAAGGCAAGTTGCTAAGGTAGAGGCAATGGGCAGCAATCCCCCGTCGGATTCCAAACTCTTCCTAAGGGAAGCCCCACAAGTATAAAAGGATGATCGTCTTCTCTTCAACACACCGCCTCCTCCCGTAGTGGGACACACCCCTTGTGGGACCTCCCTCTAGCCAGAAAGGATAAGAAATAAAGGGTTATACAGTGGAGATTCGTTCTTCGTTTTGGGTAATGTAAATTTTATTTTATTGCTTTATAATTTTTAATGTTTTCTAGTTATTAAATTTAAATTTGCAGTTTTAATTTTTGGATTAGATTTATTGTTTTATAATTTTTAGATTAAATTTAATGCAATTTTCTTTCATGCTTTCACAGGCGAATTTTATTTTTGTAGATTTTAATAGCTTTTTAAAATAAATTTAATCAAGTCATTAATTAATTGTAATTTCTTTCTTTCTAACTTCTCTTCTCTAATTCCTCTCTCCTCTCCTCTCTTCCTCTCTAGTTCTCTCTACTCTCTTCTCTTTCTTCTTTCCATCTCTTCTCTCTTCCCTTTCTTCTTACCTCTCTCACTCTCTCATTTCTGGTAAAGCATATTAATATCAAACAATTCAAACCTTATTGTCTCTTTGTGGATTCGACCCAACTCGCCATTATTCTACATTATCTCCTATATAGTATTGGGTTTAATACATGTCAATTATTTAAATTAAATTTAGTAATCATAATACTCTTAACGACAAACACTTTATTCGCATTAGCATTACATATATTTATGAATAACCAATAAAATCCATCAAACCAGTTCATCAAAATTTGAATAAACTGTAAAAATTATAAAACATATAGATATTAATTCATAATTTTCTAGCATCATTGTAAAATATGTATTGTCCATATAATTTAAAAGAATAAAACATCACCAATTTTATCTAAAGTGTCAAAACTATATTACTTATCTATCTTGTTAAACAACTACACAACAAAATAATATATTCTGTATAATTAGTAAAATATCTAACAACTATCAATTTTGTGTGCACATTTTCGGCGATACTTGAATAACCTGTGAAATACATTTATTAAGAAAAACGAAAATATATAACCTATATAACTCATTGTTCCCATGAATTGCATACAAACTATAAAATTTATAAATTTTGTAAAAGCCGTAAAATCTGTAGAATTAATAGAATAGGCTAAGTTATTCCATCTGCTCAAATATATTTTTTGATTATACTAATTTATTGTTCTAAAACTTGGGCATAAATTACTTGTTATCATTTATTACGATTATTTATTATGATTATGTTACACATTTAATGTCTCGAATTATTTTTGTTCTATATCATTTTATTAAAAGCATATGATATGCCATAAAAAACACGCACCATGGGTATGTTTGGCAATTAATAGAAAATGTCAAGTGAAAACTTTTCATTCTCCATAATTATTATATTTTTTAATCATTTTTCCACATTTTCCTATACAACTATCCTACTTTTCAATCATTTCTACACAACTATCCACACACCTAACCTATCTATTTTAACTTTATCCTCTTTACTACTCATCATTACCCCTATTATATCACATCATTTGACAACTTTTACTCTCCACAATTTTTCATCAAAAGTTTTATTCATTACCAAACATACCCCATGATTTGAGAAGTGATCCTATTAGCCTAGGCTAAGTAAATGTCTCACTTAGCCCACCTTAAAAAATCTATTTACAACAATTTTTTTTTTCTTCGTGCACTTGTTTATCTAAGTGTATTTAACATATAGATCAAGTTTTACTATTTTTGAATAGGTTTATCTATTTTTTTGGGATTTTTAAACATCTATGTGTATATATGTATTTAAAAAACTCTTATTTTTAAAAATCTAAAAAAAATATATACACGTATCTAAAATGGTAAAACTTGATTTATATATTAAATACACTTAGATAAACAAATGTATAAAGAAAAAACAAAAAAAAAGTTGTTTTAAATAAGATTTTTGATGTGAGCTAAGTGAGACATTTATTTAGCCCGGGCTAACAGGATCATTCCTCCCATGATTTACCATAACTGAATCCACCTACCCAAACTCATACTTTAACGTAAAACATACTCTCAGTGCATGAAAAGACTAAAATGCCCTCGTTTGCATTTCGTCCAAAAATGCAAACATTTTCATTGGCATCATGCTCCTTTTTCTAAACGATTACTGTAGTTTGTTAAAATCATTTTTACATTTTTCTATACTACTATCAAATCAATTTTAATCTTTTATTTATTTCATTCTTAATTATTATCTTATCATATAAAATCAATTTATCACATTTTACAATTTTTTTCACGTTTCTCCCTTTTGTCTAAGAGAGATGGAGAGAAACCAATGTGGGAAGAGAAGTCCTCTTCTTGTGGGTGAATCTAGTTTCTGAGATAGTGTTTGAGTTGGTCATCAAGTTCTTAAGGGCTTCCCTAGGCTTCTCCCTATCAATCTTCAATTGAGACTCTTTCTCCCCCACATGCATAACAAAAGAAGAAGATGATGCTTTCCTTCCCCATTTTTTGTTACTACTACTGTTGCTATGAGCAAACAAAGGTAAAAAGGTAATTGGACCTCCGAATTTGGAGGAATGAAAAATGCTACCTGTAAAGAAGAGCATAAAGGAATTTTTATCACCTCACAAACCGAACATTCTATCAAGAGAGTCAAGAGGATAGACTAAATTCCTTTCTCTTGTCAATTGCCCTCTCCACCACATTTTAATATCACAAAATCTAAAGATCTCTGTCTTTACGCTGTATAAGGTTGGTCTAAACTCGAATCCGATTGACCCAACTCTTAGGCATTTTAGAAAAACTAAGTTATATAATCCAATTTAAACTGATTTCAAAAGTGGGTAGTTGGTTTAGATGATTGTTAACTTGGCCTGACCTGATTATATATATTAGTATATGATAAATTATTAAAAAAAAGTCATACATTAGCACATAATACATAAAGATTAACTAGACATTATTGCCTTGAATTAAAATTATTTAGCAATTATATTATTGTATAAGTCATAAATTAGAAAGTATTCCTATAAAAAATATTAATTGTTATTCTTCATATAAGTTTATATTTTAAAATAGATTTAATTAAGCAAAATATTTTTAAATATTATATATTTATTACCTAATTTCTAACTTGAATTTATGTAGAGTTTAAATAGGGTTAAGTTAAAGTGTGAAAAATATTGTTGAAAGTAGGATTGTATTGAGATTTTATAAAATGAGTTATCATTGTGTTCACCCCAACCTAAGTTAACCTGACCCGACCTATGCTAACGACTAATGCCCTCAACAAGAGCTTTTTTTAGCTACCTTCCCATCCTTTTGTGATTTACGATTTTTCCTCAAAATATTAGCTTTATCAATTTAAGGAGCTGTTTGTTTACCTGTAAAACTTTTCAACATCCACAACTACCCTATTTTTAATTATTTTTCATATTTTTCTATGCACTTAATGTCCTTTTCAATCATTTATATATGATTATCTATACAACTAACCTATTTATTTTAACTTTATTCTTTTTACTCCTCATTATTACCCCTACCGTATCACAATATTTTCTCTTATTTCAAAAATTTTTATGCAAAAACTTTTCATTCGAAAGTTTTATCACTTTCCAAATACATCCTAAGTTAAAAATAAAATATTATTACTTTAAATAAAAGAATTACATTTAATTAAGTGAATATACAATATTTTATTATTTATATAAAAAATCTAGCCCTTCTAATTTGATATTTTTGCAAATTAGTCTCTAAAAGTTTGCTATGTGGAAATTAAGCATCATGCTTTACATATTTATACATTAATTCTTATAAGTTTTGGAACAATGATTTGATTCAACGGGGTGCATGGAGTTATCCATGAAAACCCCTTTTGCAAAGTGGGCCCCTAATGCTACATCCCTAAGAGGTGTTTATTTTGAAAAAATAATAAACTTACATAGACTATTTCCACTAATGAATAAAGGGTCTATTTCTAATTACGAAAACCATGAGGCCTAATTTCGAAAGAGGCAAAGGTAGAAGGCCTAATTTTCTAAAACACCATTTATATTTTGTGTTGTTGATTTGAAGTTAGGAAACAAAAGATGGTGGTGTGATGGAAAGTGGTAGAGCGGAGAAAAGAATAAAAGCAGAACGATGGGGTGAGAGTGCGTAAAGCAACTCCATTAGATAGTTTTCCTTTGCTTTTGCAAAGGCTTCAGCTCCACATTCCAAAGTCCACTTGGCAAATTCACTTCTATCTCTCTCTGCCTATCCTTGAAATATGTTTCTTCCATGTTAGAGGACATGGTCCTTTCTTTCGTATAGATAGGTTCTTCTTTGGAAAATTGGCAAGCAAGGACATTGAAACGAAATCAGAAAGGACACATACACAAGTCAGGTAAGCAACTTCTTATGCTTTTAGGTTGAAATATTTTTTAATTTTCATTCCACTTGTTCTTTTTGGCTCTCGTGTTTTCTCAATAGTAGTTAAGATATAATCTTGTACTTGGCAAAAAAATTTATTTTGGTAGCCAAAATGTTGTTACAAAAGATTAAATTCAATTGCTAAAGAAAAATGTATTTTCCAGATAGTTGCTAACACATTCACTGTACTGTAGACACCCCTCCCTTAAGCACAATGATGAATAAATGGGAATGGGATCCAAGCCCAACAATGACAAGCAACTCAAGAACAAACACCAACGGGCTCTGGAACCAATGACCCATTCGAAGCAAACCGAAGCAGATTCAAGCAAATCTAAGCCAGACTCTAGCAAACAGGCCTATTTAGCTTGGCCCAAAGGAGAAAATCTCCAACAAGTCACCAGAACGGGCCTATCATGCCTTAACCCACAGGAGCAAAGCTCCAACCAACCACCAACCGGGCTCTACAATGCAGCCCTCTAGATCCAGCTCACCAGATCCGGCCCACAGGAGCAAAGCTCCAACAAGCCACTAACTGGGCTCTACAATGCAGCCCACTAGATCCAGCCTCGGCTCACCAAGAGCGGGCTCTTTCACAACAGCCCATCAGGCCTCAACAACGGCCCACTTGGAGCAACGGGCTCCAACCAGATCCAAGTCCACCTACCGCGGGCTCCCAGCCACGGCCCAAAGCCTACAAGGCCCGCTCCACATCTATAAAAGGGGAGCCAAGCTCTCACTTCCGACACACATGAGGAGGCATCCCCAAGGGGGAGGACGGGAGTCTGCAGCAAAACCCCGACACCCCGGCTTCTCCTCTCCTCTCCAGCTCTCCCTCTCTCCCTCTTCTTCAGATTTTTTATTTATTTTTCCCTTTTCATGCCGATGTAAACGGCTTCAGGTTAACGGATTTTTGCCATATCCATTTTAATCCGAAGATCGAGATCCCAGATCTGCAAGACCGTTGCCTTTATTCATTGAAAATAGGGACTGATCCCCTTTTAAGATCAGTGACGACTCAATTTTCTTTATTTTGCGTAAATACTAACGCGCTTGTTTGAGTTAACGCTCCGGCAAGGTGGGCGTATGCGAGTCCACAGATTCCAGCATAATACGATGCCGCTATGCTGCCAAATTTATGACTTGATCCGTGTATAAAAAGCCTCATTTTAGCCGTCATGCCGCCGAATCCACGGAGGACACTCATATGCCAAACTATCTAAAAATCATCAATCCTAACACGTTTTACTCTATGGGAATGCAGGAAAACTGAACCCACATTGTTGTTCCAGAAGCATTGAGGAACCGCCTCAAACCCATCCGGCACAACCCAGACTTCCAAGGCAAGGAAAACGATCCGAGCCCATTATAGCGCTCGCGGCGGGTGCTACATGTACGAACCATTGTAAGACTATTTTTTATAATAATAATTATAAGACATTGATTGCCAATAAAATCATTACTTTTATGCTTAGGCCTAAGAGTGTTTCTTGGCCAATAGCTAATACCAACTAAGCCGCCATCCATTGCAACTTAATGTTACATGCGAACCAATATTTGTTACATGTATAAGATTGTATTTTTCGCAGTTAATAACGATTTTTTGGTTGCTGAAACCAAATTTTCTTTTAGTAAAAACAACTAGTCCAAATTAATTAATTTCTAACTTTAGATATTATGACATGTTTATGAACCACGAGAGTCAGCTTAGCTGGTCATACTCACAACCAATTACGAAGCACAAATATCTATAGGACTAATCTTGTCTAGAAATAGGTAGACGATATTTGTTTCCTTTCTTACATCATCCATCCCTGTCTTAAAAAAACCATCTTCTCATCCATCTAAAAACCTTGCAAATTTAATTCCTTCATGATTTCAGCTAGCAATGATTTGATAAGATCCTCTTCAATGCCTGGAAGAAACATAGAATTGCCAAAAAGAGTCCCCAGTAGCAACACATAACAACTAAGAAATTTCTTTATAGTGTCAAATTTACTTGCGAATATGTTTATTTCTTTGCCTAAGTTTACTGGTATTTCCTGACGATTCAATTCATATTGTTGAATGAACAACTACTTCATGGTTAGGACAAATAAAGCAGAGATACAAGCGACAAGCAGTGTTAAGAAATAATCCTACAAAACAACAAAGTAATTTAAAAAAACAAGAAAAATAGAAACAAAATATACACAAATTTAAGTGAAAAATCTTTCAATGTGAAGGAAGAAACCACAGGCAAAGGATGAGAAAATCTACTATCAAAAAGAGATTACAAGAGATAGGGAATTCTCAAAAGAAAATTATTAAATCCAATACACCCCATAAGAAATTCTTAGAAAGATCAAACCCCATCAAGAAGTATACAAGAGAGCTTCATAAAAGACTAGCATACCTTACACATAGGAGCAAACCCTCTATTTATAATATAAAGAGGAGCTCAAAATGTGAAAATTCTGATGCAGGATATCAAGATAGACACATTATGTATGTTGTGGTTTCAAAATCAACTTGAATTGGCTTGTATAACCAAGGTTGGTACAAAATCTAGCTTGGGTGGTATTAACATTTGGAGTTTCTTTTTATTCAAGTTATCACCAACAAATTTCCACCTTGACTTGAATTTAAGTAACTTCAAAAAAAGAATGGATTATTTCCCTTCACCATGAACCACACTGCTCACAAACTTAAAATTCCAATCAAGCTCAAGCAAGGCTTAAACTTGGTAACAAGAATATACTTCATCAATATATCAGCTGGATTGTCTGCAGTAACAATCTTCTTAACTTGAACATAATCGCATTCAACAACATCATGAATAAAGTAATATCTGACAACAATGTGTTTTGGCATTTTATGATACATCTGATCTTTACCAAGATGCATAGCACTCTGAATATCATAATGAACGATAATCTTTCTTTACTTAGGCTGAGTTCACTCATTAAGTCTCTTAACCATAAAGCTTCTTTGTACCTTTAGTTAATGCCATGAGTTCTACTTTTGTTGTAGATAAAGCAACAGTATGTTGTAATGTGCTTTTCCAATTAATAGAGCAACCGTCATTAAAGAACACACAAGCTGAAAGTGACCTCCTTTTGTCAAGATTTCCTGCATAATTTGAATCAACAAAACCTGTAAATGCATCAATAATTCTCCCAAAGTTCAAATATATATTTGAAGTACCTTGCAAATACCAAAAAATTCATTTCGCTACATTCCAATGTTCTTTACCAAGACAAGATATGTATTTGCTAATTTTACTAACAACATGTGCAATATCTGGACCAGTGCAAACCAAAACATAAGTGATACTTCCCATTGCACTAGAACAGGGAACACAAGACATGTACTCTATCTCTTTTTTTATTATGGCGACATCTCTATAGGTAATTTAAAGTGAGCAGTAAATGGAATACTAATAGGTTTGGAATCAAGAATATCAAAACATTCCAAAGCTTTTTTAATATACTTCTACTATGAGAGAGATAATTTTTTAGCTTTTCTATCTATGTGAGTCTCCATTCCAAGAATCTTCTTGGTTGCACTCAAATCCTTCATTTTAAATTTAGCACTTAACTAAGCTTTTAACCTGTTGATCTTAGATATATCTTTAGTAGCAATAAGCGTATCATCTACATACAACAATAAATAAATGAGGAATCCAACCAAATATTTTTTGAAATAGACATAACCGTCCCTCTAACTTTTAAAATAACCATGAGTCACCATAAAAGCATGAACCTGTTTATACCACTACTTAGGAGATTGTTTTAGTCCATATAAGGATTTCTTTAATAAACAAACATGATCCTCTTTACAATCGATAACAGATCCTTTCGGCTAGTGTATATAAATTTTCTCAAGAAGTTGGTCATTTAAGAAGGCCCTTTTAATATCAAGTTGGCCACTTAAGAAGGATGTTTTAATATCAAGGTTACATTTGGTAACATTTATGGAAAACATGGGATGGAAAACCATGGTAATCACAATTTTCAAGATCCATCATCTCACAACCAATCATCATATTTTTCTCTTTTACCCCTATATTTCAATCATTTTCCCTATAACTACCTCCCAACAAACCTATTTATTCCAAATTTACCCCTATCATTTCATACAATCAAACAATTTTCAAAATATTCCATTTTCCACTTCCCACCTCATCCTGCAATTTCCACAACTTACATATTATCGAACGTCCCCCAATTTGCTCTAATTTTAAATTTTGTATAGCAACCAAAGATAATAAAATATGTATAGAATTTTTCTTAACAATAGTTGAAAAAAATCATTAAAATCAACATCTCGTATCTAACTATAGCCTTTAGCTACTAACTGTGATTTATTCCTTGCATCTTCAATTTCTGGAATTCTTTCTTTCTTCCTGAAGACCCACTAACATCCAATAACTTCCTCATCTTTGGAAAGTTTAACTGACTCGTAAGTTTGATTCTTATAAAGAGATAAAATTTCTTTGTTCGTAGCAACTAACCAATTTTCAAATTTAGAATAAGAAATAAAATCAGAATAAGAAGAAGGATCATCATTACTATCAATGGTTTTCTGCAGTTGTAAAGCATAAGCAACCATATTTCCATCAAAATATCTCTTTGGTTTCTTAATTTATCTTTCTTGTCTTCCCTTTGTAACAGAATATGGTTCTGTTTGTGATGGACATATCGGTGGTATTTCGTCCTCTAATGTTTCATTTTCTTCTTGAGTAAAGCTAGACACTTCTACCGAACTAGGCCAAAAGGAAGATTTTTTTTTCTTTGGACTAGACGGACAAGGAGAATTGTGACTTGGACTAGGATGAAGAGGTAGCTATTAATTTCTATCTTCACTAGCTTTTGAACACCATGAATTGCATCAAAATGAAATAGAAAACTACTTTCCCGAATTAAGCATAGAAAATTCATTAAATATAACATATTTGCTAATTATAAATTCTGGTGAATTTAGATCCAAACACCAAAAGTTGTGTCCCTTTATCCCAAAAGCATAATTCAGAAAAATACAATTTTTAGCTTTAAGTTCTAATTTTCTATCATTCACATGAATATAAGTAGGATGTCCAAAATTTTCAAATAAGAATAATTAACAAGATTGCCAGACCATACCTCGTATGGAATCTTGTGATTAATAAATGTGGACAGTGAAAGATTTAGTAAATAACAAGTCATGAAAGCCACCTTTGCCCAAAAATCCTTTCATAAATTAGAATTAGAGAGCATAGAATGAGCTCTCTCTATAATTATCACGTTAATACGCTCTGCAATACCATCCCGTTGTAGTGCATAGACGACCGTGTGATGCCTCGTAATTTTTTCATTCTTGCAGAAGTTATTAAACTCAATACTACAGAATTCACTCCATTATTTGTTCTGAATAGCTTCACTTGTTTGTATGCTTGTTTTTCAATCAAAATCTTCTATTATTTAAAGGTTAGAAAAGCATTACTTTTGCTTTTGAGAAAATAAACACTTAATTTTCTCAAATAATCGTTACTAAATGTCAACATGAATTCGACACCACGTTTAGACAACACATGAGAAGGATCCTAAAAATCAAAATGAATATAATCAAGAATAACCTTAGTTCTATAAACTGCAGAAGTAAAACTAATCTTTTTCTGCTTTCTAAAAATACAATATTCACAAAATTCATCTTTGCTTGTATTATGGCCACACAAAAGACTTGGCTTACTCAAAACTGACATGCCCTTTCTCACTGATATGACCAAGTCTCATATGCTATAACATGGTGATGTCTAAATCAAATAGGTTAGATGAAGTAACACCTCCTCCACTAGTAACTATGGTTCTTCGCAAAATATACAAACTACCAAATTGCTTTCCTTTCATCGGAACAAGAGTACCTTTAGAAATTTTTGTAACTCCACCTTCAGCTGAATATTTTGACTCATTAGCATCAAGGGTGCCTAAAAAGATCAATTTTTTTTTCAAATCAGGAACATGCATAACATCATTTATTGTTCTCATAATGTCATTATGATTCTAATTTTGATTGTTCTTATTTCAACTATTTTACGAGAAACATTATTTCCTATCAATACATCTCCACCATTGAAATACACATATGTGGAAAATCGATCTTTATTTGGAGATATATAACAAGAATAACTAGAATCCAAAAATCCACTCATTAATGGATTTAGATCTATCATTGGTAATAAGAAGAACATTATCATTATCCTGATCTGTAGCTACACCAGTTTTGGAAGGTTTTTCATTCTTTCTCTGATCTATTTGCTTTTCTCTTTGTAATTTCTTTTCCTTAAAACAATCTACTTTGAGGTATCCTAATCTGGACTTTGATCTAGGTTGAGATTTATTATTATTGGAATTTCTTTGCTTGGACTTTCATTTAGCAATTAATCCTTTAACCCGATGTTATTAGGATTACCATATAATTTTTTTCAATTTGCTCCCTTGAAACCAAAGCCATCTTAATTTTACTAACAGAATTGTGTCCTTTCAATAAAGAATCGTTTCTCTAAAGTGATTATAAGAGGAGAGTAGATAATATAATAATAACTTTGCTTGGTCTTCATCATCAATTTTGGCAACAATATTTTCTAACTCAACAATAATAGAATTAAATTGATCAAGATGCAATGTAATGGGTGTATCTTTTGTCTCCCGAAGCATGAACAAGCACTGTTTTAACAAAAGCATGTTTGAACATTCTTTGCTAAATATAGAGCCTTCAATTTATCCCATGTGGATTTTGCTATGGTTTCCTTCATTATCTCTTACAAAACCTCATTTGAAAGACTTAACTGAATTGCTGATAGGGCTTTGATATCCATCTAATCCTTTTGCTTGTCGCTTAAAGCAGTTGTCATCTTTTCTTTTCCCAAGATAGCTTTCTGCAACTTGTTTTGAGTCAAGATGGCATTCATATTGAGCTACCACAAGTTGAAACTGATTTCGCGATTAAACTTCTGTATTTTAAACTTTGTTGTAGTCATCTTAACACCTAAGAAAGAACAATAGGCTCTGATACCAGTTCGTAAAGAAATAATTCTACAAAACAACAATTTAGTGTGGAAAAACAAGAGACAAATAAATAAAGTAGATACGGATTTATATGGAAAACCCTTCAATGTGATGGGAAAAACCATGAGCGAAAGAAGAGAAAATTCACTATTAGAAAGATCTTATAAGAGATGGAGAATTCTTAAAAAAACCTTTAAACCCAATACACCACACAAGAAACACTTAAAAAGATCAAATCTTATAAAGAAGTATATAAGAAAACTTTATAAAAACTAGCATACCTCACACCTAAGGCAAGCACTCCATTTATAATACAAAAAGGAGTTCAAATTTTGGAAAACCCGATCTGGGATATCAAAATAGACCCAGTGTGCATGTTGCGGTTTCAAAATCAATGCAAATTGGATTGCGGAACCAAGCTCAGTACGAAAGTTAGCTTGGGTGGCATATAACACTTGGAGTTTCTTCTCATTCAAGTCACCGCCGACCAGCAACATGATGAGCACGAAACAGAGCACTACGAAGTGTTCGAGTAAGAAGGTATGAACGACGCTAGTGCCCATCAAGAATATAAATAAATAATCAAAAGCTCCCCATTCATTCTAATTCTTTCACATGATACATGAAAATAAATTTAAAACCTCTAGAAATTCCGAATCTTCAATCCCCCTTGTGTTGATGAAGCTCGCAATGAAACATATCTTCACTTGTCATATTAGTAGGAACTTTGGTACTCCTGTGCTAAACATCAGTATTTTGTATTTTAAGGGTGTGTTTGGTAATGAATAAAACTTTTGATGAAAAGTTTTGAGGAGTAAAAGTTGTCAAATGATGTGATATGATAGGGGTAATGATAAGTAGTAAAGAGGATAAAGTTAAAATAGATAAGTTAGTTGTGTGGATAATTGTGTAGAAATGATTGAAAAGTAGGATAGTTGTATAGGAAAATGTGAAAAAATGATTAAAAAATATGATAGTGATGGAGAGTGAAAAGTTTTAGATTGAAAAGTTTTAAGTTGACATGTTTTATGGATTGCCAAACGCACCCTAAATATTTTTCGCTTTGCCTATTTGCATTTTAAACTTTAAAGTTTGGTTGTTTGCATTTTAAACTTTGAAAATTTTGGTTTCTTTGCGTTTTAAATCTTAACCCTTAATGGTGTTAAAAACTACCGTTAATTCATTTAAAATGACATGAACACCCTCCAATATTTTTTTTTAAAAAAAAAACACCCAAATCTGTATTAAAGGTAACCTTTAATAATCTTGGAACTTCTGAGAACAAAATAGAAAAAGCTTAATAGTCAAGTTTAAAAATATAAAAAATTTCTTTTTTTTGGAAATATTGGAGGATATTTATGTCATTTTGCATGAATTAACGGTAATTTTTAACTCCATTGTGGGCTATGGTTTAAAATATAAAAACTAAATTTTTTAAGATTTAAAATGCGAATGGCCAAACTTTAGGGTATAAAATCCAAATAGGCAAAGTTAGATAGTTTAAATTCAAAAAAATTCTATTCCATACTTCCCCATCATATGTATGTGTTTCCCACTCTCAAGCATCTGCCGGTAAAATGCTAATCTGCCTAGCAATATAATTGGTGTTTGAGAGATCTTCCAACAAGAAATGCCAGCAGTTAAAAAATTTGCATTGATTTATGTTCAGATCCTCATTTTCTTTCTTCCCAAGAACTTCGACAACTCTTTCAACCTCACCCAAAAGGCAAGCTACCTCCCTGACCGAGTCGTCTTTTGCCTCAATACAGCTGTGGTGCAATTCCGAAAATAATACTTTTGGCAATCTAGTCAGACGGGCCACCATTATATCTGAAATTAGCAAGTGCAACCATTCAAATAGTTGATTCTCATCCAAATGACGGTTTTCGAACCAACTGAGGATTTTATTGCAGATATGAGACATTGAAATGGCTGCTAATAACCTGGGTGGTACCTCCCTAGCATCTTTCTTACTTCCAGACATGCCTTTAGCAAAGTCACTCACAATAATTATTCCTTGTCGTTCAAGACGACAGATTATCTTCATTGGATCTTTGGCTCCACTTGCTAATGCAGCAAGATCCTCATCAAGCCATTGCTGGTAAAGATCGATGCCTAGCCAGATGATGTCTACAGCCTTCCTAAAATTTGGCAGCTCTTGTAAATGCAGCTTCTCATCTACAAGTCTTGCATACTCAAATCCTTCACCAACTTCATCAAGAAGTGAATTGGTTTGGGTTCCTTTAAGGTATGAAATTGCCACAGCAATGCTTGTCAGGGTGACCAGACTCAGAGCCCAGCAATAATCTCCAATGTCTGAATAATCGCCAATGTCTGAAAAAAATGAACCTTAACCTGCTGATGAGACACGACTGTGGAATAGGTCTACCGTCACGGAGCTTTCCAAGGACATAGATTTCTTTAGGAGATTTGCTAGGTGTGTGAGTGACTTCTTCCTTCCTATTTGGATCCATTTCTCTGTTTTTGAATTACAGAATCTCAATATCATATCTACCTTTCTATCCTCACCTTCCAGATGTAGTACAAATTTTCTCAGTTCTTCTTTGAGCTCAGGAAGATCCCCCACTTCTAAAGTGTCCTAGCAAGCCAAAAACATATACATGTGATAAAGATCAAAACCTAAAAGTACTTGCACAATGAAGAGATGATGAATAGAATCAATGGGTCGCCTTTGAAATGAATGTTTTTAATAAAGAAACCCACAACAAAATGATGCATCAGATATTAGACGCACATGAGGGTATGACATAGGACGTTTGCATAAAAGTAGGTTTTGCATGTTGTAATGGGGTTTTGCTCAAGCATTTTCCTTTTATGTTGGTTTTGCATATTTTCGTCTACTTTAAATAGGATTTTGAAAGCTGTAAAGGGAGTATTAATCCCGAATGGATAGGATTTTGAAAGCTATAAAGAGAGTGTTAATCCCAAATGGATAGGATTTTGAAGGCTGTAAAGAGATTATTAATCCCAAACTGATAGAGGGGCTTTGCTTTTGCTTTTGAATCTATAAATAGGGGATTGTAGTTTATATTAGGCATTTAACTCTACTCTCTTCATCTTATTAACAAAAAATAGGAGATTCCATTTCTGTCTGTTGTATCCAGGATGTTGATATGATGCCTACCTTGCTAGAAGGAAGCAAAGCAGCATCTGGCTTGTCCATAGCCACCGTCGCAACAGGTTCCTGTAAATCAAGCAGTACCCTAACGATTTTTCTTCCCATGAATGCAGAAAATAGCCGCATCAAATTTGTGGGCAGCAGGACCGTCAAGAGAGCAAGTAACTTGGTAAAGAAAACTAGTAGAATATGCAGCCATCTGATGGTTTTCAGGATCTTACTTTTGAAACCATGTATCCATCTTCGGAGACGCCTTCTCTGGATATTGAGAGCGAGAGGTAGAGGGTTGTCTTCCCATTCCTCAAACACCTTGATCCAGTACCTCTCAGTTTTCATTCTGGGAAGCAATGATGCCATCTGAACTCGACTTATATCGACCACCGAAGAGCTTCTAATCCAAGAGGCTAAAGCCCCCACTACCAGAGCAAATACTTGAGTAAACATGATTAACATGACTGACCACTTGTGATAAAGAACAGAATCTAGATATAGTGTGCGGATGAATGCCTGTATTACAACAATGACCTCTAAAATGCAAAGAAGATCAGAGCAAGCGCCTAAGCTGGAACGACTTAAGACAGAATGAGGATTGCAGCTGAGAGCCATCATCCAATATTTCCTTAAATCCACCTTAAACCTCTCGACCATATGCTTTGATATCGTCAGATCCTCACAGTTATGTGATCCCACCGACGATGCTTGCTCCCACCGCAACTCGTATTGCTGCTTGAGCGACTGCTTCATGGTTGGGATAGTTAAAGCAGCAGAACAAGTGATGAGTAGCATGATCAACATGACACAGAGAGTGATTATATGCTCGGGTAAGAAAGCATGAATGACGCCAGTGCGCATCTGAATACAGACTTGGCCCGTTACTTTGAGGACAAGAATTCCTAAAGGAAGCACGTTGAAGATGAGATCAGAGCCTTGCATGGGTCCTAGAGATGGCATGATGTGGCTCATGGCAATGCATATGAGGGCAGCCCCACTGAGCTTGGTGAACTGTTCTTCAGTAGTAGGCATGGGAGTCGTCAGATCCGCAGGCTGCTTTGTTGCGATGTCTAACAATGTCAAGGTAGTGGCGTTGAGAGCGAATATTTTACTTGGGTACCACGGTTTTCTGTAATGAATTCCCCTGATTAAATCGATGAGCATGGCTATCGAGCATGCTGCAGAAGCTGCCGTTATGTAGAGGTCATTCCATGGAATTGAACCAGTGCTAAAATTTTCTAATCCTTTCTCAACTTTACTACCCATCATTTACCTCACCTACACTCACGATCTCCTCCAATTCCTTAAAATAGGAGCAAGCATGTAAGGTTGATTGTATCCTTAATCATTTGCATATCATCGGACCTAGCATTCACCGTAAACATGAATTTAGTCTTCTGATTTTTAATTAATATAATCTCAATTAATTTATACAAGAATAGACATTTTTATCCTGAATAAAATCCAAAAGAAAGATAAAACATGGTGTGTATGAACTTTGAATTGTAATAGTGTAGAGGAGTTTCAAGAAATTAATCGCCGGACATGCATGCAGGAAATGAGGAGACTTGGTCCTCTTGAAATGGGACTATCCACTGCTCATCTTTGAAATGCAGCAATCCCATTAATGCTTTAAAAGAACCAAAAACAATTTTAGGCAGAGCACGTACCAACATCTGTTTCCCGTTGTTCTTGCTCAATCCATCTGCTCCAATTGTGTGGGTCAAACAGGTCAAGATGGGCATTGCATGAGTGGTCGATCCGCTTCTATTTGCTCAAAAAGCATGATTTGTATCCTGGAAATATATCAAAATATAAAACCTTTAGTTAGCTGGGAATTGATGGAGGTATGGAGGCCAAGCAAGAACATCATAGCAAACAGGGGATGTCAGAGGACTGCATGATTGGAGTATAGAGAGGGAGAAGACTATCTATCACTCCGCATGTTGATAAGAAACAGGATTCTGGCTACCAAGTAAAAAAGGCAGGTCAAAAGAATATGGTTTTAATCTAGCGTGTATTTGGAAATGAGTAAAATTTTTGATGAAAAAATTTAGCGAAGTTGTCAAATGATATAATATAATAAGGATAATGACGAAGAATAAATAAGATAAAATTAAAATAGATAAATTAGTTGTGTAGAAATAATTGAAAAGTAGGATAATTGTATAAAAAAATATGAAAAAATAATTAAAAAATAAGATAACTGTGGAGACTGGAAAGTTTTAAATTGAAAAATTTTAGATTGAAAAATTTTAACTTACAACTTTTACTCATTAACAAATACACTCCTTATTAAATAATTTTTTACCCATCAACGACGGTAAATGATCTTTTACGACCGGTCGGAGCGTCCGACCAGTCGTAAAAGCCATTCGATGATATAGGATCGCTGTGCACCGTTGGATGAAACTGACAAAAAGGAGCGACCTCGCAGGGGCATTAAATAGAGAAAGATGACAGCCCAGCCCGCTGTCAGTGGGGGATTTTTCGCAACGACCCTCCAACCTCCCGCACGCCCTCCCGCTCGCTGACCCTCTCATCTGCTCCCTCTCTCTCCTCTGCCGCTCCCAGAAGAAGGTTGTCGATTGGATTGATGGTAATCGGATTTTCCAATGAACAGAGGCGTGTTGTCAAATCTCTTGTCATCATCGAGATGATCGTGGCTCCTTGATGGTAGATTAGGTTGGTTAGGCTACTTGCTGTCAATTTTGCCAATAGATGTGCAGAAGAAATCATTACGATTTACAGAGGAGCACGACGAATTTTATAGGGGTGACCGAAATTACAGGGATGTGCTACTGCAGAATCGGAAAATTTTGCCAGCAAGATAGAAGAAATCCTTCGGTTGGATTCATCCGAAAAAAGGGCGGCTGCCGGATTTAAAGAAGAGGATAACTACTACCTCTCGTTGCTTCCAGTGACTTGGATTAGCTGGCGGCAATGGCTAATGAGGCATTGCCGGAATTAGGTCTAATTGCTGGTGGTAGTGTTAAAGATGAAGATGGCGTGTGATTTTTGCATGAAGAGTACATTGATGAACATGGATTGTGGAGCTAATGCTTGCTGACGACAGATTTGCAATGGCAACCATGGCTGGTATTTTCGTCAGAGAAGATGGTCTTCTTTGCTGCTGCCTGTTGCTCATTGGAGCTTGAAACTTTGTTAGTGGACCAAAATCACGATCTGCATTGGAGAGGCTTCTAGACTTTGTTAATCTGCAGTCATGATGGAAAATCAATAACTTCAGTTGCATTCTGCTATTGGCGGCTTGGAATTTTTTATCGAGGCATGGAATTTGTTGCAGGCGGCGAATTGAAATGAGACGATGGATCCAAGGGTAGTTGCTGCTCTCGGATCTGTGGGAGCAGGTTGCTGGTTCCTCCAGCGCGAGAGAGAAGACGTCGTTGCCAGGGGGAGGCGAGAGAGGAGCGGGAGAGGAGAGAGAGGGAGCAGATGAGAGGGTCAGCGAGCGGGATGGCGTGCGAGCGAAAAGGTGCGGCAGGCTGAAGGGTCGTTGGGAAAAATCTCCCACTGACAGGGGGCTGGGCTGTCACCTTCCTCCATTTAATGCCCCAACGCGGTGGCTGCTTTTTGTCAGTTTCATCCAACGGTGCCCAGCAATCCGGCACCATCGAACGGCTTTTACGACTGGTCGGAGATCATATCTCGTCGTTGACGTAAGACTTCAATTTCTAACGTTTTTCTGGCCTTGTGTTTAGTCTTTTTGGGCCGTCCATCAAGTGGTGATATCTATCTATCAGACGGTACAAAGATATAAACAATTTCTGGCCACCATTTGAAAAAATGCAGGTCAAAGGAATCAAAATGTGATGATTTAAATCTGATGGAATAGTTTTTTTTTTTTTTTTGCCCTCGTTGACGATGACTTCAATTCCTAACGTGTTTCCGGCCTAGTGTTTAGCCTTTTTGGGCCGTTCATCGAATGGGGATATCTTAACAGGCCAGCCATTTTCAAAGCAACATTCCATATTAAGTTCTGGTGAGATTCTCATGTCGAGTTTAAATAATTTTCAAATTAACCCTTGTTGACACCCCACAAAAACGTAAAGAAAAATAATAATATATATATATATATAATAATAAAATAAAATTTCAAATGGGCTTACTATTATTTATCCAAGGTTTTGTGGATTCATTTTTGGACTTTTAACTCATATATTTGTAAGCTCAAAATTGCGTAGGATCCATGGGCCTCCAAAGCTTCAAAGCCCACTACGGAAGTGACGGCCACTAATCCATATGGCAGATCAAGGGCAATTCGCATTCAAGATAAAGTGAAGGATATTCTCTCAAGATAATTGGAGCAGAATTGACATGATGAACGGTTTGGATTAAACAAATTATTATTATTTTAGGAGATTTTAATGGTCAAAGTCAATTTGACCAAAGAAAGAGGAGAATTTGCAATATTTTCAAATGATAAATAAAATTGATAAATCCAACTTTTTAAGTAAAAATCTGAACCGTTAAAATGAATAAAGAACATTAATAAATGTGGGCCCTATCAAGAACAAGGAAAACATTTAATAATCAAGACATAAATAAAATGTCAAAAATACACGAAATCAATGGCTAAAAAAAGATTTGACTTACAAGCCAAGCAAAACCATGGGCCCCATGGGTGGTTTTCAAAAACCACTCATAAAATTACTAAAAGGCCCATTTTTGTTAGAATTTTGCAAAAAGGAAAAAAACATGGAATTGTGCAAAATAAATCAAAAGAAAATACCAATATGCAAATTTCAAACTTAAAATCCTATAAAAGGACCCACTCTCCCCTCATTTCCCCACGGTGAAGAAAGTGTCCAGAAATCCAAATTTGCCTACTGCTACACCCATCCATTTTCCTCTCAACGTCAAAAAGAAATTTTTTCAAAAGTAGGCATCTGTTGGATTTCCGTTCCCCATACCCTCTGCATAGCTCCCATCATTTAAAAAAAAAATCATCACGGAAGCCAGATGCATCCAGCCGTCCTTGCATGATATCTTCATTGTTTTAAAAAAAATCATCAAAGGCAATAGATAGAGTGCATTCGGTCCAGCCCGTTTTTTTTTTCAAGCATTCACCGCCTCTCTCTTTTATTTTTTTTTCGTTTTTTAAAAAAAGTCACAGCACGCCCTCTTCCTCTCCTTGTTATTTCTCCGTTTTTTTTAAAAAAAAAAAGAAATCAGATCTCCAGTCCTTTCCTTCTCCTTTTTCATTTTTCATTTTCTTTTTAAAAAAAACAAACAACTCTCCAGCACGTTAGTCTTTCTCCTTTTCATATTTTTGTTTTTTTAAAAAAAAATAGCACATCCCACACACGGAGTAAGCACAAAAAAAAAAACCATTCTGCCTTTGCTCCAAAAATCCATTTAAGGTTGATTTTCCTTCGGTGCGCTTTCTTCTCAAAAAAAAAAAAAGAAACGAGAGTAGGAAAGGGAACTCCAGCCCGTTCCTTTTTTTTCTCAAGCATCACCGCCTCTCCCATTTTTTTTTTTTTCGTTTTATCGTTTTCCAAAAAAGCTACAGTACGTCCATTTTCTTCTTTATCATTTGTTTCATTTTTTTTAAATAAAAAAAAAGCTCCAGCACGCTATCCATCTTCCCTTTGTATTTTTTTCTTTTTTAAAAAAAAAATCAAAGAAAAGCAAAACAAAAAGCTACAGCACATCCCTTTTCTTCTCTCTATCACTTTTTCGTTTTTTTTTAAAAAAAAACAAGCTCCAGTACGCTACTGTTCTTCTCCTTTTCATTTTTTTTATTTTCCAGCACGTCACTTTTTTTCGTTTTTTTTTTTTTTTTTAAAAAAGCTGCTGCTGAAACTTTTTTAGTTTTTTTAACTGCTCATAATTTTTTTTTCTTTCAAAATATGTATACAACAAGTATATGTCATTATATCTATAAAATAAACATATAAAAAAAACATAAAATCAAATCATCATAAGAAAAATTTTATTTCCACGCAACAAGAACAACTATCCGCATCTAACTTTCGGATTGAGTTAGGGCTTCAAAAAAAAGCCTAGGGACCACCTCCACCCTCTTGAGCTTTTACATAAAAAAATGTATGTTAATTTTTCGCACTCCTAGGACCAATGTACTAGAAAAATAAAGTTGTATTTTTTTCTAGTTGTGAGTTCACCCAGAGAATCTCTGTATTTTAGTGCCTTATTGTACACAGACTAACCACCGTTATATGGTTAGTGGCGATTCCAAAAGTTAATATATTAAATATTTGTACGTATGTTACTAACTACTAATTGCGCCTAATTGAGACACATATTTGTGTTTGACTAACTCGCATCATTTAAAAATTCCTAAAAACTTGCATCATCTAAAAGCCTTAACGCTTGCATATTCCTTCTTTAACCCCCATGTCTACACATTTTATATTTTTTCTATTTCTGATCTTGAACCCCTTTTTTACACCATTTATATTTTTAATTTTTGTATGTTTAATTTCTGTATCTGACTTGCATCACGTCTAACCCGCTAACTCGCTAATTTGCACGTCATACTTATTCTCTTCTCTGGTGTATGCATATATTATTTTCTCATTTTAGTTCATGGTTATATGTATTTTTTAGCCTACCTTACACTTTTTAGGCCCATTCGCCGGCCCATCGTAGCATGCTAAAAACCACGTGCTACAGTTTGGGGACTCCACTGGGGACCGCTAGGAGTGCTAATTTCCATTTTTCAGTAAAAGCTCAAGGAGGGTATTTTCTTTTTTAAAAAATATTTTTTCTCTCTTTTTCTTATTTTTAAAAGAAAAAAATAAGTAAAAGTTTTGAAGAAAATGATTCTAACTCCCTTTTTGTTTCGTTTTTTCTAAAAAAAAGAGAGAAAGATAAAAAAAAATTTATAGCCCTTTGCGAGAGATCCATAGAATTTAAGTATCACTTAGTGTTAAAAATTTACTCATATAGCAAGAATAGCGCATAAAAAGAGAATATTACCATCCCGTAGTCCAGTAGTCACCAGGTCCAAAACAAATCAAACAAAAATGGCTGAAGCAACACAAAACAGGGGGGATCATCCTCAAATCATCTGGTTGCAGACCTCACTAACGTGACACAACGAGTAGATAAATTAGAGGGAATGTTGCTTAAAGTCCTAAAAAAGTTAGAAAGTTTGCACCCAACAAAGAATTCAGAAGACAACAGAGAAGGCTTATCCACTAGTAATACAAATAAAGAAAAAGAAATAGATCATTATGAAGAGGAAGAAATAATTTTAAAACAAACTACAGATAAAATAGAAAAAGTAACGGAAACTCTCCAAGCCCAGTTAAAGCAATTAGAGGAAAAAGTAAGGCTACACGGTGGGGAAGGGTTGTCATATTCAAAAATTGAAGATCTATGTCCTTTTCCTAATATTACCCTACCCGATAAATTTGAAATACCAGCTTTACCCCATTATGAAGGAGATTCATGTCCTAAAGCCCACCTAAAAGCTTATTGTGGAATCCTGTACCCTTTAGTAAAAAAGGAAGAAATTTTAATTCGCTTATTTCAACACAGTTTGAAAAAAGATGCTTTAGAATGGTATACATCATTAGATTACAAGCGAATTAGAACATGGGAAGAGTTATCATCAGCATTTTTAGAAAGATTCTTTTATAGATTAAATTCAGCACCTAAAAGGGTCGATTTAGAAGGTCTAAAGCAAAAACCCAATGAAACTTTCTTTGATTTTGCTACTAGATGGAGAGCTCTTGCCGCCAAAATGAAAGTGCCCCTCCCCATAAGTGAGCAAATATTCATAATAGTAAATGCAACTCACTCCAGTATATTAGATTACCTTATCTCCTACCCCTATACAAATTTTGCTCAGCTAATTCAAGAAGGGGAACAAGTAGAATCGGGAATAAGGCAAGGAGTAATATCACCATGGCCCCATCAGAACGGTGCGGTTAGGAAAAAGTCGGAAGTCAAAAGTGCAAATAGTATTAGAACTAAAGCACAAGAGGTAAATGCAATCGGGACACCTGAGAAGGAAAAACCAAGAGAGGCTAGAAAGCCCTTTAGGAAATTTACTAGAATAGTAATGTCATATACTGATATCCTTAGCATGCTGATCAAAAAAAATATTTTAAGTCCACTACAGTCAAGACCACCACCCAACCCACTACCAAATAATTACAGAGATGAAGAATACTGTGCATACCATCAAGGAAGGGGACACTCAACTGATCGATGCTTTACCCTAAAGCACGCGATCCAAGATTTAATTGACGAACGAAGAATTAAAGTGGATCACAGTTTGCCAAACGAAAATGTCCTACAAAATTCTCTACCAACACATAGAAATGACACTCCAAGAACAGTAAATTTAATATCTCATGAACACTATGATATGGGTCAAGCTTTCGAGCTTAATATGATACGAATAGTAGAGCCTGAAATAGTCTTAAACGCTGCCCCACAAAGAAACCCTCGTAATTATGTCCCAACCACTACCAAAGCCTTAATCCTACCAGGATTCAAGAATCTGAGAGTAACAAGTCAAGATGAGAAAATTTCCTATGACTCGCATCGTGTACCCTAGAAATACCCAGAACCTCCAGAATGTTCAGAGATAGGAAATATTCAACCAAATGAGAGAATAAATAGGCGAGAAATAAATAAAAATCCTCCTATTTTTGAAAAAGGAGAAAATGCAACTTATGATATAGCTACACAACTTAAATCACTGCCAGCACAGATTTCCATATAGGAACTATTATGCACTTCCACTTTACATCGTTAGGCCTTTACGAAAATGTTAAATAAAACTTATATTTCAAAGGAAGTTGAGCCAGAAATAGTGGCCCACATGATAGGACAAATTATCTCCCAAAATGCCCTCACATTTACAGATGAGGAACTCCCGCCTGAAGGGTGGTGCCATACACACGCTTTCAATATCACAGTCCAATACAAAGATCTCAAAGTCCCATTTGTAACCATAGATAATGGGTCTAGTTTAAATGTATGCCCACTGAGGACAATTAAAAGGTTAGGCATCCCCATGGAGGGTCTTCGCCCAAATGATATTCGTGTTAGAGCATTTGACAATACCATTAGGAATACCCTGGGAGAGTTAGATATTAATTTAACCATCAAGCCAGAAAACATGACTATAACCTTTCAAATCTTAGAAATACTTGCTTCATTTAATATGTTGCTAGGGAGGTCATGGATACATCAGGTAGGCGCCGTTCCATCCTCACTACATCAAAAAATTAAATTTGCAACTAATGGAAGAATAGTCGTAATCAGCGCTGACCCTGAAATAATCATTCCTAGGGAGGAAAATACAAGTCATGAAGTTCCTCTAGTAGAAGCTTATGAATCACCTGACCCATTACCATTTGCTAAATCACTTATATAAAATATAAATTTTATTCCCTCTGGACCCCGAATGTCAGATAAATATGTAATTACACCAGCAGAAAGGCAAATCAGTCAATATAAAATAAGACATGGAGCAAAAGCCAATTTAATCAATATTCAAGAAAAAAAAGATAAATATGGTCTGGGTTATGACCCGGAAGAAACACGATTAAAGAAAACTAAAAGCCAAAATATTTTCTCAAGCGCAGGGTTTTTCTTACATGATTTAATAAAAGAAGAACAACTAGATACAATATTAAGGATTCAAAATACAACCAATCAAGAGGAAAAAAAATACTTTCAAAACAAGCAAAAGAAATAATGAAAATAGATGGTACGCAATGCCAACCTGTTCAACAGCCCCTTTACAAAAAATTCCTCTCCCATCACCAAGTTACAAAAGAGGTCCCACTGAAAAAGAACTTTGGGCTAGCATTTACTGTGCCCAAACAGCTATAGAATCCTCAAAAGAAAACAGCAATAAGGGAGGAGGAGAGGAAGAATTGCAAAAACAAATGAAGAAAATGGAAGGCAAAGACATGGCAGTCACTGAAGATTTTGAAGTCATCAATTTAGGAATTGAACACGACCCCAAATGCTACGGTTAGGAAAGCAACTATCCAGAGAAGAAAAAGGTATGATGCTAACTCTCCTTAAATCAAGGTTAATAAATTTTGCTTTTTCTTATAATGATATGCCCGGATTAGATGAAAATCTTATCACTCACACACTCCCGATAAAAAAGGAAATTAAACCCATAAAACAGAAGCTCAGAAGAATAAAACCGGAATGGGTTCCTAAGATTAGGGATGAGATTATTAAGTAATATAATGCTGGATTTTTAAGAGTAAGTCATTATCCTGAGTGGTTGGCCAACATTGTACCTGTACAAAAAAAAGATGGCAAAGTTAGAATGTGCGTAGACTATAGGGATCTTAACAAGGCAAGTCCAAAAGATAATTTTTTCTTTACCTCATATTGATACCCTAGTAGACAGCACAGCTAGATATAGTTGGTTTTCCTTCATGGATGGTTTTTCAAGCTATAATCAAATCAAAGTGGCACCAGAAGATCAAGAAAAAACGTCTTTTATCACTCCATGGGGCACATTTTGTTATAAAGTAATGTCATTCAGACTAAAAAATGCCGGAGCTACCTGTTAGAGGGCAATGACCGCTATTTTTCATGATATGATGAGAAAGGAGGTGGAAGCTTATGTGGACGATATTATCATGCGTTCTCATTCTTTTGTCAACCATTTACAAAATTTAGAAAAATTGTTTGATAGAATGGAAAATTTCCAACTCAAACTTAACCCAAGTAAGTGTGTCTTTGGAGCTAGAAAAGGGCGATTGTTAGGATTTGTTGTAAGCAAAGATCAAATACAGGTAGATGGGAAAAAAGTAAGAGCCATCCTAGAAATGCCCCCGCCCAAGACTAAAAAAGAAATTAGAGGATTTTTAGGGAGGCTACAATACATTAGCAGATTCATCTCAAAATTAACCTTGACATGCGAACCGATATTCAAACTTTTGAGAAAAGAGTATCCTAAAAAATGGACAGCAGATTGTCAATTGGCTTTCGATAAAATCAAAACCTACCTTTCAAATCCACCTATATTAACGCCGCCTGCTATAGATAACCCGTTAATTTTATATTTATCAATTACACTCATAGCTATGGGAGGAGTATTAGGGCAATGTGATACTAATAGAAAAAAAGAATTACCCATTTATTATTTTAGTAGAAAATTCACGCCCATTGAAATTAAATATCCTGAAATCAAAAAAGTATGCTTAGCATTGGTTATAGCTATTTTTAAACTAAGACAATATATTATGTCAAGAACAGTTTTGCTAATTTCTAAACAAGATTCTCTTAGATATCTGTGTCAAAAAACTACTCTCACTGGAAGACTGGCTAAATGGCAATTGCTTCTTACTGAATTTGATATTGTTTATGTAACTCAAAAAGCCGTCAAAGGGTAGGTATTAGCCGATTATTTAGCTGCACAAGCTTTACTAGATTTTCAACCTTTACAAGACTAATTTCGAGATGAAAACATTCTAACTATACATGAGGAGACAGAAGCCACTCATTGGAAAATGTATTTCGATAGTGCACGGAACATGAATGGTGGAGGGATGGGAATAATTTTATATGACCCTAAAGGGTTGCCTACTATGATAGCAAGAAAAATCTTGTTTTCATGTACCAACAATGTTGCAAAATATGAAGCATGTCTAACTGGTATTAAAGAAGCTTATGATTTGGGGGCAAATAAATTACAAATATTTGGAGACTCACAATTGGTAATTAATCAATCCACAGGAGAATGGGAAACTAGAGATGAAAAATTAAAACCCTACCAAATTGCTTTAGCCAAGTTCGTAAGTCAATTCGAAGAAGTTATTTTTTCATATAGTCAAAGAAATCAAAATCAGTTAGCAGATGCCTTAGCCAGCTTAGCCGCAGTTATAGGAATCACGTATGGTTTAGCTTCACAAGAAGTTCAAATATACATAACAAATGACCCAGCCCATTGTCTATCTATAAGAGAAGAAAGTATTGCAAAAGCTAAACCAAAACCTTGGTATTACGACGTAAAGAAATATGTCAAAGATCAAACTTTTGAAGAATATGCAAATTCTACGGATAAGCGCATTATTAGAAGACTAGCCTATCACTTTGTAATAATTGATAATATACTATACCGTAAATCTTATAACCAATTATTACTGAGATGTGTGGATGAAGAAGAAGCCAAGGAAGTAATGATTAAAATACATGAAGGAGAATGTGGTTCCCATATGAATGGAATGATGCTCGCAAAGAAAATTATACGCCAAGGTTATTATTGGTTAACATTAGAACGAGACTGTGCTCATTTTGTTAACAAATGCACCAAGTGTCAGGAGCATGAGAACCTATCCACACTCCGGCTAACGAATTACACAATATGACCACTCCCTGGCCATTTTCAACATGGGGAATAGATATTATAGGAAAAATATCACCAAAATCATAAAATAACCATGAGTATATTCTAGTAGCAGTGGAATACTTTACTAAATTGGTAGAAGCTACTTCTTTTCCAACAATCAATACCAATCATGTTATTAAATTAATAAAACATAATATTTTGACAAGGTTTGGTGTGCCCAATATTTTGCTTAGCGATAATGGAACAGTATTTACAAGTCAGAAAATGCAAGAATTTTTACGACAGTATAAAATTCAACATCATAAATCAAGCCCTTATCGACCACAAGCTAATGGGGCAGTGGAAGCCGCTAATAAAACTTTGATTAAAATATTATGAAAAATGGTGGAAAGTTACAGGGATTGGGCAGATAAATTACCATACGCCCTATGGGCCTACAGAACATCAATTAGAACCGCAACAGGATTTTCCCCATATGCGCTAACATATGGGATGGAGGCAGTACTACCAATTGAAGTAGAAATACCAACTTTGAGAATTTTAAAAGAAAATAACATAAGTTCAGAAGAATGGATTGACGCCCGACTCATGCAATTAGATCTTTTAGATGAAAAGCGGATAAGAGCGTTATCACATACATATGCTTACCAACGACGAACGGCAAAAGCATACAATAGAAGTATAAAGTCTCGCGAGTTTCAAGAAGGAGATTTAGTGTTAAAAAGATCTTTGTACCTCAGCCGTCAGACAAAAGAGGAAAATTTAGACCTAAATGGGAAGGACCATGGATAGTAAAAGAAGTGTTAGATAATGGTGCTTTGATAATATCTCGATCCAAAGAATCCACAATAGCAGAGTTAGTAAGTACAGATCACGTGAAAAAATATTTCCAGTAATTAATCTCTCACATTTTTAGACAATAGATCTCTTGAGTCCTATGATTAGTCAAACAAACACCCTCTTTTCATTTCATGAGTACATTTATAGCATATTTCACTTACAATAGGTTTATGGATTCCCTTCTACAATTAAAGATAAATACCTACGCTTAAACACAATTATCTAATAACATACCCCATCGTGTTATTTTTCGTCTTTACGTGGAAATTTTTGTGATAATGGTTATGATGCATTAATAACAAACACATTTAAATTAAATAGAGGCGAGAGCACCCCAAACTCCTCGTTTCATTCACCTTTTCATAATTCCCATAACAACCCATTCTTCTCCAACGCGTCCAAGGTCACCTTTTTCTTTCTTTTGTCGGCTCTTCCAGCATACTCTCGACAACGGGCTGTCAAAAGGAAAAGGGCCCAGATGCATAAACCTTCACTTATCCTTTTCATCATCATTTTTAAAAGGAGAGAGAGAGAAAGAAAGAAAGAAAAAAATCAAAAAAAAGGCACGACACTTTCCTTTTCTTTTCTTTTTTTTTTTGCATAATCATTCTCCTTCGATTTTGTTAAAAAAAATTCTAAAAAGAAATGCACGGCATTTTTCTTTGCGTAATCATTCCTTTTAGATCTTTGTTTAAAAAAAATTCCAAAAGAAAAAAAGCACGTTGAAAACGCATCATAAAAAAACGTTGAATATATATAATACGATGACGCTCATTTTCAATTCTATTTAAAATTTTTTTAAAAAAAATAATAAAAAAAATAACTGCTCATCCCGTTTCTCTCATTCCCTTATCAATCCTACACACAATCCATCTAATTAAACACTCTATTTCATACTTAGTTAAAAAATTATTTTTATTTTTTAGACCATTCTATTATTTCATTTCACCTCTTTTTCTCTCTTCCTGAAAAAAAAAACGAGAAAGGAAAAGGAAGCATGTATTTAAAGAAAAAAAAGAGAGAAAAGTTGAAGATTCAGAAAAATCTCATGCTCGTCCTATACCTCATTTTCCCTTTGTATTTTTCGAAAAAAGAGATAATAATAATAATAATAATAATAATAAATACAGATGGACAATCCCAACTATTACTTTCCATCATCCAAAACCTGTATACCTGCGAAATTATCAAAGCTAAAAACTCTTCCAGTATAGTTGTTGACAAATGAACCTATAAGAGGATACAACATAAGAGTTCAAGCCCAATAGATGCACATCGTTAAACTAAAGCAAAATAGAATCATATACCCAAAAAATGCATTTATCATAATAAAAGTGTTGACATAACATGCTTTTAAGTTTACATGTAAACCCATAACATGAATTTTGCACTCTAAAAGCCTCTCCAAAGAAATAAAAAAATACAAAGTTAATACAAGAAGTTTTTAAGAGTTCAATGTTCATGTCATACAAAAAAAAAGAAGGGTATGAAATCCAAAGTTCAGCTTGAAGGTGGCGCTTGTGTAGCAGTAGACGATGTCCTTGGCTCCAAAGATATCTTGTACTGAGAGAGCACTTCCCAAATAGATGAGAGGGCATCCGATAACTGTCCAATGGAAGAGGCGAATGAAGTAATCTGCACCCTCAAATCCTGAATTTGCGTCTCTAGATGATGAGGTACTATCACAGGTATGCCAATTTCCATGGCCTCTTCTTCAACAAGCTGAGGAACCTCGTTAGCTTTTGGAATGATGTGACCCATCTTTATAGTCAACCAATTCCTGTAGTCTAAAGAGGATTCAGGCAATCTAGTAAAAGTTAGTCCAAGTTCGGAAGCAGACATACTAAGATGCCAACCAAAAAGTATTCCATCTACAATTGCAACCCCACTATATGTAGTAAACCTAGTAAAGGTTCCCCTCGTATTTGGAACACACTGGAAAATACCGAACTGGCGAAGAAACCTTTGAGGGTTGTAAGAACAATAGCCTGAAACCCCTAACAGGGTAAGATACCCATAATCCCTACAACTTATAAGAGGGTCAACAAATAACCAAGAAGCCTTCCAAACAACCCTCTCTTCAGATAAATTAAACAAATATGAGAGCAAATCTGAAGGCAAAGGGGTCCATTCAAGACTTAGCAAAGTACTAGTGAGGTAAGGGAGGTGGACCATATGTTCGGGAAAGGATGGGATACATCCCAAATGTTCTATTAACCAGATCTGTAAAAGAAAAAAAAAGAAAGGAGGAAAAGAGGAGGGATTCAGCAATACAATCATGAAAAAGAATGGCATAGCATGTGAAGTTATTAGATTTTAGACAAAATCCAAAGTTATGGGAGATATTCTAACATCCCTTCAACTCACAAATCCATAAAATTATGACTAACTGACAATACTTCAGATTATAGTAACTGTTGAAAGTAACAACACTAAAAATTCAGATTAGGCAACTCAACATCCAAGGTTTCAGATTCAAACAACATCAAAGTATCATTTCAGAAACAACAACTGTAAGGTAGCTTCCAAAGTTTCAGATATAACAGCCTTAAGAAAAAATTTCAGATGGAGGAAACCTCAAAATAACATACAAAATCTCAGAAATCTCAAAGCCACATCAAAATTTCAAATCCAAAGTGGCAGGTAACATCTTAGAGGCAACCATTTTAAGGTAACAATCAAGGTTCCAGAATTAACCACATTTGAGTAGCCTGATTTCAGATTTAAACATTTCAGAGTAATAAAAAATCTATAAAGTTTTCAAACTTAACAACTTTAGAATAAATTTCCAGATATATTGACAACAGATAAGCATTCTAGATGAACCAACTTTAAAGAAATTATTCAAAAACTTAGGTTTACAGTAAAATTTCAGACTTAATAAATCAAAAACAAACATCCAAGCTTCTAGATTCAACAACATCAAAACAGTATGCTTAATTCCAGATTTAACAGTTTTGAAGCATTATTCAGATTTCAGACCCAACTATGTACTGAATTTCAAATCTAACAATCCCAAAGTGATGTATAAGTCTCCAGAAATGGCGATATTTAAAAGAAAAGGGGGTAGTTCAAAACTATAAGCAAAAATTCAACAACTTTAAAACAACACTCAGCAAAATCAATATAACCTGATTAAATTCATCAAAACAGCATACAAGAATTTCAAGGAAACTATGATAATCAGGATTCCAGGGGGAAGAACAAAGCAAGAGGGGAGGAAGGAAATCAGCAAACAAATCAAAAGATCCTCTTACTAGATTTAACAACCTCCAAAGTAATACAAGAGACATTAAGAATTTCACACTTAACAACTACTTGCAAGCATGATTTCAAAACTGACGGTCTCAAAAAAAAGAGAGAGGAAGAGACATTTCAGATTCAAGGGTTCAGGTTCAGGAATTGTAGAATTGATAATTTCAAAAAAAAAAAAGAGAGACATTTTAGATTCGAGTTTTCGGGCATAACAATGGCACAAGAGCATAACCTCAGATTTGATAATCTTAAAAATGTCATACAAATCTCAGATTTCACAAGTTCAGGTATCAAAGGCATATTAGAATGACTTGATAATCTCAAAAATACAACATCTCAGATTGCGTAGTTTCAAGGAGGCATGCAAAGCTTCAGGCATAATTCCATATTTCATTAATTTCGAGAAATAACCAAAGTTTCAGATTCAAAAAAGAAAATTTCAGGACAGCAGATAGAATTTCAGATTTGATAACTTAATGCAACATATAAAGTTCCGGACTCGATAACTTCAAAATATTATACATTTTCAAAAAAACAGGAAAAGCTTAGCAATTTAGGATGAAAAGAATCAATAAACCAATTAAAGGTCCCCATTTCTCAAGAATCCATAGCCTCAAAATAGCATGCAAATTTTCAAGAGTAGCAATTCCAAAGCAGTAAATAAAATTCCAGGTATGGTATATCTGTCTCCAGCACTTATAGTTTAGACTAAACAAAAAAAACAAACATATTAATACTTACTTGTAAAACAGCTAGGCATCCTTGCAAAGAACCAGACCCTTCATGAAATTGAGTCAAGCCTTCATGAATTCCAGCCAAAACAGTAGGAACAAGAGGTTTTCTTAGTATGGTCAAATGCACAAAAGAAAGAAGTAGCAATCTTAAAAATACGTCTGAAGGGAGGAGAATCTCATCAAGGATCCCTAAAATTAAGGCATTCCTACATGCAACACCCCTAGGAGTACCTGGATGCTCTCTGCAAATAGAAAACTCCCCATAAAACAGGTCTAAAGAAATGGAGGGAGACTCATTAGGGGCAGACAAATCATAATGCCTAGGATCTGCATTAAACAGAAAAGTAAATAGGTCTTCGCCTATAGGCCGAGGAGGCAAAACTGAAACATCTCTAAAGAGTGGTAACCCAGTAAGCCTAGAAACCTCCTCCAAAGAAGGAGACAATTCCACATTCCCAAACCTGAATATTCCTAATGAAGGGATCCAAAATCGAGCTGCAGTTTCTAAGAAAGGATGATTTAATACTACCCTAGACAATTCCAAGCATTCTCCCATATGGAATGAAGCCAAGTCAGCCCTCTCAACAGCTGACAAGGTGGCTATCCACCTAGATAGCCTTTGACCAACAAAGGGGATACCCAAACTAGGACTACTCCCAGTAGAAGAAGAGGAGTTGGAAGGAATAGACTGAACACCATTCATAATGAAAAGGAAAAGACAGCAGAGGAAGAAAGCAAAAAGACAAACAGCAATAGAGGAAGCAGCAGAACACGTGCAAGTCAATAAGGCAGTGAAGAATAAGATATAAGGATGGAGTATAAATAGAAAAAATACTGCCCAAGCAATCATAGTTGAACAATATCCATCATGTCAATAGTCAGTCCATTATAAGCAGCATGCTGTCATATATGTATTAGAAAATGAAATATAATCAGAATGCTCACATCTGCAGTCATCATGCTAAAAAGTACTTGTGCCATACTTCAACACTGTTCATGATGTGCTTGCATACAAGGAATCATGAGTGAACAAGTGTCATAAAAAAATTAGATAAGTTCAGTCATGTCAACAATCAGCTCACTATAAATCAAAATAGGTATAAATTGCAGACATATATATATGCCACAATATAAAATTGATACAACAAGACTATATGGTAAAAGGTAATCATTATAAGAGTACCCACATCTGTAGCTATCATACCTAGAAAAATACTTAGGACAGGTCTCAATACTATTCATGATGTGATAATCTAGGATCAATCAAATCAAGTCATTTGTCTACAATGCCAAGTCCTTTCATTCATCATAGGCTCTGCACAAGTCATGTCCCATCAATATGACCCATAGGATCTCATCAACACTTGTGTAATCATTGCCAACCCAAGAGAAGATCAAGAAAAATATATATATTGAAAATAGATAACTTAAATTAAAAGGCAAAGTTATCAGGATTTTAAACATATATATATACATGTTCAAGCATCACATGATCAGATTTTAAAAAGAGGAAATACTAAAATTAAAATACTCCTACTAGAACTAAAAAAAACTTAAAAGAAAATCAGATTGCTTAATCATTAAGGACTGGTATTACAGAACCAAAATAAAAAGAATAATATATAAAAGATGAGGATTCATAATTCAGAAATAGGATGATATACAATTGGTTACATTATTAGGTTAAATAGCTAAAATATAGAAGTTTATAATAAACAAATCATTGTGGGTAAGGATAAAATTAAAACTCTAAAGTCTTAGATAATTAAAAGTCTCAAGAGGCAAGGATTGACATAACTATAAATTAGAAACACCAAAGGATAAATAGAAGATTCAAGCATTAGTTAGGCAAAAGCTAATGAAATCCAAGATGATTTTTACAAGGCATAGGAAAATATATTAATCAAAAGAGATATATTCAAGATAGTCACTATAATAAAAAGAATCAGGAGAAATCAGATTAAATTAATACTAGGAAAAGAAGAAACGGGAAAAGAAAGAGAGTGAAGAAAATAAAATCTGAGTTACCTAAACATAAGTAAGACGACCAACCATTATCAAAATTTATTAGAAAAAACAAAACTCTCCGTCATTGATTGGCCTATCAAAATCAGATATAGGCTATACCATGAGTTATCAAGTGGCAAATCTGCCAAAAGTACATCATAGGACAACCCTTTTAAAACTAAAACGTAGTATTCCATCAAGGCCCAAGTATCATTCCAAGTTAAGCTAACATGAAACAGCTAAATTTGATAAGGTCCGTAGCAAATTAACAAACTTTAACATAGCAGCACACAAGTTAACCTAACTCACATCTACATCATTTAAGATATAGCATAAGTTCAGCTTTAAAAACATCCAAGAAAATTAGCATACAAGGGGTTACACATTATTGAAAACCATTAAGCATATATGCATTGTTAACTACATGTTCACCATCAAGACAAGGTAAACCATGGATCATACTTTATCTATAGATAAATAACTCCACATTAATAAACCAATCTATCATGCATAATCAATAGAAGTTATCTTAAATAACAATTCAAAAACAATGATCACTTTAGCTAAATTTACAGTTTATGATAATAAGAAAACTTCATAACTTAGGAAATATATACATGATGGGAAAAGAGGACCAAATGTCATGTTAATGAAAGCAAAATGGAGAAGGCAGACCAAAAAAAAAAGAGAAGCAGGAAATGAGATAAATCAAATCAATGGTAGCCAGACCTAATAACAGCTGAACTATACACACACAGGGATAGATCTGCATAATAATATTTAATAGCAAACACTCAAAAAAAAAACCAAGAAATAAAGGCAAAAAAGGTATTGCTATCATCGTCCCATGAAAAAGTAAAACGTAGTAACCCATCATACCGTCCATCTACAGCAGCACTGCAAAATCTCAACAAGAAAAAAAAGAGAAAACATTAAGAAAAGAAAACACAGATAAACTAAAAGAAATAAATCTAGGAACAGAAACAAACACATTAAGAAAGGATTCTTTTTCCTCTTAACTCTGCTTCTTAAACTTAAAACTTGAAAAAAAAAGAAGAAAGAAAAAGGGGAAGCATCAAGGAACAGAGCTTACCGGCAACAAATCGGCAAAGTAGAAGACTCCAACAGCGCCTGTCATCTTCGGCTGTCCAGAAGCCCCCACCGACAGCGATATTCGAAAGTGACGACCTGCAGCTAATGGCAACCAGCAAAAAAAAAATACATTAGGAAAATAAAACATAAATAAATAAACAACAACGAGGATATAAATATATATACAAAAAAAATCTCCCTCTCCCTTCGTTCTCTCGATCCTCCCTAAGAACGACTCGATCCCCATCCGTGAGGCATGGAATAACAATCTCGACGCAGAATTCGCACTCATTCGCAAGATCACGGACGGCTACCACTACCAGACCCTCAAGGCCAACGTCGACCTTCTCAAGATCATCCAGCTTGGTCTCACCTTCTCCGATGAGGAAGGCAACCTCCTCACCTATGGCACTGACAAGTTCTGCATCTGGCAGTTCAGTTTCCACGAGGTCAACCCCGTCGACGACGTCTTCGCCAACGATTCCTTTGAGCTGCTTTGCTGGAGCGGGATGTTGAACAGCGAGTGCGGCGTCGACGCCTCGGGCTTTGCCGAGCTCCTCATGCCTTCGGGATCGTGTTGAACGACGCCGTGCACTGGGGTCACCTTCCACAACGGCTGCGGCTCCAGATCGACGTCCATATTCGTATCTGCAAGGGTAGATGCGTAATGACAGCAGTAGCAGATCTTGATCGCAGCAGCAATAGCCATGGCAGAAACGGAGGCTGGTGAGAACAAGCGAAAGAAACAGGCGCCGCTCCTCTCTCCGATCAAGAAGTACCCTGTTGACTAGCCTGCAGCGTTGTCTTCTCCGGCAACAACGGCTGCAGATCTTGACAGGGGCGATTCTATCGCCTGCCGTTCAGAACTCAGACACCGGCAACAAGCAAAAGCAAGCAATAAGGGAACTCGAGCGTCAAAAGAGATGGGAAATGGGAAATGGTTTCATGACTTAACCCTAAAGCCTCTCTCAATTTCAGTGGACCGCACGAGTATTTCAATCGCATGCTACCACAACAATCGGGCCACTCAACCGTTCATCTGATCTCGGATTTCCGAAATTGATAAGGTACGTTAACTTACCCTTAGAATTAAAATAAGACAGATTATATATTCTGGTATGGTATTCATTTCTAAAAAAAAAGGGGGAAGAAAGGAGAAGAAGCATTATACATATATTATCCTTTTAATAATAATATTATAAATTCTTCATTGTAACATATGCATGTAAATATAAGTAAATAACTAATATATATACATATATATATATTAGTAAAAATGTTCTCAACAAAAGGTACGATCAAATATATATATAATAATAAGAAATAATAATAAATAAATGGCAATAGACTTCATATGAAAATTGATAGACAAAAAAAAGTACTACAACATTTTCCCATCTAATGAGGCAACTACTAATATCATTATGAAAAGTAGTAAATATAAAAAAAAATTCCCAGATACCCTGAAATATGGTGAGGGGAAAATTTGCAAAAAAAAAAAAAAAACCTTAAAAATATGGTATGGTACACCACTATTTTGATATCGCAGTTAACTTATTTGGATGGGTCGATAAAGTTTCGCATATCTAAGCATCTACCAATTGATAGGTCATATGCATATGTGCCGTATAATTTTAAACACCTTGTGAAAATTATCATCAGTACAAATCAAATGAAAATCTTTAAGAATTCTATGACTTTGCTATTCGCATAGTTAAAAGAAAGGATAATAAATCTATTATAAAGAATTATAAAAATTCACAAGGTTGTAAGAAAATTATTAAAGGTATTCCAAATAGTATAAACAACTACAAAGGTTAAGAAGATCATACTAAAAATTTTAGGTGTCAACCGTACCTTCTTTAATGACAATGATCATTATCATCAAAGAAGGGAGGGCAACTGTTGACACCCCACAAAAACGTAAAGAAAAAAAAATATATATATATATAATAATAAAATCCTATAAAAGGACCCACTCTCCCCTCATTTCCCCACGGTGAAGAAAGTGTCCAGAAATCCAAATTTGCCTACTGCTACACCCATCCATTTTCCTCTCAACGTCAAAAAGAAATTTTTTCAAAAGCAGGCATCTGTTGGATTTCCGTTCCCCATACCCTCTGCATAGCTCCCATCATTTAAAAAAAAAATATCACGGAAGCCAGATGCATCCAGCCGTCCTTGCATGATATCTTCATTTTTTTAAAAAAAATCATCAAAGGCAATAGATAGAGTGCATTCGGTCCAACCCGTTTTTTTTTGCCAGCATTCACCGCCTCTCTCTTTTACTTTTATTTTTTCGTTTTTTTTCGTTTTAAAAAAAAAGCCACAGCACGCCCTCTTCCTCTCCTTGTTATTTCTCCGTTTTTTTTAAAAAAAAAAAGAAATCAGATCTCCAGGTCGTCCTTTCCTTCTCCTTTTTCATTTTTTGTTTTTTTTTTTTTTAAAAAAAAAAACAACTCTCCAGCACGTTAGTCTTTCTCCTTTTCATATTTTTGTTTTTTTAAAAAAAAATAGCACATCCCACACACGGAGTAAGCACAAAAAAAAAACCATTCTGCCTTTGCTCCAAAAATCCATTTAAGGTTGATTTTCCTTCGGTGCGCTTTCTTCTCAAAAAAAAAAAAAATGAAACGAGAGTAGGAAAGGGAACTCCAACCCGTTCCTTTTTTTTCTCCAGCATCACCGCCTCTCCCATTTTTTTTTTTTCGTTTTATCGTTTTCCAAAAGAGCTACAGCACGTCCATTTTCTTCTCTATCATTTTTTTTGTTTTTTTTTAATAAAAAAAAGCTCCAGCACGCTATCCCAGTGTTGTCAGAACCGGTCCGACCGGGAACCGGTCCTGGTTCCGGTTCGGTTCGAAGGTAGAAAACCGTTTGAACAGGCGAACCGGCGGTCGAACCGGAATATCCGGTCCAACCTGGTTCGACCGGTCGGACGGGCTGGCCCTCTAATAATATATATTAAAAAAAACCGTCGAAAGCTCGAAATCGAATCTCCCCTGCTCGTCTTCCTCACCTCCTGCTCAAACCCTAAGTCCCTAATCCGCTGCCCGCTCCCGATTCCGCCTTGCCGTCCGCCCAGGCTTCGTCCTCAGCATCGGCACGCACCGCCGTAGCACGCCCCCGCGCCCTCTGCTGCACCGGCCTTCATGCGTCTGCTTCGTCTTCAGCACCAGCACGGGCCACCACCGCACCGTCCGCCTATGCACCATCAGCCGCGTAATCCTCCGGTACTGCCTGCCCGCCTAACACGCGCCCACGCCGTCCGCCCCGCTCGCATTTCTTCCTCAGCATCGGCACGCGCCGCCGCTGCACGCCCAACACGCCCCTGCGTCGTCCGTCGCACTGTGCGCCCGCCATCCGCCGAGCTCGCCTCGAGCTGCCGTTCGCCGGCAGGCTGTTCGCCGTCTTACTGTCTCGCTGCTTGCCGTCTCTGGTAACGCCCACCGTCGCCTCGTGGTGGCCGTCTCACCGTCGCCGGGCTCAGTCCACTCATGTCTCGTATTTCTTTTATTTCCCAGCGAAGATGGACTTGGCAGCCACACCAGTGACTTTCAGGCTTTTGGCGCTTGCCCTTCTAGTAGGCCTTTGACTGAGACCCACGACTTCCTTCTTATTCTGAGCCGAACACTTCCACCAAATTGGTCGTATACGGGGACCTTCTAAATCCAAGGGTCATTATAGGCCGTGCTAGAGCCAAGGAACTCAATGAAAACAAGCCAGTTTCCTTTTCTTCTAAGAGCGGCCTGTCTGATCAAAGCGCTCATGGTCTTCGAACTAGTCATTAATGGTGACGCTTCATTGCTATCCTTTTCTTTTTACGCTGACAGCCCGACCCTAGCTTCGACGAGCTGAAGTAGCCCTGCCCTCTCTTAAGAGCTAGCTTCCATTCATCCTAATCTTGTCCTTCCCTCTTAACGCCATGGAGAGTGCCCTCTGACGCCCGTAATCTTAAGACTTTTGCTAGGATAGACGCGCTGGGATAGCAAGCGACGTTTGTTGAAAGAGGGGCAGGAGATTCTAGATCTGCTGGCCGTCTCTCCGATAAGCTGCAAACAGGGTACTCAATACTCTCATACTATTTATTTATTTAGCAATTTATATTTAGGTATACATTAAATCATTAATACATAATTTTTTTGCCTAATTTTGTGCGTATTTAATTTTGTGTGTGCAACTCATGTAATTAATACATGATTTTTTTGCCTAATTTTGTGCGTGCAACTCATGTAATTAATATTACTCTTATAATTAATTGTATAGCAAAAAAAATTATAATATAGCTAATAAAATATTATACTAAATTAAATGATACCACATCTTGCGTAAATAATTAAATATGCAGCCACTATTTCAATTAACTATATGGTTTATGCACTCTCAGTTAATGTAGTTAATTTTTTAAAAATTCATGCTCAAAGATTTTTTAAAACTTGCTATTAATTTTTTCCTGCGTGTTTTGTACTTATATTGTGGTCCTTAAATTTAACATATATATTTAAGATTTATAAAAATATAATTTTTTCAATATATTTATTTAAAATTTAAAAATTTTAATAATTATGACATCATAAATATGTCATGCTGATGTCACCGGTTCGAACCGGTTTGATTAACCGGTCGGACCGGTTCGAACCAGACCAGTACCTTTACCGGTTCAATCACCGGTTCGGTTCTGACAACATTGCGCTATCCATCTTCCCTTTGTATTTTTTTCTTTTTTTAAAAAAAATCAAAGAAAAGCAAAAAAAAAGAAGCTACAGCACATCCCTTTTCTTCTCTCTATCACTTTTTCATTTTTTGTTTTAAAAAACAAGCTCCAGTACGCTACTGTTCTTCTCCTTTTCATTTTTTTTGTTTTCCAGCACGTCACTTTTTTTGTTTTTTTTTTTAAAAAAAACAAAGCTGCTACTGAAACTTTTTTAGTTTTTTTAACTGCTCATAATTTTTTTTCTTTCAAAATATGTATACAACAAGTATATGTCATTATATCTATAAAATAAACATATAAAAAAAATATAAAATCAAATCATCATAAGAAACATTTTATTTCCACGCAACAAGAACAACTATCTGCATCCAACTTTCAGATTGAGTTAGGGCCTAAAAAAAAAGCCTAGGGATTAAATTCCCGCCTCCACCCTCCTGAGCTTTTACATAAAAAAATGTATGTTAATTTTTCGTACTCCTATGACCAATGTACTAGAAAAATAAAGTTGTATTTTTTCTAGTTGTGAGTTCACCCAGAGAATCTCTGTATTTTAGTGCCTTATTGTACATAGACTAACCACCGTTATATGGTTAGTGGCGACTCCAAAAGTTAATATATTAAATATTTGTACGCATGTTACTAACTACTAATTGCGCTTAATAGAGACACATATTTGTGTTTGACTAACTCGCATCATTTAAAAATCCCAAAAAACTTGCATCATCTAAAAGCCTTAACGCTTGCATCTCCCTTCTTTAACCCCCATGTCTACACCTTTTATATTTTTTCCATTTCTGATCTTGAACCCCTTTTCTACACCGTTTATATTTTTAATTTTTGCATGTTTAATTTCTGTATCTGACTTCCATCACGTTTAACCCGCTAATTCGCTAATTTGAACGTCATATTTATTCTCTTCTCTGGTGTATGCATATATTATTTTCTCATTTTAGTTCATGGTTATATGTATTTTTGAGCCTACCTTACACTTTGTAGGCCCATTCGCCGGCCCATCGTAGCGCGCTAAAAACCACGTGCTACAACCCTATAGATATCTGTATTCTGTAAATAGAAAAATCATTGCCATTAAAAGATCACAAGTTTTTTTTATAATAATAAGGTTTATTTAGGGTGTGTTTGGCAATTGACAAAAAATATCAAGTTAAAACTTTTCAATCTAAAACTTTTCACTCTCCACAACTATCATATTTTTTAATCATTTTTTCATATTTTCCTATACAACTACCCTACTTTTCAATCATTTCTACACAACTATCCACACAACTAACCTATCTATTTTAACTTTATCCTCTTTATTACTCATCATTACCCTTATCATATCACATCATTTGACAACTTTTACTCTTCAAAACTTTTCATCAAAAGTTTTATTCATTACCAAACACATCCTTAGTAAAATATCAAAATTTAAAGGTTTTATTTTAAATTTACAAATTACGAGTCCTAATTGCATTCAGCAATCTTACATAGTGTAATTGGTCAAATAAAAATATAATTTTATGGAAGAAACCTTTTAAATATATAATAAAATCTTGAACCTTTATCCAGTTAAAGTAAAATTTTATAATTAACTTTTTTGATGGAATTTTATTATTAAATTTTAAATAGACAGCATTTTGGAATTTTATTATTTGTATGTTAAATATTTTTTCTATTAATAAATTTTTTGTATTTTACAAATTGCAGTAAATAATTTTAATATAAAATATAAATAACAATTTAGATATAAGAGCCTAGGCACGCTGCCATAGAAATCGGCCAAATGGCTCCCCGAGAGGTCTCACGGTTATGCTAAGACTTTTTTTTAGTAGTGTACATTTACATCTATCTCAACATCTATTATTACAATGGAGGTCCGAGACTTTCTTACAATTCGCAAGAAGAATGTAATTTGAATGGCGTTTTGTTTTACATGTTTTCATCATCATCAACAAAAGTCATTTCCCACCTAGGTGGGGTCGGCTGCATGCATTCTGTTATGCTATTCTTGGCGATTTAAGACTAAATTCTCTGTAATTTGTAATATTTTTAAATCTTATTTAATTACTTCTATCCATGTTTTTTTGGGTCTTCCTCTCATTCTCCTACTATCTTCTACTTGGATAGACTTTGTTTTCCTAACCAATGATACTTCAGGTCTCATTTTAACATGACCAAATCATCTTAATCTATTTTCTCTCATTTTATCACAAATTGGTCTCACTTTTAAGTTTCCTCGAATTATTTCATTCATAATTTTATTTTTTCTTGTTTTACCACTCATCCACCTTAACATTTTCATTTCCGTTACGCTCATTTTTTGTATATGTTGTTCTTTAACTGCCCAACATTCTGTCCTATAATTTCCTTTCAATTTAATTGGAACTCAATGGTTACATAAAATTTCTGACGCATTTCTATATTTCTTCCATCATGCTTGAATTTTATAATGCAGCCCATTATCTTATAGAAAATGCTCTGATTGTGCACAGTTGAACACCTGTATAAAGATAATAATTTTTTGAATGAATTCCCTCATGGTTCTCCCTCTCACGGTCCCAGTTTTGACGAGGGCCAGTGTTTGAGGTTGTGCTATCAGTATTTTTTCTCCCGTCAAAAAAAAGGTTCCAAATATCGACTAAAGTACAAACTTTGACAAAATAAATAAGAAGACCAAAGCTGACATCAACCCCGCCGATGAGAATTCGACCTCCCTCTGCAGTATGGCAGACAACGCCGCTGCCAATGTTGTGCTAGGACTTAACGCTAGGAATTTCGAGCGGTGGTACTTCTACGAGGTGAGCCCCAACCATGGGAAGTTGTTCCTGCTATTTTCTCGTGCGTATCTGCCGTTTATTTTTGGAAGTTGGAAATATTCTTAATACGTTTCAATTTTATTGGGGCGCGAACTGCAGAGTTCTAGATGCTTTGCTTCTCTCTTCCCTTACTCGCTGCCTGGATTGGAGAGGGAAGCCCAAAGTCGATTGAATACTGGAGAAAAGAAACATAGCCGCTGTGGAGCTTAGTCGGATTTGGTTGAAAGTCGCCGCACATTTCTGCTTTCTAGGAGAAGGGTCGCCGATGGACGAAATGCTGGATGCAACGTGGGAATCAAACTGTGCAAATCTGCAGGCAGATTCCGTCAACACCTTCAAATAGAGTTGAGATGGGTATTTCTGCTGCCATTAGCTGTAAGAAAAGAATCTGATGCCGGGTCATACACTTTTTTTCTTTTTCTTTTTTTAATTTTTTTTATAAAACTGTAAATCTAAGTGTATTTAACATCTGTATTAATTTTTACCATTTTTAGAGTATTTTAGATATTTATTTTTAATTTTTAAAAATCGGTAGTATTTTAGGCAATTTTTAGTAATTTTAAATTACCTAAAATATTACTCATTTTCAAAAATAAAAAATAAATATCTAAAAGACTTCAAAAATGGTAAAAATTTATACACATATTAAATACACCTAGATTAACAATCTTGTAAAAAAATTTTAAAAAAAAGTCTCAATGCTCCCGGCGCATACGATCAGCGTCGGGGTCACAGGGGCTGCCAAATTTGTGCGTTGGCACTATTAGATCTGCATTGGGTGGCGTTCGATCCGCTGATGATCTGTACATTCCGAGATGTTGAGATGGTTGCAACTCTTGGCCAGCATCGACAGCGATGGCTATCGCCCAAAGACAAGAAGATATGGATGACTACAGGGGTTGTTGCTAGCTTTCGATTGAATGATTCCCATCATCCGATTGAAGCTCGTCGGCGCTGAATCTAGAGGAGATGGGTTTGATGCGGAATAGACATGGCTGCCTTCTTTCCATTGAGATGATGGATACCAAAGTGTGGTGCTCCGACAGTGCAGTGCCAATATGTATACATGCAACAATTTAAAATATCGAAGCAACCTAGTCTAAACGAATTATTATGAAAGGCGAACAAAAAGTCATGATTATTTTAATAGGCTAATATACAGCACAAATTATTTGAAAACTAAATAATTTTACCATAAATTTTCATTTTTAAATAATAATAATATTTATCAACATCTTTTTGCCCTATATTTTGAAGAAACTATATTATGAAATATATCATAAAATTTAGCATACGCAACCCAATTGAATTATGTTATAGCATTTAATTTGAGAAATTATGTAGTATATACCATATATATTAAATATTTAAGCTGAAACCTAGCTTTCATATAGACGACTAAGACACATTTAATATTCAATCTATATGAAATTTATAAATAAAAATTAGAGATAGCATTGAAAATTTTTTCTATAAAATTTGTACTTAATAAGTATTTATTAACTTCAATGATCTACATTTAACTAATTTTCTTTGATTTTGTAGAGAACACTAAAATTTTTTATAAATTTTTTGTTTAATGTGAATTTTTGTTAAATTGACAATTATATATTGATTTAATTTGTTTTAATCTTCATTTTATTAATTTCACATTGAAACAACTGGATTGAGAGATGGGTGAATCCTTTTAAGTTATTGTTAGTTAAACCGACTAAGTTCATGAAATAACTTAATATATTAAATCGAGTGTGTTTATAATTAATTAATTTGATATTCATTTAATTGAAATTGGTATACAGTTTTAATTTACATTTATTAAATCTACCTTTAATTTGATTTACATAGATTTTATTAGGGGTGCAACTTGGTACTGGGTCGGTCCGAACCCGCCCGACCCGATCCGGTACCAAAACCAAAAATGAGTTTTATTTTTTATATTTTTTTCAAAATAGATCCGGTTTCAAACCGACCCGTAGAAACCCGAAACCAAAACCGGATTCGCACCAACCTGGTACCAAAATCCGACCCGGTCCTAACCCGGTGTAATTTATATAATTTTTTCATAAATTATTCATGTTTTTTGGAGACATGAACTCATTTGAATTTTGAATTTGTTTAAAAGTGGATGTAAACTTATTTAAACTTGAGATTTGTTTATATTGTCATTTTAAATTTGGATTGCTCTTAAATTAGATTGGAATGTTGAACCATTATGCTTAGTGTATATATATTTAGTTGTTTTGAATAACTGTTATGTGGATTATGTTTGCATTTGAGTTGGTATGATAAATCTATTTCATATTATACTTTCTGTTAGTATGAGAAATCTGTTAGTTTGAATTTCAAATTGTAGTATAAATTTGATTCATATTTTAAGTTTATTGGTATGACAAGTGATCAATTTCTATTTTAGCAATTTGTATGATAAATATTCAGTTTGAATTCAATTTCAGCAATTTGTATGATAATGTTTAGTTTCAACTACAATAGTTGGTATGATATGTTCATTTTCTATTTGCTACACTTGAGTCATTTCCATTAGCTATTAAATAGAAATGACCTACTAGTCATAAAACTAACAAATTTGTCATTTATTTGTGTCTATAGGGTGCTGAAAAATTGTTTGTAGAGTTCATTCAAAGAATATTGCAGAATTCAGCATGATGTTATAGAATTCTTTGAAAGGATGTTACAAAATTCAGCGTGAGGCTTGACTTCATAAACACAGGTATATATATTTCAATAATTTTCTTTTAGATTACAATTAAATTTGGAAAAAAACAGTTTATTGGTAACCCGAATTCTAACCCGAAACCAAACCAAAACCAATGCGAACCCGGTCTGAACCCGGATTAAATTCTTAGGGTTAGGGTTTGGGTTTACTCCAACCCGGTTGGCTTAGGATTTGGGTTCACTCCAACCCGGTATAACCTGACCCGAGTTGCACCCCTAGATTTTATAATTAAAAAGCAAAGGTGGTGTACCAGCAAATAGTGCAATAGTAAATAACTTTAGTGTATGAGTATTAACATGAGATCATCTCTTTCTCCATTGTAATCATATAATTAAAAAAAACTAAACAACTTTAGTGTATGAGTATTAACATGAGATCGTCTCTTTCTCCATTGTAATCATATTATTAAAAAAAGCATAAGCACTATAAAATTAGATGTTTTAAAATAATTTAAATATTTTTATTTATATACAATTACAGAATGATAATTTAATGCTAATAAAAACTTAATTTCCTGATCATTTTTATTTTATTTTTATTATTTTTTGCTTAAATTTTGATTTACATGAATTTGCAATAAAATGTCTATGCAATATAAATTTTAGTCATGAAAATAATTTAAATATTTTTATTTGAATTTAATTAAAAATAAAAAATTAATGTAAATATAAGCTTAATTTAAAATGTGATCATTTTAGATGAAGATTCTATTCAAATCAATTTAACTCACAAAAATTGGAGACGACATTGGATAATTTTGAGGAATCTTTTTATTTAATACACATTTTATTAAATCAATAAAATTACATTAATTGAAATTAATATTAAATTTATTAATTTTAGATTGAAATGACCAACAAAAAAGATAAGTAAAACCTACAAGTTTTGGCGGATTTAACTCAATAAGTTGGTAAAATGGCTCAATATAATCAATAAATGATGTTATCATAATTTAAAATTTGCATAATAAATGTTAATTTGATTAGTCTGATTAATTATACTATGTTCTTGTGTGCAAATCATTTTTGTTCTGTTAATATTCATTTCAAATTGTGAACTTGGTCATCAGCTAGTTAGTATCACATGTAGGCACATGTGCCCAGCTTTGAAGCTTTGATTCCTCGCTTCTGCATTTGCATATACCATGAGTGGTGGTGTCTTTGGCTAATTCAAAAAAAATATTCATTTCAAATTAATTTGTATTATAAAAATTGAAGAAACATCCATGAATTTTGTTACAAACTTTCTATTTAACAAAATGTTTGTTAAATTCATAATTTTATATTCACTTAAATTGATTTAAATTAATCTTTATTTTATTTAAATTTTATTAATGTAAAATTAAAATGAGCAACATAAGAGAAGTAACCATACATGTTATTATTCCTTGAAACCCACTTCTAATAAAATTAAATATTTGTATATTTATTTATATTAAAAATAAAATTGTAATTTATAATTTATTTTTAAGTTGATAAAATTCAATAATTAATATTTTTTATTTTTAATTAAGGTATAAATAATCTAATAAGGAGCTTAGCATCATATTATAAATGTTAAATTAAGATTAACTTATTAATATCAAAAGTTAAATTCGGTTAGATGACTTTAGATGTTGTTAGATATCGTTAAATTTGGTTATATACTGTTAAAAGCGATTAGATGTTGTTAGATGTCATTAGATTAAGGTGGATTATGTTAAATCTAGTTATCTGAGTTTCAAATTCTATAATTAAGGTATAAATGACTATACAAGGGGCTTAGGATCATATTATAGGTATTAAATTAGGATTAACTTATTAATATTAAAAGTTAGATTTGGTTAGATGTCGTTAGATCCGGCTAGATGTTATTAGATATCATTAGATTAAGATGGATTTTATTAAATCCTATTGTCTGAGTTTGAAATCAAAAATTAGATTCAGTTAGATGTCATTAGATGTTATTAGATGTCATTTAATGCAGTTAGATAGTGTTAGATATTGTTAAATGTTGTTAGATACAGTTAGATACTATTAGATGTCATTAGATTAAGGTAGATTTCGTTTAAATTTTTGTAATTAAAGTATAAATGACTTTATAAGAAGCTTAAGATCATATTACTGGTATTAAATTAGGATTAACTTATTAATATCAAAAGTTAAATTCAGTTAGATGACGTTAGATGTTGTTAGATGCTGTTAGATGTCATTAAATTAAGGTAGATTTCATTAGATCCTATTATCTGGGTTTTAAATTTTGTAATTAAGGTATAAATAACCTTATAAGGGACTTAAGGTTATATTACAAGTGTTAAATTAGGATTAACTTATTAATATCAAAAGTAAGATTCTGTTAGATGTTGTTAGATGTCGTTAGATATTGTTAGATGTCGTTAGATCCGGTTAGATGTTGTTAGATGTCATTGGATTAAGGTAAATTTTATTAAATCCTATTATCTAGGTTTTAAATTTTGTAATTAAGGTATACATGACCTTATAAGGGGCTTAGGATCATATTATAGGTGTTAAATTAAGATTAACTTATTAATATCAAAAGTTAGATCAATTTAGATATCATTAAATGCTGTTAGATTCTGTTAGATTCTATTAGATCCCGTTAGATGTTGTTAGATATCGTTAAATGCTATTAGATTCTATTATACTTGAAAAATAAAAAAAAATATTATTAAATTTTTAAAAATTCAGAAATAAATATTGAAATTGTTATTTTTGAGAGAGCCTTAATTACATGAACTTTAAATAATATAGCATAACTCCTTATATAAAATATATTTTTCAACTTTACCAATTATAATCAAATCTTATTAAAAAATAATTTTTTCTGCGCAAATATTTTTAAAAGTTTCGAATGATGAAAAATTATGTCTACATATGTTTTAGTGGTTGATCCGCATAGATTAAAATTTTGTATACATATAATACAAATTTTATTAAAAAATCAAACGTACTCACGTTTTCAAATAAATGTACTTACATAGTAAAATTATCACAATACTCTTACTTCCTATTTTTTCTCATGGGAATAGCTTCCCATAGGTTGGGCCCCAACGAAGTAGCCGCCAGCTCTATGAAAAGGGTGCCAACCCATGGGAAGCGGTTCCCCGATTTTCTCAAGGGAAGCTGCATCTTCACCGTCAATTTAGGACGGATGGTTGCGATCCATTTGGGCATTTTCGGAAGGTAAAAAAATCAAGAGGGAGCATCGGACCTGCGCATCTCATCTCTCTCCCTAGCACTCCATCTTCATTCCTCCATGTCTCCTCTGTCTTCCTTTCTTAGTTTTTGATGATGGTGAATAGTAAAAATGGTTTGAACTTTGAACTACTAAGAAAAATTGCTGCTATGTCATTTTTTTCCTCATTGACATCTGAGGAGAAAGGAAGAGGCAGCCGAAAAATAGTCTTGACGGCGTCTCTTACTAGAAAATAAAGGTGGCGGCAACAGAAGGAAGCAACAGCTCATCCCAGCCATGAAGAAGACAAATATAAGATGAGCGGCGACAATTTTTAGGGTGGCAGATTTCATGTACGACAATTTTTTGAGTTCATTTTTCGATGTGGCTAAAGAAGTTTTTAGACTCGACGATAAGATGCTAGGGGCAGTAGAAAAGCAACAGCAAATTAGAAGACGAACCAAGGGAATGCTCGAACGATTGGGTTTTTTAGAAGATGATGCACTGTGCATCATCTATCACGACTGACAGAGATTAGGGCTGGATTTAAGGACACGCGTCACTTTGGTTGAGTTATTGATGTCTTCGTTGCAGTGTGATATCACCAATATGTATTAACTAGATATTAATTAGATTAATTTAGTTAATCAAAAATACAATATCATATTAAAGAATTATGATTTAATTCAAATTAATATTTATATTTGGATTTAATAATTTATATTTTAATTCACACAAGTTTACAATAAAAGAGCATGAGTAGTATAATTTTTATTACTAAAATAATTTAATATATATTATTTTTAAAATAAAATTAAAAGTTAATTTAATTTAATATTTATTTTTATTTAATTACTTTAATTTAGAGTATCTTACTTGCTAACTCCAAAGAGACAAGTGTGTATCTTACTTGCTAACTCTAAAGAGACAAGTGTAACTTGCACTCCAAACATCTCGACATAAACTTAATTAAAAATACTCATTTCTGTCTTGTTAATCATTTATATTAATTTATTATAGTTGCATTTTTAAAAATCCATATATACTAATTATTATAGTTTTATATATTTAAATTTTTATTTCATTCAATTTAAATTAATTATTATTTTAATTATAGCTTTATATTTATTTAGTTTTTAATTATTTAACACAAAGTTTACATAAAAATTACCTAAACAAATAAAAGGATTTCTAGGATAATATAAATAATGTTAAATATAATAAGCGTAGTGAATTTTTTATAAACTATCAAGATCAGGATTATATAACATAAATGTTTTGTAGAAGTGGGCCCAAAATATTCGGTAAAAGAGAGGTTTAATAATATACTTTTGGAGAATTTGCGTCATACCCCCTCTAAGTTTGCGTATTAGTATTTTAGACCCTGACTTTTGCGTATTAGCATATTAGACCCTAATGAGTTTCATCATTTGCATTTTAAACCCTCCGCCATAACGTTGTCTGTCATGCGCCGTCTAGTCGAGTGCAATGATGAAAATATCCCTCAATAAAACAAAATCACAGCAGCTAGCCTATTCTCTTTAGAACGTGAGCTTGCTTTTGTCCCTTCCTCGGCTCCCTACTGCCTCTTCTTTTTACACACTTCTCCATCCAATCAACTGTGACAATCTATTTCTTTGTGCCGACTCCACGAACTTCAAAATCTATCACTGGGACCATCAAAACAAGGATACAAAATGATAAAGCAAATCTCAACAGACAATTCTATTTTTTTTAGAAAAAAATTCGACCACCAATTTTAGTCATACCAGTAAAGAACCCAGCTTAAACTACACCATCAAATTTGAACCAACATCCAAAACAATGAGACCAGCAAGATGATGTCCAATGCTTATTACCTGATGCCGAGCTGCAAACTGAGCATGAGGTCATAGTGCTCACGTCCTTTGGAGATTGTCGCCCCCTGCTTCTTGACCTCCTTAGCCTTCTTCCAAAGTGGCAGCGCCCTTTCCCCAATTGAATCCATACATCTCACATACAGATCAATGAACCCTCCTTCCTCTCCCACTCCACAACCGAGCTCCCCACAACAATATCGCAGGTGATGTCCCCGTTCGTCTTCCAGACGCAAATCCTATTGAAACCTCTCTCTCCCAATCTCCACTCCTTCCTCCCACCACCACCTTTCGTCTTCTTCTTCTTCTGCTGCATCTGTTTGCCGTAATTCAGCATCTTCTACCAGGAAAGGACCAAGACCTTCTCCTCCGCCACCGGGCAGACGTTGAAGCCATCCAAATGCATCGAGAAAACCTCCTTCCGATTCCAATCAGAAAACCCAACACTAGATTTCTCTTTAGAAGGATAATATGTGGCGCTCTGATCATCCTTGCTCCAATTCCAGACGTAGAAGCTCCCATCCGCCCATTCGATCTTGCCTTCTCCCTTGGGCAGCCCATCCTCCCAAAAACCTTCGTAGTGATTGTCGTTCGCCCAAACCGTCAGTCCCTTGCCCTAAATTCTTCCCTTCTTCCACTCCCCTTCGTACTCATTCATGTTCTTCCAAACGTACTTTCCACGCCCGTCCTGCGCCCCGTTATCTCGCAGCTGGCCCACTCCCCCTCGTACATGCAGCCGTCCGTCCAGAGGTACTTTTCGGCACTGTGCAGGACGCTGCCGACCCACTCGCCGGTGTAGAAATCGCCCCTAACAGCGTGCAATCGCCCCCACAAGCATTGCATTTGCTGCCAGCAGCGTGGCCATCTTCCTCGCCGTCATCTTCGCCATTGACTTGGGCTACCGCTGACATTGAGGAGAAGATGTCTATCACAAGTTTCTTTGCAGATTGGGTTATCCTAGGCATTGATTCTTGAATTTTCAAACCTTGCTGCGGCGGGGGCTGCATCATTGGATGATCATTGATGGTGTGGGATTTAGAAACAGAGGTGGAAGATGGTAGAGATACTAGAGAGGAAGGCTTCTTCTCCGACGTAGGAAGATTTCTTAATTCGTAGCTTTTTCTATTTTGTTTTTTCAAGGAGGGGTTTTCGTTTTTTGCGCAGATTCTAACGGGAAAGCGAGAGGTGGCTGCTACTGTTACTGCTCCCTCTCTCTCTAAGCTCTGCTTTTCAACTTTTATTTTTTTTCTGCAGAGAGAATGTGTTAGCTGCTATGATTTTGTTTTATTGAGGGGTATTTTTGTCATTGCACTCGACTAGACGGCGTATAATAGCCGACGTTAGGGCGGAGGGTTTAAAATGCAAATGATGAAACTTATTAAGGTCTAATATGCCAATACGTAAACATCGAGTCTAAAATGCTAATACGCAAACTTAGAGGGGGTATGATGCAAATTCCCCATATACTTTTTTAGAAGAATGTTTATAGATTTTAATTTTTATTATTAAATAATTTAGATATTTGTATTTAAAGGTAATTAAAAATTATTTTTATATGTTTATATTATTAAATCTAAATTACAGTCACATATTTATTATAATTTTATTTTATTTTATTATTATCTTAATTATAGTTTATATAATATTTTTATGAAAGATGAGTCAAACCTATGATTAGAGCTGTGATTAGTGATTTAAATTAACAATTATAACAGGTTATAACTTACGTGACACCACCCATGTAGTAGATCTAGAACTGAAATGAAAAATATAAAAGAAATAGTAAACGAGTGAATTTTAGTATAAAATTTTTATTTATGGGACTTTATATTATATTAAAGAATGACCAAATTTTTATCTTAAAATATTTATTATATTAGAAATTAAAAATCCTAGAAATTTAGCGCTGACAAGGTTGAACGATGGTCAGGATCAGCTACACTAATTGATTTTTAATAATTTTTATACAATGAAATTGAGGCTGAAAATTTTATATGATATAGAATATATACTAAATATCAAAAAATAAAAATAAATTTTTTGGTGAAATCAATATAAGTAATAATTAATATGATTTGAACCATGTCTAAACTCATACCCCTTGTCGAGCAGAATAAAAATACATAAATAAAAATAAAAAATTAATATTTTGTGCTGAAAATATTTATTTTGGTCAATTCATATAGTTATTAATGTATGATAGAAATTTTAGACTTAAATATCATAATTTAATTATAAACAAAAATTAAAAGAACTCAGTGTCTCTGATTTCAGCAAGTATGGGCAAAATTGAGAAATAATTAAAAAGAAAATTTAAACTAAAATAATAATTATCGAAATTGATATGGTTAACAGACTGGACAAGTTTAACCTTTAACTAACATGTTTATTTATTTATTTTATAGTAAGATTTATACTTCATTCAAGATTCAAAAAATCGTTATATAAAAATTCCTTGGTGGAACATTTAACTGTTTTTCATTACATCCTGTACTCAAAGAGGCACGAATACACGAACTGCAAGGGAATGGTGACCGGGCTGCGACTTTACGCCAAACCAAGGGCACCTCACCTCCCCCGGACACTGATCGACATGGGCAGGTTTTCAGCGAGCGCGGAGTTGGAAACTCAGTGGGAGTAACATCTTCCGTGTGAGTGATTTATAATATGAGATTAATGCTCTGTTTAGCCAAGCTTTTTGGCACCTTAATCGGGCTTTTTCAGCATATAAGCAATTTTGTAGGTTGAAGTAGGTGTTTGCCAAAAATTTTAAAACAGCTTACGGGATTAGTAATCGTAAAAAAATGCGATTCCCAGAAAGTTCCATTTTTTATGCTTATGCAAATCGCATAAGTTCATTGTAGATATCGATGGTTAATAGAAAAAAATGCTCTCACAATACCTAGATAAACGCAAATTTTACGTACTTACGAGTATTTTTTGGCATGAGATTGAGTAATCATCTTAGATCCACATCACAATCCTAAAAATTCTTTTTTTTTTTTATATCAAGAATACATATTTATTTGCTTTATTTTCTGACGTAGTGATCATTATTATTATTCTTTTTTTTATGATGTAGTTAATTAGTGGCTTACATCTACGTGTGTAGTCTTTAAAATTTTATTTATTGATACCGTTTTGTTTGTTATTAAAATCATTTTTTATTTAACTTACAAATATAAAATTGATCCCATATGGTCTTTAATATTAATGTGATTAAAAAGGTTTAAATATATATACAATATATAATTCTATTCATTTATTAAATCTAATTTAATTTATTTTCTGATGATTCAAAATAGCTAAATCGATTACCGTCTAAGTTATAATAGAAATGGATATTAGTTACATTTAAAATGTAAATTGATAAGTTGTAAACCACAAGTGAAAATTGGGATTGGTTGACCTGTGAATCACTCTTGACCCGACCCATTTTTAACTAGATAAAATCAACATTTTTTGACTAGTATAAAGATGAGTCAATTTTTTTTATTCAAATTCAAAAAATAGGATATGGGTGAGTTAACCATGTCCCTACTCAAAGAGTCTCATCCCGCCCCACAGATATTAATTTATTAAAAACTAAGAAAATATATGTTTAATTCTTGTTATTATTTTCTTTTAAAATCCTCACATATGTTATAATAACTATTTTAATACCAAAAAATTCAATTTATCCAGAAACGATATAAGATTCAATAAGAGAATTTGCATATATACATATATCTCTTATGTTTAATTATATATCAACCTATTTTAATAAAATTATACTATATTTTTTCATGTTTTGTTTTAGTAATGATGTAATTTTTAATAATTAGTAAAATATTGAAGCATATAATGTTTAAATTTAACATAGTTATATTTTTATGTTTGATAGGTATATAAATTCTTAAAATTATTTTATTTGACTCGCACTTTTACCTAACTTATTGTCCAAAACTGGTTCGATATTAATTCAAAGTTTGTCCCTGGACCTATTAAAAAAAGTGAAAGTCAAACCGACATTGTTTTCACCCGGTATAAAAATAGGGCCTAATAAATTTTTTAAAAAGTAAGGTCAAGGTTGGATAAATCCTGATCCAATAAGGCCCAACTCAATTTCCACCTATATTGTAAACATTGCTTGCTACGGAATTGGATAAATATTGACCTTTTTCATTTTAACGTCATAAAATCCATTTTTGTAATTATAGTATTTAATTAATCATGCATGATAAGAAATATTTTTACTATTAAATAGTTCAATTTAGATCTTATTTTCATGTCTCTTTTGGCAAATTTACATTGTCAAAAACACTTTTAATATTTTAGCCAAACATAACACTTTAGTAAAGCACCTCTCAAGTGACATTGCCAAGAGCCTCATAACTTTGTAACAGTTCTCATAAAAGTTCTATTTGTAATTGGGCTTTTTCTATCACAAAAAATTACATGGCAAGGCCATATGAAGCCTAAAAATAAAATTGTGACATTGTAGTTAAAGAATTCAATTTCTACGATAAAGAAGAAAATTACACCCGCAACCATTGGTTCCCCTTTTTTCATGCAAACAGCGACGAAAGGCGCTCGCCTTGCTTGCCCTAACCTCATCACCACGCACCAACTGGGGAAATGCCAGCTCGTCGGCTCCTGCTACGGATTTCTTCTCCGCAGAACCAATTGCTCTGGCATTCTTATAGCAGACGATGACTAAATGGTGTGTCGCCGAGACACTATGCGTTCTTAGCATCTCTCTGCGCCTCCCGCATGTGGGTCTGGTTCCTGATGGCCGTCGTCATTTCAAACTCGTGTTATTTGGTCGCCGAGGATGACAGCAGAGGGCGGAGGTTGGTGCTGTGCTCAGCATGCTATTAGGCAGATGTATTTTCTATAGAAAACAATGAGAAAAGAAATAACAGAAGCAGCAGAGGATTGAAGAATTATATATTTTTCCCTTATAAATTTGATGTACAACTAATAACTTATATAATGGCGTAGCCACTAAGTGTGTGCTTCAATGGTACGCCACTTGAGCAGTAATACGCCAATCGCGTGCTTGATCCTGCAACTGGCAGGGTATCGACTTTTCAATTTTCCCTTGTTATGTAGGGGATTTCACAGATTCCCCTCTTAGGTGAGGGTATTATAAAAAAAAAATTATGATTATATACACCATAATATATTTTAGGCTAAAATACAACATTTATTTATTTTATTTCATTTTTATCTGATTTTTCTTCATAAATATGTTTTTCTAATTGTATTTAATCTATATATTAAGTTTTTTGATTTTATAATATTTTTACATTTTTTTTTAAAAACAAATTTTTTAAGGAGTGAAAAATGTCTTAAATGCCTAGAAATTGATTATTTTTTTAAAAATAAAAATAAAAGGTGAAAGTATTATAAAATCAAAAAACTTAATATATAGATTAAATACAATTAAGAAAACATATTTAATGAAGAAAACTCAAATAAAAATGAAGCAAAATAAAATAAATGAATATTATATTTTAGCCTAAAATACATCATAGTGTATATAATCATGTTCCTATAAAAAATATCCCTCCATTGTGGGAAAGTTGTGAAAGTTATAATATTAAGTGCCACCATGTATATTATTGATAAAAAATTAAGAATAATTCCTCCTGTACTCATAACAAATGTACATAATTTCTTTTATACCTACAACATTTCGTAAATTTCTTTTATACCTATAACATTTTACCCTAAATTTCTCTCGTACCCATGCCATTAAAACCACCATTATCTATCCCATGAAAAAGACGATTTTGCCTTTTTAAATTTTTTTCTAATTAAAATAATTCAACCTTAATATGACTTGTAAGTTATTTAATTTCTTGTATTAATGATTTAATAACATCAATTGAGCCATGTTAAAGTTAAATTATCTTAATTAAAAAATTGTAAATGAGCAAAATCATCTTTTCAATGGGGTAGATAGCGGTGATTTTAATGACATAGGTATGAGAGAAATTTAGGTTGAAATGTTATGTGTATAAAAGAAATTTACGAAATGTTGTGGAGATAAGAGGAATTATGTACATTTGTTATGAGTATAAAAGGAATTATTCCAAAAAATAACTTATATAATGGCCTAGAAAAAAAAGCAGAAACCAACAAATCTGAAACCAACTAGTCTGAATAAAAACAGAAATCCTGCAGATCTGAAGCAAACAGAAACCAGATCTGACAAGCAGAATTACGTAGTTGAATGAGTTGAATGACGTGTCCTATAATTTTCTTCACAGCAGGAAGAATGGAGAAGGGAAACGTGGTGGTCTTCCGAAATTATGGAGTTGAAACTTGAATGCAGAGGAATTGAACGGGAAGTTGTTGCTGTTGTCTTGGCCGCTTGGAAAGTTGAATAGACAAAAGTGGGCATTGGAGCTTATGGGAACGTCTCTGGACATTGCCAGCCGAAGATTGCCATCAAAGATTTAGGAAAATGGGTCTTCTTAGAGCTGGTGCCTCCCATTGGCAAACAATTGACTTTGCATGTTCCTAGTAGTGGATGCAAATGGGGACGGGTGCATGTGAAAACATTTGGATTTTTACGTAAAATGCAAATGGGGAAGCTTCCTCAGCAAACGAACCAGCAGTCCTCCTACACGCGTGAGTATGCAGAGCCACATCCATCGTTCATTTTTATTTGACGGTCTGGATTGAAAGGGGTAATTTCGGTATTCACAATAAGTCACAAGTAAGAGTCGATTGAGCTCTTACACGCACCTAGCTCGAGTCTCTTCTACCTGCGATCTCTCATTTCCCCATTTCTGCCCTAGCTCGAACCTCCTCTCAGGCACCGGCGATCTCTCCTTCCACCCCTCTTGCCATCTCTCAACAAGAGTCGATTGAATTGCTCTTGCACGCACCTGGCTCGAGTCTCCTCTCCCAGCAATCTCTCATTTCCCCTTTTCTGCCCTAGCTCGAACCTCCTCTCAGGCACCGGCAATCTCTCTTTCCACCCATCTCTCTTTCCACCCATCTCTCATCTTAGACGCACCAGTAGTTCCATCACTCCTTTCCCGATTTTTCTTCCCTTTCCCCTTTTATGCCCTAGCTCGAATGCCTTTGCTCGAATCTCCTCTCCCATTGCTGCCACTCCTCCGCACATCATCCATCTTGCGCAAATCTTCCACAACAAGTAGCAGAAGTAAATCTCATTTGCAGGTGCGCTTCCCTAGGTATTTTCTTCCACGTCCTCTAATCTACTTTCACATCTCGTTTGCACTTCTGCTGGTTTTGTGAATGCATTGCCAATTGTGGGTGAGTGACCCGGTGAGGAAGAGGTTGACTGCTGCAAGGCTACTGTTGTTGCCAGACCTGACAAAGAAGTAGAAGTTATTGGTGATTGAATCAGCAGCTAGATTGGTGCAACTTACTACTAGACTTATGGTGAAATGGCCAAAATATTCTACATGTTAAATACATTTATAAGAAACTAGGTTATGGGTTTGTTTGTATCATTCATATTAGCTTTGCGAATCTATTTTGGGGTCAACATTGATGTGTTTCCAAAATTTCCAATGTCTGTTTCTCCTGGAACCCTTTGGTAGGCAGAAATATATTCCACATTATTGCCTATTATTGAATTCAACGATTCGATTCGATTTTCTATGGTAGCCAATTATATTTAGTCTCATAGGTTTTGAATAAATTGCAGATGGTCGAAATTCTTATTTCCATTATATATATATATGATTTGGTCTATTCTGTGCTTAGGCTGTTCGGGTCTGTTTTGGATGATTAATATTGTTGTTTCAAATACGTTTGATTGAGCCTCCATAAAAGTGGTCCCAAATGTTATGTTACAACTAATATAAAAGAGATTCAAAATGTAATTTATATATGTTTCTTTGTACTAATTTTGGTATGCATGTCTGACTGGCCTCTTCAACTTTGATTGCTTTGAAAATTGTATCGTTTCTTATTATCCTTATATAAGTCTTTATACTTACCAAGTTTAACTAATTTTAGAGTTCATTTACTCACTAGCCTACTGTGTGAATGTTCTGTTGTAATCTCACATGGAATTTGTACAAACAAAAAAGTGTTTGTGTTCAGTTCAATACAGAAGAATATAATATCTGAATGAATTATCACTTCTGCAATTCAAAGTCTGGATGGTGGGAATTTAGGGATGGAAAGAGCCATGATCTGATATCTCTTGAAATTGCTCAAACTAGAATTGCATTCACATAATCTTGTTTATCTAGAATCATGTTGTGGTTTTGTTTGAATTTTTTAGTTGGTTCTGTTGCAATATAGAGGTATACATTGTGTATTTTTTTAGTTTATGGGTTTGATCATTATGAAAGGAGATCACTGTTTGAATCTTAAAAAGAATACAACTTACTGCTTTTCAATTTGCATATTTGAGTACATGGGATGGACCAATTGTTGGAGGAAAGGATTTTCTCTCTTTGTTTGCACAGTTTATTGTATGGAAAATCTGTTATGTTTTGTTAATGATCTGACAAGGTGAGTTAGGCCTACGCTATTTGTCTTCAGCCATAATCCATTGGGTTTGCATCTGGAGCATTAGTTTGTTGGACAATCTATCGCAAGCCAGGGATGGGTTGCTTGTAAATCATGTTAATATATTCACAAAACAAAAATGCTGAATGTGGGTCATCCATGATTAAAATAGGAATTCTTTGAAGAATAATCATTGACAGTTACTACTCTATTATGTAATAATAATTCCACCTGTCAAATGTGTAATGCTCAAGATATGTATTAATAACTTTGTTGAGATATTCAATGTCATGTCTAATTTTTCTTGTTGTCTGCTCATTGAAATTTGTGAAAGAACAGTAGAACCATATGTGAATTTGATTTGTCTCTGCAATCATCATGCCGAATTCCTATTGATCATGTGATGATGGCATATCTCAGACATACCTTCCCTCCTTACATAAAATGAAAATTCTATTTGATGTAGATTTTTATTATATAAGTTGTTGAATCTTATGTATTTGGTGCTAAAAGTAATGTTTTCTTTCATGAATGCATGTATATCCTTGTGGGTGGAATTCGGACTTGTTAGAATGGTCTGCTTGTTTCCTTTCTAAATTACAACCCCTTCAGAAATTATTTGAAAACAATCGAAAGTAAGAATGTTAAGATCTGACTAAATGAAAAGAGAATCAATCAACATTTATGTGAACCCATTTTTGGGATGCAAAGGTTGCCTAAACCCTTCTTTTTATATTATTAAGCTACCTACTTCGAATCTCTAATGTGGACCAATTGAACATAATTTTGTTTTTAAGTTTTTCCTCCAATACTAGCGGCCACTCCAAATCCACTTAATGCATTTTTCAATGTTTTTTCTAGTAGGAGGAAGCACTACCTATTATTCACTTGAATTTGTGGTATTTCATTGATTAGAATCTGTTTTATGGTTATGGTAGATGCATGACAAGACCTGATGGCATTTAACATGTTGTTTTAAAAGGCAAAATGAGCTATAAATTTTTTGTATTAACTATTTTTTTCAATGAATTCATAATGTGAGGGTACAAAAACTGGTCCAATGGTTGGGAGACTTATAGTCTGTTCACAAGGCTGAATTTTACTGGATCATAATTTTAACTCGTTCAAAGCACCAAATTTGTGACTAAACTCAATATGAATTAAACACGTCCTATTTTTTAATCATTTACTCTGCATTCATTTTTTATCTGTATACATTTACTTTTAAAATCCATTATCTCGTATACAAAAAATAATTAATGCATTGATTAGGATATTTCCCGTTGTTATACATTTGCTTTGGTACGATCGGCCTGAATTAATTCATCCCATTGATTGTCTGAATTGTTCTTTGTCTATCCAAATGTTTTTTCATTTCTATTTTAATTCTACTCTCAGTTCCTCATAGATTTTCTTAAATCCGTTCATAGTAGAAATTCATCTCGCTTCCATTCTTTGAGCTTTCCAATAGATTGCAGGTGGCTTTTAGCTTTTATTTCATGTTTTCATGGATCATTTTGTATGGTGTTTTGCCCAATTGACTTTTTTTTTTATAATTTGTTTTTGGTTTTGTTTATATAGGTTTTTGCATGGAATATGTGGTCAGTTCAGTGCCATTTCCTTTGTACCATAGTTAGACATTTCAACCAGTTTCACCACTAAAGACTTAATGTCATAAATGGATCAGTAAAAAATACTTGAATCAATAAATAGAGCATCTGCATAATTGATAGCTTGAATTAATCTACTCCCTGAGTATGTTTCTAGATCTGAGATGGTTAGTTGTGAAGTCCTCTTGGACTCAAAATTACAATTGAAAGTTACATAAAAAAATTGTAGTTAAAAGACTACAATTTCAAATTTAGAGGTCTCCTAAGTAAGTGAAATGGTGGAACATGTCATCATACTGTGATTGAAAGGGTTTATCTTTACACTTATGCTTGAGTTCTGTGCTAATGTGGTTGTTTGTTCCATATGTTGTTCAATACTGCACTTTTAGGCCAAGAAGCTTTCTGAACGCATGAATGTCATATAATATTCTTTTAGATTGCTTCAAGAAGTTTATCCATACAGTACCAATTGAGATTTGTGCTAATGTACTTATCTTTTCTTTTTTTATCCAATTCTATGGATGGGATTACGGTAGCCACGCTAGCATACAAGATAGTATCTGGTACCAAAAATTACAAGAAACCTATTTCCCTGGTGATGCTGCCCGAGTTTGATAAATTCTCTTGGTAGATGAATTTAATGAATGATATCATGCTGTTATGAAAAATTGATGATGGAGCCCAATGTCTCGAGATTGGAAACTTTGATCACTTATGTTATTACCTTTTATTTTGTTTATTTATCTGTTTGTTATTGTTTGTGAATGACCGTCATAGTTTCTTGGTTATTTGTTTATACCTGCTTCTACTAAAAATTAAATAATGAAAAATAATGACACAGTTGAGACTGAGTGACATGTTTATGTTCATTTTTTGTTTTTGTTTTTCTCCTTCTTATTTTTGGCTATGTACTTTTCTCGCTTTGTAATTTTTGCAGCAAAGGCCTGTAAGCTTAAAGATCAATTAAGAGAACTGGAGGGTGAATTGGTTTAATATTTGGCAGGTACAACTGCACTAGATTGTTCAAGATAAGACAAAACGTATTATAACTGAATAAACGAGGTTGATCAAAATGGTCTTAGTCATGCTTACTTCATTATTTTCTAGATTTCTTGTTGAGCAATAGCAGATTTGGTTGGAGTTGGTCATGATTCATTAATTTATAATGCATCTTGGGGAAGGGGCGGATAAAGGTAGTTCTCTACTTCATGAGCTGGCTGCTGTCATTGCTCGATCAGTTGAAGAGTTTCAATCCATGCATGCGGCCATACTAGCAAAACCTGTTTGCATGCCTCTTTAAATAAGAATAATGTTTTCACAGCTCTGAGACATATTATATATGTCATATGATGTTATGCCAATTAAATAAGGATACATGTAGTTTTTCATATTTGTTTATATGAGCTTATGCTTAGAAAAAAGGTCGGTTATATGTCATCCATTTTTCAATTTTCTAACATCTACATCTTGGGTCTTTATTTTCATCATGGTGTTATGATTAGAATAAATAGAAAAAGTTGTCTTTCCATCAAACTCATGTTCTTATTTTTATCATGGTGCTATGATTAGAATAAATAGAAAAAGTTGTCATTCCATCAATCTCATGTGAGTTTGTGTATTCCAAAGGAATTGCTCTGGTTGGATTTGTGAAAATGAATGAGATGAAACCTATTTTCAAAATAAATTGCAAGGCACGTCATCTCAGATTTTACTTTTCTTTTGGTCAATTTGATTTCATGTATGCTTCAGTTGTTAACTTAGAATAATTAAATATTGGTTGTAAGCATATTTAAACCTATGCATTTAATGTCTGAATTGGTCACATCTCATCATGTAAAAAATTATTCTGCTTCAGTTTGTCATCTTGATTAAAATTGATTGGGTGAGCATCATTAAATCCAACTAAACATAAAACTAGAACATTGTTTGCAAATTATGCCCCATTAAAGAGCAAAACACTTGTGGGGAATTTTTCTGTGGAATAAAAAATATGGTGAAATTTAGATAAAAAACAAAATAATTACTTGGTTACACCAACACAAAAGGCAGGAGTCATTAGCTTCTTTCCATTTAAAATTATTCAAACTTCCTCAATGCACCGCATACTTTTTCCTAAACTTAAATATGAATACAAGGATATTTAAGGTCTTAAGGTCATAGTGTGTTGCACAGTCATATGAACATTGTGCAACTGGGGTATATATTGCGTTAAACATCAGTACAAATAAACGAAAGTGTGTGTTCCAGCATTTTGATCCTAGATCTATGTATACCAAGATTTCTTCCTTTTCTTCAGGCCCACAAGTTCCCACTGTTACTTGATTAAGCACAAGTTCCATGTCCAAGAGATAGAAATTAGAATTATTGAAGGCAGATAATATTAATAAGAATCGCATTTGGAAATATCTAAAATTGCTGCTGCTTATTTATGCTTTTAAATGCCCTTAAATTTTTTAAAATTGGAATATATTTCATCTATAGTATGAATCCTCAGCACTGACCACACTTATTTGAGTCCTACACCCTAACATTTTGCTTCTAACAAATGAGTGTCCCTTAGATTTTTCTTACTTTATGATCTACCCAAAGTTTCATTATGATTTCCTTCATTTTACTTATGTCTCTCTTTGGAATTGTACTCTTTTAAAGATGCATTCCTTTTAATCCCTATCCTTGCAGAATTAATCCTCATCATTATCCCCCCACGGATTACTGTCTCCAATTGAATTTATTTTAATCATTCCCATCATTATTCCCATGAACAACGATCTCCAATTGCATGGATTCTTTTTCATCATCCGTATGTCTTGTATTCTTTTGAAGATGATTTTTTTTAATCCACATCTCTCTTGAAATGGTCCCCATCATCATCTCCCTTGAGTCCTTGTATTCTTCAGAATATGCATTCTCTTTAATCCCCAGAAGATGCATTCTACAGCTGGTTCCCATCCATGTTGAATTCTTGTGCCATGTTGAATTTCCTGATATTGATCATTGAATAGCCTTTCATATGCATTTTCCATCCCTGTTGAACTGTACTCTTTTGAAGATGCATTCTTTTTTTCCCATCCCCATCCCCATCATTAAACATGGGCCTTTTATATGATTTTGAATTATATTCTTTCTTAATCATGATCCCATCATTAATAATTACCTTTTGATGCATTTGCATCATCAGACATTGATTGTTCAGTCGCACTTGCCATAATTGGTGATTAGAGAGAGCATAGTGCTCTCTCGGTCAGGTGAGACACTTAGAAAACATATATTATAGGTAATTTATTTTTAATATCTAAATCATTAATTACATTCTAGTTGAAATTTAATACCATATATAAATTTGATTATTTATGTGACTTTTTAAGAATTCAAATTATTAAAATATTTATTTCTAAATTGATATTAGTTCCGTGAACATAATACAATACTATTTTTTGGGTGTAATTATATTTTATAGTTTTGAACATAATGCGTATATTTGATTTGAAAAATAAGTAATTAATATAATTAAAAAATAATATATTATATGCATTTAATGGTTCAAATGTCATTCCTAGATGTTAATTATAACCAATTATGTATTGATAAGTCTCGATTTGTCCAAAGTTCAGTCTAAACCAAATTGAAATCTAAATCATCTAAGAATGGATTAGTTAGGTTAATGAACAGATGGTTTATGTGGAGAAGAGTTGATCTATAGTGAGATCAATCTAAAAGATCACGAAGAGGCCTACGACTGAAAAGGTTTCACTATGAAAGTGATTTAACAGTCATGGAGTGCATTATCTTAGTTGTCATGGGTTATCCCTCCAAAGGGTTCATCCCTCCCAAAAATGAATGCCTTTAATGTAGTATTGTTCATTCGAAAATGAATGGAACAAGGGGTAGATAACAAGAGATCTCTTTCTTTTTTCCTTTATCCTCTTTGGCCCCTACTTCTTCCTCCAACTAGCTTCTTCTTTTAGTGGGAGTCGATCAATTTTTATAGGAGCTTTAGCTCTTATGGGATGTGTCTTATGTTAGATGATATACTTGTGATTATTTTTTAGAGATCTTCTTCAATTGACATGTCTATCTATAGTTTGCTAGTCTAGGTGATTGAATACCTCAAAATTGCTAGATCATTTTTTTATCTATGATGATGTCACTACTTTATTAATGTGAGATGTCCTCTCTTGACTCCAGGGCAAGCATAATGAAATCTCAAGGGGCCTTCAATGAATGTTTAGTCATCATATCATATATGTCCCATCAGTTTCTAGTAAGGGGTCAACAAACTACCTTGTGGAGGTGTTACGATCCCTCGGTAAGGGGTAAACTTTGATAAAGCACTATTTCCTTGAGAATAAATTGTGTTTGGCCTCTTTCTAGTATCAAATCTATTTTGTTTCCATCTCATCATATATATCCAATATATTTAATTTTTATATAATAATTTTAATATGAAAACCTTAACTAATAAATTGTTTGGATGTTTCATTACAGTCACAAAAAGTTGATTTAAAATTGTTTCATCCAAGTGCTCTTTAGATTTCAGGTTCACTTGGCATCCCTCATTGAATTGTATTCCTTTTTAATCCCCATCTTTTATCCTCATACATGCCCAGTTTTGAATTGCCTTTGATATGCCTTTTTATCATCAGATGTTGGAGTTCCACTTCTGAAATTGGCTCCACTTAAACCCTATTATTTTTATCATATGCTTATTATTGATAGAAAATGCACTTCATTTATTATATTTAACATTATTTATTTCGTAAAAAATTTCATCATTTATCTAATATCATTATAAATGGGCCTTGTCTACGATCATGTAAAATCAAGTAATTAAATAGTTTAACACTAAATATAAATTTTAAAATTATTATTGTATAAATAAATGATATTATAAAGTATTACTATAATGTAATGCACATGTGAATGTATCTAAATAGCTTTACATATGAATATATTTTTCGAGCAAATGTGATCATTTAATTCTTTGATCTTGATGATAATAAATATTTTAACTACATAAATTTTGCAAAATTTAATAAGATAAAATGAATTTCTCATCAATTATCAAGGTAAGAAAAATGGATAAAAATAATACAACCACATAGAAGTGTGACTCCAAAACTTAATTGTTTAATTGCCTATTACATGCATTTGTCATCCCTCTTAAATTTTATTCTTTTGAATAAAGATAATGATTCAATACTCACCTTAAGCATAAAATCTTGGTTTTTTAATTTTAAAATATATTCTTTGAAATCTAAATCATTTATTATGTTTAGCATACCTTATTTTATTCTACTATGAAAAAAAATTTCGTCAAAAACTTATATCTTATTAAAATATAGCATCTTTAAGAGTATATATTTAATCATTAAAATTCTTTAGAAATTATATTATAAATATATATAAATTTATAATTACTTATAATATTCCCTTTGCTCCTAATGATTACCCCTACCGAATAACATCATTAGCCTTTGATTTTAAAGATTTTTTTCACCGATTTTTTACCACATAACAATTGCACCCTAATAAAGTTAAAAGACAAACGATAAATACAAAACCTCTATGCTTAGGATGAGTATGGGTTCTTATTATGTGCACCGCAGTGCATGTAGACTTAGTGCACCCAGGTGTACTTCACACATTTTTAAAAAAATTTTAAACTTTTTCATGAAATTTTCATATAAGTGTACTCGATATGTGTATATTTTTACCATTTTTTGAGATTTTTTAGATATTTTTAGGATTTTAAGATTACTAAAAATACCATTGATTTAAAAAATATAAAAAATTCAAAAATATCCAAAAAGGTAAAAAAATAATACACATGTTAAATACACTTACATTAATAGTTTCGTAAAAAAAATTTCAAAAAAATAAAAGATGAATATTTACACTCAGGTACATTAAGTCTAAGAGCATCTGCGTGCAGATAATAAAAACCTAACGAGTACTAAATATTATCATTCTTTTTAATATCCAAACCCATTAGCAATCAAATCTCTCATCAATCTAATCCCCAGGAAATGATGGTCTTCGATCCAGAATGAGCTGTGGTGAATTGATTTTTTTTAGTATTCATATATTACAATAATCTCAATTAGTATTACAATTAAGTTTGAAGACATTCTTATTTCTAATTTTTCAATTGATATTATAATTAGGTCCTAAGACATTTTTAATTTTAATTTTAATTTTTGAACCTGCAGACACTCCGAAATAATAGGGGGGACCAATGCCACTGTACTAAACTTTTTTTTTCCACCATACTAAACCCTTTTTTTGGACCTGTCATGAGCAACGATGTTGCCATGGCCATTTGAACCGAGATTGCTCAGCTACGAGCCACCTCTCGTACCACTGAGGCAGCGCCTCAGTGGTGTGGTTAATTACCTTTTGACCCTGACATCTGTGCTTAGTCGAATGAGTGTAACACATCAACAATGATCATTACTTCCTCACTGTCAAGACAAAATTCAATGCTTCTCATGACACTGCGATTCCAAGTCTTAACCATGTTATACATGCCAAATTATGAGTCAATGGTGTTGTCTTCAATTATCATATGTAAAAGATCTCTCTTAAGGAGAAATCAGAGATTTCAAAGTAAGGGCATTAGTTTTTCAATGTTTTCTTCAAATCTGATTCAAATCCAGCTCAAATAAATTAAATCTCTGCATTTTTTTGATACAAACAAACCATTACAAAAGTTAATGAGCAATACCTTACAGCGCCAGAGCCAGAGCAACGAGTAGCACACATGTCTCCAATAGTTGCACCAGGCCCTGTAGATTAGAATAATGAAATCTCAACAACAATAGTAAACCCAGATATGTTTTAGTTGAATCTTTGATAGGAAGCATCTATTTTTTGCATCTTTGCTAGTCATTCACCAAGTGTAAAAGAAAAATATAAACCAACCTTTTGTCAAACAACCTTCTATGAAGGATCTATCAACAGAATACTTCCTAGTAGAACATCAAGAAAAAACAAGGTATATGGTAATAGTTTAATTTTTTTTAAAAGGAGGACCGACAAGGTGCAATAGAGTTCCCATACATTGTAGTGAAATAAAAAGGGTAATGGTTTCATCATAAAAGGCCAAATACTGGCATCCATGTTGGCATTAATATTTTCTTCCCTCAATCACAAAATGTACTTCTGAAAATTTCCTTTTTCGAAACAGACCTAGACAATAAAATCGAAGCAAAATCATCACTTCACATTGATAACATAGCCAAAATGATTTTTCACTCTCCTCCAGATTATATGTGTCACCTACTAGGACTTGAATCAAGTGATTGACAGTAGTTGTCAAAGACTTCTATATGGATCCTTACAAATTACATGATGATTGAAGAGTGGAGCAGCTATTTGATCCTTACAAATTACATGATCCATCCACTATGCTAGAACATACCAAAAAAAAACCTTCTATATGGATTTTGTAGCAGAACTCTAACTAAATAACAACGCTTCAAGAAATCATTTTTTCAAATCACTTTAACAATGTGGAATAATATAATATTGACATTTTCAATATTCAGAAAAAAATTTTCTAACATGACTGCCCTTTGAGGTTGCAATTAGGTAAGAAGTCATAAATGCTAGACCAAAACGAAACAGAAAGTATGGGAGTTTCATTTTTTTGCACCCTATTTGGTAATTTATGCTGTGTATGGTTGTCATGGCCATATCTCACCTTTCCTGCACACCTCGCTGCACTCATTGTTGTGACAAAAGACAATCGTGGTCATGATTTTTGAAGCTAGTTTAAGGATCTGTCAATCTATATGCAGGTATAGGGAAGACAAGCTTGACTGATTCTTGTACATGATTCCCTCTTCTCAGTTTCCATTGATAATCTTATAGTAGGATTATTTGATAAAGGCTATAGGATTGACCCATCCTTTAGTAGTGGATAATTAACTTTAGATTGCTAAAGCTAAAGCTTTTCCTGTACAATTCTGATTGTTAGTTTTTGATTTGCAATATACATCATTTTATCGGTCTTATGGTTAATGTTCTATGTTTGATGTTAGGACGTTACCATGGAGAATGAATTTGAGAAGAGGCTTTAGCTGATGTTATTCCACCTAATGATATTGGAGTAACATTTGATGATATTGGTGCTCTGGAGAATATCAAGGACACGCTGAAGGAGTTGGTTAAGCTTCTATTATAGAGGCCTGAGCTATTTTGCAAAGGACAACTGACAAAGGTTATGAATAAGTTCCTACTTAAAAGAAAGAACATATACCATTACTTGAAATAAAGAACATATTCCATTGTGTTTCAAAAATGACCCTCTTATTCAGTAACTGTTATTGTTATACTGTTCCTTTACTGCATTTCAATATTTTGTTTGTTAAGCATGACTTGATCCTCGACCTTCTATTTATGTGCTTATGCACATTCCTGCCTATTCTATTCTTAAATCATTATGCTTTATTTGTTATTTTCATGCTTCTTGAGATGTTGATAGTTTCATGTTTTTCCTCAACTTCTCCTCTTTGGAGTTGAGATTTCAACAATGTTTGAAAATGGTGATGCCAAGTAGTGACTAATTTCGGTGGCTATTTACCTTTTCAATCTTTTGAATGGTTTGACAGCTGCTTGAAAAAAAGATGGAATACTATGACCGAGACTCACAAGAGTAATTGAAGTAAAAAGTTCCATGTCAAGTGACTGTTTGGACCAGTATGATGAGTGTGTATTGTAAAAGAGGATGTAGTGAAGGAAAAAAAAGTTGAAGATAATGTACTGTCAAGTGTGATGATTGTATGGACAAACTAGTGTGATGTTTGTATTTTGAATGAGAAATGTGAACCTTCTGAGGGATTGTAAAAGGGGGCAAATTACACCATTGTGTTTGTTTGATACGTCTTTCTAACAAGAAAAGATGGATTTTTTTCCCTAAAATCATCTCCCCTAACATTGAGTTTGCCAAAGAGATAAATAAATATAAATCTCACAAGATCAATAAGGAGAAAAGGTTGGCATATGGAAACACCAATTAAAACAGGGGTAACCCAAAAAATAGAGATTTCATTCTCTTCTGTACATGCCGAAAGACTGAGGAGAAAAGAACAAGAAAAAATTCTGGGTTTGGTATTCACCAAAGCCACAAAGTGGGGGAAAACAGAAGAAGAGCAGAGGATATGTGGTGCCCCGAACCGAGGCGTCCACATAGTCCTTACTCCAAGATCTTGTCGATTGGTAAATGTGATTTAGGATTGTGGCCCAGATCACACGACGGGTTCTTAATTGGATCTCATCCAAATTTTTTTTTTCTTTTCTTTCATCACATAAACATATACTCATCATCATTCATAATGGACTCATCCATATCATCATAAATCATAAATTTCTTATATTATTCATAATTTCATAATTTCATACAACCTATGTCCTTTCTCGTCATATCCCATTAGGGCATTCATTCATACTTCAATATATAAAGGATTACATACCTTTGTAACTATGCTTCATTCATTCATTCACCATATCACTTACAGGCAAATCCACTTGATCTTTTTCATCACTTGGCTTTCCCTGCACCTGTCTGAGGTTGGGAAAACAAAACATGAGTAGAAACTCAATAAGTAAGCATTTTTCATTTTAAACATATTCCTCTCCATTCGGTAGAAGACACTTACCAAGTGATCAACTACCAATGGAATAGAAACCTTTTCATAAACCATTTTTTGAAACCTTTCCTAAACCATTCATGAAAACTATTCATGTAAACCATTCGTAAATGCATTTCTCTCCATTCGATAGGAGACATTTAACAAGTGATCAACTATCAATGGAATAGAAACCTTTTCATAGACATTGGATGTACAAATGCTTCCTTTCCACTCCTGACATAAACCTTCGTGTGTGGGTACACTAGCCCAGGGAACATCTCACATAGTATGGTCTAATATACCAGCTATCTCCGACTTGGCCTCATCAAGGGGAACATCTCTTCCTCTTGACGCCTACATGATTCCTACATGCATGACTTTTGATTTTTCCGGCATTATATACCTCTTACACCAGGTGACTTGTCATTCTCATGTAAAGAATTATTTGCACCATCCCTTAAAAATATTATTTCAAATCCATGCTTTCCTTTTCAATCCATGTATGAAAACGCAATGTATTTCATTCATACATAACATTCCTTTGCCTCCACCTCTGGGGAGGACACCGTCGGCACACAGGCCATATGACTTGGCAATAGTGAAGGGGGACCCTTTGATCCACTTTCTACCTCCACCAAAGCCTCTTCATTATACATCATACATGTGCACATGTCCATGAACATCACATGACATCAATATGCCGGCATTACTTTGCATAAAAACTCACAAACATTCATCATTTCAAAATATTATAGGAATGATCACCCTTAAACACATTTCATAAATACTTGGGAATAAAATCACATTTTCAAAAGGGTTTGCTTGCTTACCTCCTCAGTCCGTGTCCTCCACCTTTTCCTTTCCTTTTTCCCAATACAAGGAAAATGGATATTTTATCCATCCATTTTATGTCTTAGTTTACTTTCGATGCTTGCTTTATAATCATTCATTACCTCATTCTCATATAGGTTAATCTTATAAATATACTTGGTCGTTACCTCCTTAGATGGATTTTTATCCATAAATTCTTTAAAAATTTTATTCATCCTCATAAATATATAAAAATAAATCTCAATTTTTTCCCAAAATCATGATGTTACTGTTCATAATTACTGTCATGTTACTGTAGCAGATTACTATAGCAAATCACTATAGCATATTACTGTTCACTGAGTTTACTGTTCACGGTAACGTGGGTTACTATTCAGGATTCCAAAAATTGACATTTTCACAAAAACAAAAAATACAATGATATAGCTTATGCTTAGTATATCATGGAAAATTTCATACATTTTGAATTTATCATCATTAGCTTGGCTAAATAAATCATTTTCTCAATATACTAAAAATCAACATAAATTCACTTAAGCATAATCCTTAATTCAAAAAATTATGAGATTAATATATCATCATTCCAACATTATATTTATCATAATCATACATCTCAAATCATCATTTATCAAATTTGGAGCATTATTTACACATATCATACATGATTTTCCCGAATGCTCTATCTTCGCTCTAAATTTTTGATGTTTTGGCATAATTCTACTTTGGCATTATAACCATACTTATTTTCTCATGCTTAGGCATTATCTAAGTTTGATTTTACCCTAATTAACATCCAAAAGAAATTTGGAAAGAATTCCTTTACCTGAAGTAGAAAATCTCTCCTCTAACTTGCCCTTTCTCTCTCTAACCTCTTCTTTCTCTCTTAAAACAAATTTGGGGGGTGGGAAAATGAGCTCTTGCTCAAGCTTGGGAGTGCCTTGGACGTTCTCACCTTGCCCCTATTTATAGGGTTTGAGTTTTCATCAAATTGGAATTTACCCCCTTCTTAAGGTATTAAATTGTAAATGTATTTTTTTCTAATTTCCAAAAGGTGCTTTGAGCCATGTGCAGCCACCATAGCTACTGTTCATGCCCCCTATGGAAGCCCTAATTTTCTTTATTTTTTAATTTATTAAAATTATTTATTTTAAGCTAATTCAATCCTACCTGTTGATTCTTGATGAGGATGATTTTAGGCCATTGGATTTTGGCCCCAAAAGTCCATGCATGTCCACATCCTAGCTGCTCCTTGCAGATATGCATTTAATTTTTTGATTTTTAATTAATTAAAAATAACCCAAAAGTCAAATTATAATTAATGAAAAGTGGGCTAGCTTTTTTTATCTTCAAATGATGTTTAATCTTGACCCTTGATTCATAATTTTTGATAAATCTTGGACCACTCATCATGTTCATCATAAGATTTTGGTCATCCAAAAATTTTTTTATCTCGATCCGACGTCCGGATTGCAAGATATGAATTTTTCTTTATTTTCTTCACAAAAATCCATAAAAATCCGAAAATTATAATTTTAATCCAAAAAGAATTTTTGTCCTTTAGTGGGAAGCTTCTTTTTTTTTTCTTTTATGATTAAGTTAATCCAAAGTGATTAACTTAACATATTTCTTAATCTCATGTTTACTATTCACGTTTCACTATTCACGTGCACTATTCTTCTGAATTTCATAAATAATTATTTTAACCTTTCTTCTCATATATTTTCATACTCATGAATGTATATTTTCCTAATATATTACCTAGGGTTTACAACCCTAGGGTTTTATACACGTGTCCAAGATCGGGGTTTCACAATTCTCCCCCCCTTACAATAAGTTTCGTCCCGAAACCTGTTGCCCTTCAAATATTCCATTACGCTTTTTCTGCATCATTAGACATCTATATTTAAAAGCATATTAGCCTTTTCTAGCTTTTGTTAATTTTCTATGGAGGAAATTCCTTCCTCTTCCTTGCTTGTCTTTAAATGCATTGAATTTGGAAAATAAATCCAAACAATTCCTTTTCTTCTTTAATCTATGACATTACAATTCTATATCATGATATATAAATATTATGATTTCTATTCCTTCCGTTCCTTTATTCTTTCTACATCTATCTCCCAATCATTGCTATGATATAATCTCTTGTGGTATCATACATTTTCTTTCTTCTCATTTACTCTTTATATACTCATCTACCATTTCTTGATATGGTACCATTCTTGTCTCATCATAAAAAGCATCATAGCTTTAGATCTAGATATTATTTTTGCCTATCTATTAATTCATACTTTGATACTACTTTTGTGGTATCATACTTTTTCTATTATTATCCTTAATTTTCTCTTTCCATGCCTGTTTACCAATCCTTTGCTCTAACACCAATCTCTGTGGTATCAGACTTATCCTTTCATTATTCTTTATTTTCTTCTTCTCCCGCCTATTTACCAATCCTAGCTCTGATACCAATTTCTGTAGTGCCCCGAACCGAGTTGTCCACATAGTCCTTACTTCGGGATCTTATCGATTTGTAAACATGATTCAGGATTGTTGCCTTGATTACATGGCAGGTTCTTAATTGGATCTCGTCCAAAAAAAATTTTCTTGCATCACATAAACATATACTCATCATCATTCATAATGGACTCATCCATATCATCATAAATCATCAATTTCTTATATTATTCATAATTTCATAATTTCATACAACCTACGTCCTTTCTTGTCATATCCCATTAGGGCATTCATTCATACTTCAATATACAAAGGATTACATACTTCTATAACTATGCTTCATTTATTCATTCACCATATCACTGACAGGCAAATCTACTTGATCTTTTTCATCACTTGGTTTTCCCTGCACCTGTCTGAGGTTGGGAAAACAAAACATGAGACGAAACTCAATAAGCAAGCATTTTTCATTTTAAATGCATTCCACTCCATTCAGTAGAAGACACTTACCAAGTGATCAACTACCACCGGAATAGAAACTTTTTCGTAAACTATTTTTTGAAACCTTTTATAAACTATTCATGAAAACTATTCATGTAAACCATTCGTAAATGCATTTCTCTCCATTCGATAGGAGACACTTAGCAAGTGAGCAACTATCAATGGAATAAAAACCTTTTCATAAACATTGGATGTACAAATGCTTCCTTTCTACTCCTGACATAAACCTTCGTGTGTGGGTACGCTAGCCCAGGGACCATCTCACATAGCATGGTCCAATACACCAGCTATCTCCGACTTGGCCTCATCAAGGGGAACCTCTCTTCCTCTTGACGCCTACATAGTTCCTACATGCATGACTTTTGATTTTTCCGGCATTATATACCTCTTACACCAGGTGACTTGTCATTCTCATGTAGAGAATTATTTGCACCATCCCTTAAAAATATTATTTTAAATCAATGCTTTCCTTTTCAATCCATGTATGAAAATGCAATGCATTTCATTCACACATAACATTCCTTTGCCTCTACCTCTGGGGAGGGCGCCGTCGGCACACAGCCCATATGACTTGGCAATAGTGAAGGGGGACCCTCTGATCCACTTTCTACCTCCACCCGAGGTTACTATTCACCCGAGGTTACTGTTCACCCGAGGTTACTATTCACAGCAACATGGGTTACTGTTCAGGATTCCAAAAATTGACATTTTTACCAAAAATAAAAAATATCATGACATAGATTATGTTTAGTATATCATGGAAAATTTCATACATTTTGAATTTATCATCATTAGCCTAGCTAAATAAATCATTTTCTCCATATACTAAAAATCAACAGAAATTCACTTAAGCATAATCCTTACTTACAAAAATTATGAAATTAATATATCATCATTCCAACATCATATTTATCATAATCATACATCTCAAATCATCATTTATCAAATTTGGAGCATTATTTACACGTATCATATATGATTTTCCTGAATGCTCTATCTTCGCTCCAAATTTTCGATGTTTTGGCATAATTCTACTTTGGCATTATAACCATACTTATTTTTTCATGTTTAGGCATTATATAAGCATTATTTTACCCTACTTAACATCCAAAAGAAATTTGGAAAGAATTCATTTACCTGAAGTAGAAAATCTCTCCTCCAACTTGCCCTTTTTCTCTCTAACCTCTTCTTTCTCTCTTAAAACGAATTTGGGGCTGAGAAAATGGGATCTTGCTCAAGCTTGGGAGTGCCTTGGACTTTCTCACCTTGCCCCTATTTATAAGGTTTGATTTTTCATCAAATTGGAATTTACCCCCTTGCTTGAGGTATTAAATTGTAAATGTATTTTTTTCTAATTTCTAAAAGGTACTTTGAGCCATGTGAAGCCACCCTAGCTACTGTTCATTCCCCCTATGGCATCCCTAATTTTTTTATTTTTTAATTTATTAAAATTATTTATTTTAAGCTAATTCAATCCTAGTTGTTGATTCTTGATGTGGATGATTTTAGACTATTGGATTTTGGCCCCAAAAGTCCATGCATGTCCACATACTAGCTGCTCCTTGCAGATATGCATTTAATTTTTAATTTTTAATTAATTAAAAATAACCCAATAGTCAAATTATAATTAATGAAAAGTGGGCTACCTTTTTTATCTTCAAATGACGTTTAATCTTGACCCTTAATTCATGATTTTTAATAGATCTTGGACCACTCATCATGTTCATCATAAGATTTTGGTCATCCATGAAAATTTTTATCTCAATCTGATGTTTAGATTGCAAGATATGAATTTTTCTTTATTTTCTTCATAAAAATCCATAAAAATCCGAAAATTATTATTTTAATCCAAAAAGCACTTTTTACTTTAGTGGGAAGCTTCCTTTTTTGTCTTTTATGATTAAGTTAATCCAAAGTGATTAACTTAACATATTTCTTAATCGCACGTTTACTATTAACGTTTCACTATTCACGTGCACTATTCATCTGAATTTCATAAATAATTATTTTAACCTTTATTCCCACATATTTTCATACTCATTAATGTATATTTTCCTAATATATTACCTAGGGTTTACAACCCTAAGGTTTTATACATGTGTCTAAGATCGGGGTTTCACAGGATAGGAAAACCTGATCCCTTCCACTTCAATCCACCGAAAGCACCATTTTCTTTAGTCATACTATGGTTCCCCATCTTCTTCTATTTGTCATGAAAAGTTGTTGCAAGCTACCACAATTGCAACTAGGATGGTCGGATCCTCCACATCAATGAAAGGCGTCATCTTCTCCTTCTTACTTCCACTTTTCTCATCATTGTCATCCATTGTTGGGTAGAGGATTTCATGGATAATTTTGTATTGTGTTTTCATGGATCATTTTGTCTAGTGTTTTGCCCGTTTGACCCTTTTTTGATGATTTTTTTGTTTTGTTTATATGGGTTTTGCATGGAATATGTGGTCAATTCAATGCCGTTTATGGAAAAAGATTGGCCCAGTTCTAGTTTTCAAGATGGCATTCCTTGTAAGCTTGTCCTTATTGTGGTGTTATGATTGGGATAAATAGAAGATGTTTTCCTTTCACGGATTGCATTTGTATTTGGCTGTATTTCAAATGAATTATCACAGTCCGAAGTGAGGATGCGAGTGAAATATTTTCTGGATGAAAAAAAGTATTGTCAGTTTTACATCACGACTTCCGATCAACTAACTTGCTAACTTTAGTTGGAACTATTCAGGGATTCAGAGATGTGCTGTAAGTAAGGTCGAAGGTTGTCGATGATTAGCATAGCACCTGATAAGGAGCGCTTTGCTGGTGTTTCAGATAGGTATAATATAACTTTTATCTTCCCCTTTAATTGGAATATTCTACATTAATGTAGCATTTAATCTACTTTTGATTTTTCATATGGAGTAAAGCCATGTGTTTATTTAAGGTGAATACATTGCAGCATCATTTTCTCATCGTTCACTTTCACTTTCCTTTCTTTTTATTAAATCATCTCAATCCAGATTGAAGCCCATCTAGGGAAAACTGACGATTTAAATGCATCCTCATTGATTATCTAAAAATATTTCTCAAGAAAATTTAAGTTGTCTTTTCTCTTTTATTCTTGTCATTTTGGATGTTATGGTTGGGTTTTGACTTTTCATTTGGACCACATGTTTGCTAGCTATATATCTGATGTTGATTCAGATATATTATTTTGCAAATTATATTTGCTTTCAAATCAGATTTGGATGGATGGAGTGAATCAGTGCATTCCTACTTGTTGTTCAGATTTTCTTTGTTTAGTCCCCAAGTGTTTCCATTTTATTTTCTGAATTTCATTACACCTTTATATATGTATGTATGTACGTATGTATGTATATGCATATATATATATATATATATTTGAATCTACTTGTAGCACAGTCACATAATGTCTTTATGCTTGCAATTCAAATCGGTAACTTAAAGTTCATTTGGTAAGGAACTTGCATTTAGCCCTCCAATTTTGACTGGATTGTGCTAGCCTGTCATCCCACATATCTGATTGAGTCATTGCATGGATTTTTCCAGTGCACTGCTTCCTCTAAATATTAGGTTCTATTTTTTTTGCTTCACCAAACATAATCTCATTTTTGGAATAGAATTGTTAGTTATATTTCATTACTTTAGATTATTCTTTTTGAATGTGTCTTTTGTAGATTGAATCAGATTCTATGCAACTGAAAAAAAATCTTACTTGTTTAACTCTTAGAGATAAGAGTACTTTTTTGGGTAATGTGACTGAATGACTACTTTATTGGGTTTCTGTTTTCATTGGACTGAATGACTACTTCATGTTGTTTACAATTATGCCTTGATGGTTTATATCATTTTGCATGTGTTAGCCAAATTTTATGATGCTTCCCTTATTTGGCTACTAAGGCTTCTAAGCAACAAGTGCACTTGTGGCTCTATCGAGGAACCTACTAGGTGAAGATAATCCACACGAGACCTAAAGGTACTTGGACTTTCTCAAAAAATATTTTTATGTGTTCATAACCCTCTTGTGTCAATAAATACGACTCACCATAAAAATAGCCTAAATGAGTTAGTTGATAGTAGAGTGTTTACAATTTGCCTTAATGGTTTATATCGTTTTGCATGTGTTGGCCCAATTTTATGATGTTTCCCTTACTTGGCTGCTAAGGCTTCTAAGCAACAAGTGCACACGTAGCTCTGTCGAGGAACCTACTAGGTGAAGATAATCCACACGAGACTTAAAGGCACTTGGACTTTCTAACAATACATTTAAAAAAGACATGCCTCTCCTATGTGCATCACCGGTCCGAGCCATGATCTCCTCCGACTAAGCCAAGCATATATCATTGGAGGCTTCTGCCGACAATCGTTCAAGCCCCACGCATAGACCATTTTAAACAAATAATCCAAATGCATGACAACACAATGGGTTTCTGCTTCGCCATTGCTAGAAGTGGGGAGTTTGCTAGCAGGTACTCGACGTATGTTCGAACGTTACAAAAATCTCACCCGATCCTCGAGTTCTTATTCTATGACTCAAAGTTAGATTAACCATACCTTAACTAGCAGAAAAAAAATTTGAAGAACTCTTTTTCTCACCGCAACTCGACAGACATTTCGTTGGACATGCTCAACATGTTCTCGCACCATTTTCTCAATGTCCTAAAATAGAATGCCATGTGGTGAGTTAAGATCATAAGGATTTCCATTACTCGTAAAAATAGTAAAAAATAAAATAAATAGAGTAATTGTTCTGAAAAATAGGTTTACATGAAATTGTGAGTTTGTCCTTTTCATCGGGATTTTATGGAATTTTTCTATACATAGGATGATAATTAAGATCATTTATATGACCATTATTCCCATTGCAGATATTATAAAAATGTTTTCAAGAGAAATATATATTATCAAATTTTAATTGACGTTTTTTGTTTCATCATTTCTTTAGAATTGTAATGGTCGTTCATGAAATCTTAATGGAAGGGATGTAACGGTAATTTTATTCATACAAACCTTGCAAAATAATTTATAATTTGTGGAACTAAAAGATGTTCATGTAATTTCACCTAGACTGCATATGTATCATTCAAAGACCCCTTGCACTGTTAATATTTAACATTGAGAATATAAATGAAATATTTAAAAATTTAAAATAAATATAAATGCGTGATAGTTTTAAAGTACATTAAATTTTGCATTGTCATAAATTCATTGTTTTTCTTCGTTAATATTACCAATAATAATAATAATAAATTCATTTCAAATATTTTTCTACATTTAAAGTATTTTATTTTTGGGATCCACTTCATATATATATATACCATTAATGTTCTATATATATTTCATATAATCTTATCAAAATAATTTTAAATTTTTATATAGGATAAAAAAATAAATTTAAAAGAAAGATTATATAATAAATTTATTTTGAATATTTTTTTACATTTAAAGTATTTTATTTTTGGGATCCGCTTTGTATATACACCATTACTGTTCTATACTATATTTCATACAATTTTATCAAAATAATTTTAAATTTTTATATAGGGTAAAAATATAAATTTCAAAGAAAGGTTATAAACATCTTATGTTTATCCTTAGTTACTTTTCGCAACCCATGTTTAATAAAAAATATTATTTTTTTCATACATACCAATTACCATGCTAAAAGTTGATTGATATAGGGCTTGCAAAAATTAATAAGACAGTTATATTAGTAATGTTTCTTATTTGATAAATTTTGTTAGAAAATATCATGCATATTCAAATATTTTCAAAATGTTAGAAGTATATTAACTGGAAAAGCAGAGAATAAGAAATTCTAATTTGAAGCACCAATTCTTCTAATTCTCCTCTGTTTCAATTTGGAAAGATATTTCGAATCAACAAGAACAAATCTTATAAAGAGGACCGAATTCTTTCTCTCAAGTCTGGAGCAATCAACTTCTGCCATCAATATTGCGCACACATTTAAAAGCTTTTTCACAATAAGTAGTACATGCCCCAAATTTTCTGGGCAAATAGTGCGTGAGCCAAATCTCCCAGCAACTAAAATATTGAAAAGAACTTATTTAAATGTTACAATAAAAGTTTTAATAATTAATTAAGACTCCATCTAATTATCTAAATGAATTATTTTTAGATGAAATAGTTGGTTTGGACTATGATTTATTACCAAGGTGGTTCTTAAATAATTGATTTATAAATTTAATCATGTATGATTAATTTTATTAAACTCATATTATTTTTAAATTGAAAATACCTATGCAATACTAAAATTTAAAAAAAATTAGTTTTATTGGATAGTTTTACACATTTCTATAATAAGCAAAATCCAATTCAGATATTATATTTAAGGTTATGTAGTGAAAAACTAAATTTCATCTAAATTAATTATTTATATGGGCCTCATTTCATAAAAGTACTATAGCTTAAAATTAATACTATAAGATTTTATTACTTATTATTTTAAATAGAATAATTGATTAGAAATCAAATTTCATCGCAAAGAAATATTTGTATGAGCTTCGTTTGATAAAAGTGGTAAAATATTTATATTAATATAATAAAATATTTAAATTTATATATTTATTATTAGCTAGTAGTTCAACATCTATGTTACCTAAAATATGTTATAAATGATCTTCTAAACCTATAAATGTATGCAAAAAATTTCATATTTTTCAGAACCTATAAATGATCTTCTAAACCTATAAATATATTTATTGTCACGGAAAAAAAACCTGCATCAGAAAAGTATATAATTTGATTGTGCAAAAGATAAAGTGTGCATGTCAGAGTAATACTTCTATGTTTCCAAATGTATTTAAATTTCAATGCACTTGGGTACAAAACCCTTTCTTTATAATTATTTTTAAAGAATATTAATTTATGTATTTAATCTATAAATAAAATTTTCCATTTTTGGATATGGGTATATGTTTTCAATTTTTAAAAATAAGAGTATTTTAGTTATTTCCAAATGGTTTAAATATTGTTATTTTTAAAAATAAAAAAAATAAACATATCTTCAAATTAGTAAAATTTAATACCTAAGTTTAATACATGTAGATTAATAGTATTACAAAAAAATTTTAAAATTTTAAAATAAAATTTGTACCCATGTACATTTAAATTTCAATGCATTTAGATGTATGTAAATATACATTGAAAATATTACTACACATGAAATGTTGGTAAATGAATTAAAATAAAATAGATAGATTTATAAGAAAATGATGAATTCAATGGTAAAAATACAGATTTAAAATGTGTGTGGAAAAATAAAAATAAAATACAGTCTATCAGATGTAAGTTAGTAAATTGCGAAGAGGTTACTTTGAACGAATAAAAATATCATCGTAAAATTTAAACTCGACATACAAAATAAGAAAACAAAAACTTGTATAAATGAAAAATATTTATAACAACAAAAAAACCTTTTAAAGCAGGAATTTTTAGATATAATATTTTGCCTCAAATTTAATCTGCTAAACAGGTAGTATTATACATAGAAATTTTAAGTGAAAATTTCTGCAAAATAATTCTGGAAAAATCATTTTCTTATTTTTTCCATTATACGGCAAGTCCAATCAAATTTTTTTATAGTTATTTACATCATTTTCTTTCATACTATAATATTAAGGATAATTATTCATAATTATTTACGATAAATCATAGGCACTAAACACGTAATAATTGCAAATCATAGGCATATCTATATATGTATAATATTTACATGTTTAATGCCTATGTTTTCCATAGTTATGCCTGTGATTATGATTTGAATTTTTTTATGCCTATAATTTTGACGTAGGTATTAAACATGATGAAGAATAGTTTGTCTCTGATTTAATTTACTATACAGGTAGTATTGTACATAGAAATACCTATGTAAATTCAAGATAAACTATTCATAATGTTTAATGCAAACCATAGGCATAAAAATACAATTTCAAATCATAATCACAAGCATCATTATTTGCGTAGTGTAATAATTGGATAACATGAAATCTCTCATTTTCACAAAAATACTAATTTTCTTCCCAACAAATAATAATCGAATTTTCTATTTTCTATACAATTTTTTTGGCAACATACGTGGGGAAAGGAGAAAGGAAAAAGTGAATTTTTTTAAAAAAAATACGATAAAAATGTGTATAATAATATAAAATGAAAATAGATAGAATATTTGTATAAAAATATTAAAACGTAGAGGTAAAAAGGAAAAAAAAATTCTACCAATCCAAGGCCCCCAACAAGAAACGACATTTTTTTTAAATTTTACATTTTAATTTCGTACTGGCGTTGATCATATATCAGAAGTATACGAACAAATATTGTATTGGCATTAATTTCGTACTGGCGTTGATCATTCACAATTAATAAAATTCAACACAATTTACATTTCTGGAGCTCATTAAAGATAAACTAACTTATGACAAATATTATAATTATAATCTACAACCAAACATATTTTTATGGGTGTAAAAAATAGGAACCAAATTACTATTCTCCAGTGTCCATAAAAAGTGTAATTCATAATTTGCCTAGAAAATCCATCGCTGCTTGCCTTGATGTATCTGTTCACGGGCCAGGTGTAAACTTCCAATCTGCCGCAGGGAAGAAATAGATGACGTGAGATGAAAATCTGTCTCAAGGAAGAAGAAGAAACTGCAGTCTAATGGTCGTTCGGGAATCCGCCGCAAGGAAGAAGAAGAAAGTGCAGACTAATGGTCATTCGGGATTTTCATGCATTCATACAAACACATGGTATGCCATTAATCTCTACATCAACACAGCTAATCTGCTGCCACAGAGTGACGCACCATTTATGTTCGGCGGCAGCACGTCAATCAGTTGCAGCAGCACATCACATGCATTTTTTATCCATTGTTTAAATTTAATATCCGTTCTCTGAATGAAATTTAATATTCTTTGTTCAAATTTATGGTATACATACATTTCTCAGATCTGTTCCTGGAAATCCCTCCGTGGGTACGCCAATTATATTTTTGAAAATTTTCATGCCTTTTTATTAAAGATTCAATAAGAATTTTATGCTTTTATAATTCGTCCACTTTTTGCCCAAACTCCATAGATTCACCAGATTCACAAAAAGAAAAATATCTGGCGAATCTATATTAAATAAGGAACCCAAATGTGTGCCCAAAAGTGAATTTGGAGTTCATTTGGGTGGTTGCCGCAAGTGATGAACCGTTACTGTGAAATGTGTAAATGGATGGAAAAACTAAAAAAAATTCTATAGCAATTTAATATCGTTATAGATTTGAAGCGATGCGAAATCCAATATCCTTTTTTCAAATTTATGGTATACATACATTTCTCAAACCTATTCCAGTAAATCCCTTCGTGAGTATGCTAATTAAGTTTTTAAAAATTTTCATGCTTTTTTTTAATTAAAGATTCAATATGAATTTTAAGGTTTTATAATTCGTCCACTTTTTGCCCTAACTCCATAGATTCATTAGATTTAAAAAAAGAAAAGTATTGGGCGAATCTATAGTAAATAAGGAACCCAGATATGTGCCAATTGTTGGAAATATGTGGAAAATAAGCTAAATCTATGTTTTGATGATTAACAAATCAATTTGAGTAAGTCTTGGCTACTAACATGTTTTTGGAAGTGTTTAAGGGACAAACATTTGAAGAAAATAGATCATGGAAGGATAAGTCGATTTCCAAATCGACTCAGGCATCGACTTAAGGCCAAGTCGATCCCCAAGTCGACTCCAACATCGACTTCATTGCGGAAAATCCTTCCAGAGTTGAAAATGGAGAGCTGAACTGCCGAAGTCGCAAACGAAGTCGACTTCGCATGCGACTTGGGTTGAAGTCGCAGACCAAGTCGACTCCAGTATCGACTTCAACATGACAAAACCTTCCACAGTTGAAGTCCAGACCCCGAAGTGCCGAAGTCGCACCCCAAGTCGACTCCACTTGCGACTTGAGGTGAAGTCGCAGACGAAGTCGACTCCGGCATCGACTTCGATCGGGCAGAGGAGATATTTCAGAAGACAAGCTAGGATTAACTAATTTCAAGACAAGCTTGTATGAAGATGAAGATCAAGGCAACCTAGATACTCAAACTAAAACATATGAAGACAAATCCAAGTCCAAGCAAGATGCATAAACTCAACCAAGAAGTTGTACAAGATTATATGATTCAAGACTCATGGGTTCAAAGGCTTGCAAAACATGAAGCTAATGAAAGCAAGCTAAAATGAAGACAATGATTCAAAAGGAAATGAAAGATGCAAGAGAACAACAAAAGGCATGAAGGAACCCAAGCAAACTAAAGCATTCCAAGTTTTCAAGTTCATCAAGATAACTGACGAAGTGAAGTCGCACACCGAAGTCGACTCCACCTGCAACTTGGGTCAAGTCGATGCCCAAGTCGACCCAACCTGGAACTTGAAGACGCTACGGAAAGGCGAAGTCGCACCCGAAGTCGACTCCATCTGCGACTTGGGCGAAGTCGCACCCGAAGTCGACTCCGCCTGCGACTTGGGTCGCAACGGTCGAAAAATATTCGAACGTTGGCGCATTAAATGCGCGCCACCTACCTTCAAACGTTCGGATTCCCTCCACAATTATAAAAGGCACTCATTGTGGACGAGGGAGGTAGCTGAAAATCATTAAGAGTGCATAACTCCCATCTTCAAGAGCATTAAAAGAGATCAAGCCAATCCAAAGAAGAGGAACTTTGCTTCAAACTGCTAGAGCTCAACTTCTGAATCTTCAAAGCCAATACTACGAGTTCTTCTCTGCGCCAAATTGCTTCTACACAACTGTAACGTGTAGATTCTTTTGTTATTTCATTTGATTGTATTGAACTTGATTTAGTTTAAGGAACTAAGATCAAGTGTAAGCAAAGTAGTGTGTGATTGGAGTGGAACTCATCACCTACTTGTGCTGAGATTTGTTGAAGCCCCCTAGAGCTGGAATCTAGAAGAGAGCAGTGACTCTAATTGTATTTGAAGAATACAATAGTGGAACCCAAGTCATAAGGAGTGTGAGCTTGGAAGAGTGGAGTAGGGAGGTTGCCCAAACCACTATAAAATCTTGTGTGTCGATTTATATTTCTGCTCTCTACATTATATTGCTTTCCATTTCGTTTCTTCATTAAGGGGACTAGATTAATCCGGGGTAAAGTTTCTGTTTAAGTCGAAAATTTTTAAATACCCAATTCACCCCTCCCCTCTTGGGTAATTGCCATTAACTCGGGACCAACACCCATAAGTGAATTTAGGGTTCATTTAGGCTTCATTTAGGCAATTGCCGCAACTGCCTAAACCCTACGATTAAACGTGTAATCGGACGTTTCAAAATTTACAGTAGCACTTTACTATAGCAATTTTGACCACTGTAGCAAAGTTGACTCTGGACCCATAATTTCACTAAAAAACCCCGTGAATGTAAGATTTCGCAAAAAGGTACCTACTATTAAGAAATTATAGAAAAATCAAATTTTGATAGAAAATTTACATGAGATATAACACAAGGGTACATATTTAGAGGTGTTCTATAACATGAAATTTTCTATAAATTTTTTGTTCAATGTAAATAGTTATTAAATTGTTTGTTTACATTGATTTCACTTGAACTAAATAAATTTTTATTTTTATTTTAAATTAATTAATTATAGTAACAATAAATCATAATTATTATATTAATAATTTTAATTTATAACATAAACTGTAATAATATTATTTTATAATTTTAATAAGTTTTGTTATAAAATTTCTATTAAATATAGTTATTTGCTAAATTGATCATTTAACCAATCCCAAAAAGTAATATATATTTATATATTAAATATAAATTACAGTTCTACATAATTTATCATAATTTTGGTTTTATAGCGTATATATATAATATTTTTTATTGCTTTATATATTTACGTAAATTTCTATTTCATTTAATCTAGTGGAGTTAATATTTTTAATTATAAAATTATATATTTATTTAGTTTTAAAATTACTTAAAGGTTTGCGTAGTCTTAAAATAAATGATTAAGTATATATTTTTTGCAAAATACACAAATTAGGTAAAATATTTATGAAATATAAAAAATTAGATGCTGTTAGATGCGGTTAGACGCAGTTAAATTGAGACGAAGTTCATTAAATCGTACTATCTGGGTTTCAGATTCCGTTATTAAGGTAGAAATGACGTTATAAGGGGCCTATGATCATACTACAGGTGTTAAAATAGGATTAACTTATTAATTTTAAAAATTAGATACAGTTAGATGCGATTAGATACGGTTAGATGTGGTTAGATGCGGTTAGATGCGGTTAAACGCTATTAGATTAAGGTGGATTTCATTAAATCGTATTATTTGGGTTCCAAATTCTGTAATTAAAGTATAAATGACCTTATAAAGGGCTTAGAATTATATTACAGGTGTTAAATTAAGATTAACTTATTAATTTCAAAATTGGATGCGGTTAGATGCAGTTAGATTTTATTAAATCATATTATCTAGGTTTCGAATTCCGTAATTAAGGTGTAAATGACCTTATAAAGGGCTTACGATCATATTACAGGTGTTAAATTAGGAATAACTTATTAATTTCAAAAATTAGATGTGATTACATGCAGTTAAATGCGTTTAGACGCGGTTAGACACTGTTAGATTAAGGTGATTTTATTAAATCATATTATCTGGATTTTAAATTTCGTAATTAAGGTATAAATGACGTTATAAGGGGCCTAGGATCATATTACAGGTGTTAAATTAAGATTAACTTATTAATTTCAAAAATTAGATGCGGGTAGATGCGGTTAGATGCTGTTACAATTAAGAAAAGACAATGTGATACAGTAATAATTGTAAATGGTAAACTTGCTGAAAAATTAGACAAGTTAAAAGATGAAAAGAATACCTTAGAAAATGAATTAGAAAAGCTTAAAAACGAGAATAAATCATTAAATGAATCTCTTGCCAAGTTCTCTAATCCAGGAGAAAATGTAAAAATGTTCTTGAAAATGACAACTCAAACTTGTAAAAAAGGACTTGGGTACAATGCAATTGAACAAACTGAAACTAACGCTTCAAGAAATAATATCAAAACCAATTTTACTAAAACAAATCAAACAGTTTGGACAAAAAGACCAACTAATGAACAAATTACCAAATGGCTCCCTATTTCTAGACTTCCGGGAGCTTGTAACTTCTGCAACAAGTTTGGACATAAAATATATCAATGTAAACTAAGAAAACTGCAAAATCGAGGTGCTAAACTGGTTTGGATGCCAAAATGCATTGGTTTTATGGGATCAAAGATGGATCAACTCAAACTTCAAAGGTTAACTAACCCAAACGGACCCATAAAATGGGTACCAAAAGGATGAGCTCTACTCAACTCTATTTTTGCAGATTTGCCTTAAAGCTAAAGCCAATAATGTATGGTTTATGGATAGCGGTTGCTCAAGACACATGACAGGAGAAAAAGAACTATTTCATAAGATCAACCCATGTAATGAAGGAACAGTTGCCTTTGGTAATAATGAGAAAGGTAAAATTAAAGGTAAAGGAAACATCTATAGTAATGCATGCATGGAAGATGTTTTGTTTGTTGAAGGACTCAAGCACAATCTAATGAGCATTAGTCAATTATGTGACAAAGGATATACAAGGTTGTGTTTGAATCATCTATATATAATGTATTTGATGGAAAACATATCACGTTTAGTGGAAAAAGACATGGAAATGTATACTTGGTTTCACTTGATGAACTAGATGGTCAATGTCTAATGGCCATTGATAATGATCCATGGGTTTGGCATAAAATGCTTGGACATATAAACATGGGAAATATAAAGACCCTATGGAAAAAGAGTTTGGTAGAAGGATTACCGAAGTTGAAATATGACAAGGATAAAATTTGCAAGGCATGTCAATTATCAAAACAACCTAAAATGCCTTTCTCTACCAAAAAGGAAATTTCCACCACTAGGCCACTTGAATTGCTACACATGGATCTATATGGGTCATCCGATATTTTAACCATTGGTGGAAAGAAATATGTGTTTGTAATTGTTGATGATTTTTCAAGATTCACATGGATAATTCTCTTAGCTAGCAAAGATGAAGCCTTCTCTATGTTTGCAACTTTTGTAAATTTGGTGCAAAATGAAAAATAAAGTACTATTATAACTATAAGAAGTGATCATGGTGGTGAATTTGAAAACAAACGATTCATAGAATTTTGTAATGAAAAAGGAATTCATCACACATTTTCTGCACCAAGAACTCCACAACAAAATGGAGTAGTTGAAAGGAAAAACAGAACTATACAAGAAATGGCTAGAACAATGCTAAATGAGAGCAATTTATCTACGAAATTTTGGGGTGAAGCTGTAAGTACAGCTTGTCATGTTTTGAACCGAGTTACCATTAGAGCAATCTTGAAAAAGACCCCATATGAGCTATGGAAAGGAAGAAAACCAAATATCTCTTATTTTCATGCTTTTGGATGCACATGCTATGTTTTGAACAATGGAAAAACCAACTTGGGAAAACTAGATGCTAAAAGTGATGAGACAATATTCCTTGGTTACTCATTAAATAGCAAAGCATATAGAGTATTCAATAAACGAAACCAAGTTGTAGAAGAGTCGATACATGTTGTCTTTGATGAGTTTAACCAAACTCCTAGAAAGGAGGATGAATTAAGTGATACAGATGAAACAAAAGGAAAAGAACAACCAAAGGAAATCGAGCTCAAGCCAGAAAATCTCATGGAGGAAAAGGTAAGTGAAGGTAATGACTCTTACAAACCTCCAACTGATTTAAAGTTCAAAAATGCCCATCCAATTGAGCAAGTCATTGGAAATGTGTATGAAGGAGTAAAAACTAGAAGATCAAGGCAAAACATTTGTGGACAATATGCTTTTGTGTCCAAGATCAAACCAACTACCATTGAACAAGCTCTTAATGATGAAAGCTGGGTTATTGCAATGCAAGAAGAGCTAAATCAATTTGAAAGAAATGATGTACGACATTTAGTTTCTAGACCAAATGGTCATACCATTATTAGTACCAAATGGATATTTAGAAATAAATTGGTCGAAAGCGGACTTGTAATTAGAAACAAGGTTAGATTAGTAGCCAAAGGGTATTCCCAGGAAGAATGAATTGATTTTGAAGAATCATATGCACCTGTGGCTAGATTAGAAGTCATACGTATTTTACTAGCATTTGCTTCTCATATGAATTTCAAATTGTTTCAAATGGATGTAAAAAGTGCATTTTTGAATGGTTATTTGAATGAAGAAGTATATGTTGAACAATCCTCAGGATTTGAAGAAAAGGATCAATCGAAATATGTTTATAAATTGACCAAAGCGTTATATGGATTAAAACAAGCTCCAAGAGCTTGGTATGAAAGGTTGAATAAATTTTTGATTGATCATGAGTTTCAAATAGGGAAAGTTGATACTACTTTGTTCATTAAATATAAAAATAAAAATATTTAATTGTACGAATTTATGTAGATGATATAATATTTGGTGCTACTGACGAAAATCTATGCCAAGAATTTTCTAAGATTATGCAGAGCGAATTCGAAATGAGCATGATGGGAGAATTAAACTTCTTCCTTGGACTGCAAATCAAGCAACAAAGTGAAGGGATATTCTTAAACCAGTCTAAGTATGTCAAAGAGATGCTCAAAAAATTTGGAATGCAAAATAGCAAAGGGGCAAATACCCCAATGAGCTCTACAATCAAAATCGACACAGATGAAAACGGTAAATGTATAGATCAAAAGCTTTATAGAAGCATGATAGGATCTTTGCTATATTTAACTGCTTCTAGACATGATATTTATTCAGTGTTTGTATGAGCTCTAGATTTCAAGCATGTCCTAAAGAATCACATCTACTTGCTATAAAAATGATTTTTAAATATTTAACAAAAACTACCAATCTTGGACTATGGTATCCAAAGGGGTCAACCTTTGATTTAATCGGCTATTCGGATGCGGATTTTGCCGGCTATAAGGTAGATAGAAAGAGTACTAGTGGAACTTGTCAGTTTCTAGGACATATGTTAGTTTCATGACACTCAAGAAAACAAACAAGTGTTGCTCTATCTACCTCAGAAGCCGAATACATAGCCCCCGGTAGTTGTTGTGCCCAATTATTTTGGATGAAACAACAATTGAAAGATTATGGTATTGATTATTTTGATATTCCTATTAGATGTGATAATACAAGTGCAATATGTCTGACTAAGAATCCTGTACTGCCTTCAAGAACCAAGCATATTGACGTAAGACACTATTTTATTAGAGAACATGTTGAAAATCATGATGTTTGCTTAGAATATGTGAAAACAGAAGACCAAATTGCTGATATTTTTACCAAACCACTAGCCAAGGAATCATTTTGTAAAATTAGGAATGATATGGGGATGATAGAGCTAAATTAGAAAAATTAAATAAGCAACTCAAATTTGAAAAGGTCAAGTCGATGGGTCAAGTCGACTCCATGGAGGCCAAGTCGACTTCAGCCAAGTCGACTTGGGAAAATGAAGTCGACTCCGATTCTGAAGCGAAGTCGACTCCACAGGGTCGAAGTCGACTCTGCACTAGGGCGAAGTCGACTTCACCTAAGGCAAGTCGACTCCGCGAGCGCGCGACCGTTCCTCTTCTCCCTCTCTTTCTTTTTCTTTCCTTTCTTCTTCCTTCTTTCCCATTTCCCGCCTACTTCCCTGTTCTTCTTCCTCTCCGGCGATTTATATCTCTCGCAAAAACTTCGGCGACCAGCCATCTCTTCCCGCTCCGGCGATCTCGTCTTCCGAAATCCTCGGCCGTACCTCATCTCCCTTCATTATCTCCGGCCATTTTTTTTTCTTCCATTCAGTTCATCTTCTTCCATTCCGATAGACCGACTGTCTTCTTACAACAACCTGCCTTTCCATTTCATTCCCAATATTTCTTTTTCTCTCTCAGTTCCCAAACTCTCAAAACCAAATTCAATGGCTCCAAAACTCAGACCTCCCAAGCTAGCCGTCTCAAAACCATCCCTCAAACCAGTTCCCAGACAATCTATGTCCCATACCGACGACGAAGTGCCTAGAAGACAGCGCACTTCCTCAAAGCGAGCCCGGGAAGAACCATCTACTTCCACAGGCCGCCGAGTGCGTTTTCAAACGGGAACCCCGTCAAACATAGCAGGTCGTGAGGAACAAGGCCAAACCTCACAAAGTACTCAATCTGGGGCACGTCGAAGAGGCAACACAGCTGCTAAAGCTCAAGTGTTGAAAATGCCAACAACATACTTCAAAACCGAACTCCAGCACAGTCGGTTTTACAAATCTTTCTACGAGCGTAAGGTATTCATTCCCAAGATCATTGATTTCAAGTTGTTAAAAGATTATGGATCCGACATAGAAGATCTATTGGATTTCCAAGGATGGACGAAGCTCCTAAAAGAAGATGAAAAAGTCTATCCAGATCTTACCAGAATCTTTTACTATCTGTGGGATGAAGAGTACTATGGAAGCTTTGTCAAAGGAGTGGATATGTTCTTTGGAATAGGAGTAACTCCAAGTTTGGAAGCGGCCTTGATAAATATTGGTCAGATACTTGAAGTTCCCTACATAGATGAGCCACTTCCTGAAGATCTTACACTGGATCAAATGTAGAATCAGCTCACCCGAAGCAATAAATATCACCTAGGAATCAAATTTCTTCATTACATGGATCTCTCCCCCAGGCTTCGTGTACTCAGACTTTTCATTGCCCACTGCATCTACCCAAAGGGCGGTGGAAGAAATCAGTTAAACCCACAAGAAGCCGGGATAATCTGGAAGGTGGCAAACAGAGTCAAGGTTAGCTTACCAAGACTATTTCTTGAAGCCTTGGCCTCCAGAAAGGACAATCCACGGGGAGTCCTACCATATGGCACCTGGATCATGAAGATCCTTGAACATTTTGAAGTGGATATTGAAGGCGAGCCCTTCGAAGTACTGAAATCCACCAATGCCATCAACAAAGCACTGATTCAACGGATGAAGATTAATGTGCTTGAACTAAGGGCTGAAGCTCCGGAAGAAGAGCAAGCACAGACTGAGGGGGAGCAACCTCCCGAGGCACCACCTGCTCAAGAGGAGCCAGTATCTCCCATGACGCACGGATCCTACTCTCCACAAGGATCTGTTGCACCTAAACGGGCGCCTCCAACGTCATCTCAAGAGGTCACGCTTAAGAGTATCACAGAAGAGATATCTGCTCTTCGGGAAGAAATGGGTCATCAGGAGGATCGCATGACCAGTCTCGTGACCGAGGTTCTAAATGCAATCAATGATATGCATTCCCGACAAGATTGAATCGATCGGGAAATGCGTACCATTCGATACCATCTGCATCGGGACGTCACAAAAATCGACCCATACCTGAACTTGATCCATTCGATTCAGGATCAGTTCATAGAGATCCGACTCCCGCTCCAGTTTCCTCCTTCTATTCCTCTGCTCATGTCCGTCCCATCAAACCAACTCAGTCCGTCTATCCCATTTCCCAATTTCAATTCACCAAATCCTTGGTGATTGAACCATTTTCGATAGATGAACCATTTTCGATAGATTGACAAAAAGGGGGAGATAGATTAGGAGTTGAGCGTAGAGGGTTATTTGTTTTTGGGTCGGGTAGTCTGTATTATAGGTTTCATTTTTTGCTCTACATTGAAATCTGTAAAATGAAACTTGATATATGAAAGATGCTTTATGTTCAATATGTGTTCTATGATTGCTTGCAAAGATTGATGAATGCTAAACTTGTTAATGATTGGTTCTATGATAATGCTTTGCTTGAAAGGTATGAATTCTATGCTCTGAACCATATATGTTTGAAAGATATCCATCTCAAATTAAGTTTTGTCAATCATCAAAAAGGGGGAGATTGTTGGAAACAATGTTCAAAACAAAACAAAATTGACCAAAGCATGAGTTTTGAAGATTAACAAAGTCGAATTTGAGTTTAAGTTAAGTACTAATGCATATGTTCAATGTGTTAAAGAAAGCAAGAAGTCAAGTCGATTACCAAGTCGACTTGGACTTCGACTTGGGGTGAAGTCGATACCCAAGTCGACTTCACAAGCGACTTCAAATAACAAAAAGTGGACAGCGTTGAAAATAGAAAACAAACAGGTGAAGTCGCAGGCTAAGTCGACTCCACTTGCGACTTGGGAAGCCAAGTCGCAGATGAAGTCGACTCCATCATCGACTTCAAATGTCAAAGAGTGTCCAACGTTGAAATGTGGAAATGGACATGGTGAAGTCGCAGGCGAAGTCGACTCCAGGTGCGACTTGGGCGAAGTCGCAGACAAGGTCGACTCCATCCTTGACTTGAGAAAGTTCAAACTTCAGAGATGCAGTTCCAAGCTCATTCCAAGAATCAATTTGAACTTTCTCAAATCCAAAGTAAGGTGCAAAGACCATTCTCAAGATTAACTTGAAATTCAAAGCAAAGATTCAAGTTCAAGCCAATCCAAGATGAATCAAAGTCAAGCTCTTCAAAGATTGACAAGATCTACAAGTATGAGGAGCCATTTCAGAATTAAAAGGACTAAATGAAGAAAGCCAAGCAAGATAGAAGCAAATCAAATGAGGATCAAAGCATTTTTGGCAAAAGACCAAGTCAAGTCGCAACCCAAGTCGACTCCAGGATCGACTTGAGTTGAAGTCTGAAGCCAAGTCGACCCAAGACTCAGACTTGAAAATCTGAAGAACTGAAGTCGCACACGAGGTCGACTCCAGGTGCGACTTGGAAGCCAAGTCGCAGGCCAAGTCGACTCCATCTTCGACTTGGAAAATAACGTTCGAATTTTTGAACGTTGGAGATCATTTATTACGCGCCAACCACCTCTATAACGTTCAAATCTTCTTCACTCTATAAATAGACACTCAAATGAGCGTGAATAATATACAAGACAACAATACACTGCTATATACACTACAAAGTCCAAAAAGAGAAAAGAAGTGCAAGAAAGAGTTTCTATTCCCTTTTCTCCATATTTGAGTGGTCCATATACATTCAAAGGAAGAAAGAGTTTCAAGTTGCAAGTTGCTTCATCGATACTCAACCAAGCTGCTTCTACAAATTCTTCCTCGAGCTAAAATTGCCTACACATCTCTGTAAAGTGTAGTTTTTCTTATTTCTAAGTTCTTGTTGTATTGAACTTGATTTAGCTTAGGTAGCTAAGATCAAGTATATGCAAAGTAGTGTGCGATTGGAGTGGAACTCATCACCTACTTGTGCTGTGTGTTGTGTATGCCCCCTAGAGCTGGAATCTAGAAGAGAGCGGAAACTCTAAGTGTATTCGAGGAATACATAGTGGAACCCAAGTCACAACGGAGTGTGAGCTTGGAAGAGTGGAGCAGGGAAGGATTGCCCGAACCACTATAAATCTTGTCTTCTGTTTCCTTTTACTGCTTTATCTTAATTGCTCTCTATTTTCTTTCAAAAGGGGATTAATCTTACAAAGGGGTTAAGACTTTAATTTACCAAAGAATTTTTTTAAAGAACCCAATTCACCCCTCCCCTCTTGGGTTTTGCTATCAACTCGGGACCAACAAGTGGTATCAGAGCAGGTCTTTGAGTTTACCAAAGAGATCTTATCGATATGGCATCCCGATCTACTTCCGTTCCCGCATTCGCTGAAGGCCAATCCTTTACAAGGCCACCATTGTTTGATGGGAATAATTTTGGATATTGGAAGCTTTGTATGAAGCAACTCATCATGGCTACCGACATAGATTCTTGGATTGCAATCCAAGATGGAGTAACTTTGCCTACCGATGAAAGAGCTTCCAAATGGACCGATGAGGAAGTAAGAATTGTAAAGAGAAATGCCAAAGCTATGAACTCACTATTCTGTGCTCTTACTGCTTCTGAATATGATAGAGTATCCTCTTGTTTAACCGCCAAAGAGATATGGGATACGTTAACCTCCATTTATGAAGGAACTTCTCAAGTCCAAGGGACGAGAAAAAATATTTTGATTGGAGAACTAGAAAACTTTAGAATGCTAGAAACAGAAAATATTTCTGAAATGTTTGCTAGATTCTCAAAAATTACTAATGTTTTAAAGGGTCTTGGAAAGGCTATATCTGAATCTAAGCAGGTTATGAAGATTTTGAGAGCTCTACCGGAATCTTGGACTCCAAAGATTACTGCGATAGAAGAAGCCAAGGACCTCAACACATTGAAGCTAGAAAACCTAATTAGCTCATTAATGTCACATGAGCTAATTAAGAAAAGAAATGAAGATCATCACAAAGGCAAAAGAGCAATTGCCTTGAAAGCCGCACAAGATACAGACGACACCTCATCCTCTCAAAATGACGATGAGATTGCCCTACTCACAAAACGATTCAGAAAATTTGTGAGGAAAGGCAGAAATTTTAGAAGTTTCAAAGATAGAAATTCTAGAGAGAAAAAGAAAGAACCAACCAAATGTTACCGATGCGGCGGTTCGGGTCACATGCAAGCTCAATGTCCAACTCCCGAAGAAAGCAAGCCAAAAGAGCAAAGAAAAGATCGAGGGGACAACAAAAGATTCCAAAGAAATAAAGGAAGAGGCATGTACGTGAATGACGAAGAATCTACAACGGATAGCTCCTCGAGTGAAGAATGCGAAGTAGATTGTGCAAGAATTTGTTGCATAGCAAACACCGACATATGCTTTGCTGCAATGGAAACCTTAGAGGATCAAGCCACTTCAACGGACTGCACAAGTAGTCAAGAGGTAACCTCCAAACAGAAATTCTTTTCAAATTTTTCTACAAATGAATGTCTTAAATGTGCTGAATTAGAAGAACTTCAACAAGCTTATGATTCACTATATGAAGAAATAAAGAAATTAGGAAACAAGTTTACAATTAAGAAAAGACAATGTGATACAGTAATAATTGTAAATGGTAAACTTGCTGAAAAATTAGACAAGTTAAAAGATGAAAAGAATACCTTAGAAAATGAATTAGAAAAGCTTAAAAACGAGAATAAATCATTAAATGAATCTCTTGCCAAGTTCTCTAATCCAGGAGAAAATGTAAAAATGTTCTTGAAAATGACAACTCAAACTTGTAAAAAAGGACTTGGGTACAATGCAATTGAACAAACTGAAACTAACGCTTCAAGAAATAATATCAAAACCAATTTTACTAAAACAAATCAAACAGTTTGGACAAAAAGACCAACTAATGAACAAATTACCAAATGGCTCCCTATTTCTAGACTTCCGGGAGCTTGTAACTTCTGCAACAAGTTTGGACATAAAATATATCAATGTAAACTAAGAAAACTGCAAAATCGAGGTGCTAAACTGGTTTGGATGCCAAAATGCATTGGTTTTATGGGATCAAAGATGGATCAACTCAAACTTCAAAGGTTAACTAACCCAAACGGACCCATAAAATGGGTACCAAAAGGATGAGCTCTACTCAACTCTATTTTTGCAGATTTGCCTTAAAGCTAAAGCCAATAATGTATGGTTTATGGATAGCGGTTGCTCAAGACACATGACAGGAGAAAAAGAACTATTTCATAAGATCAACCCATGTAATGAAGGAACAGTTGCCTTTGGTAATAATGAGAAAGGTAAAATTAAAGGTAAAGGAAACATCTATAGTAATGCATGCATGGAAGATGTTTTGTTTGTTGAAGGACTCAAGCACAATCTAATGAGCATTAGTCAATTATGTGACAAAGGATATACAAGGTTGTGTTTGAATCATCTATATATAATGTATTTGATGGAAAACATATCACGTTTAGTGGAAAAAGACATGGAAATGTATACTTGGTTTCACTTGATGAACTAGATGGTCAATGTCTAATGGCCATTGATAATGATCCATGGGTTTGGCATAAAATGCTTGGACATATAAACATGGGAAATATAAAGACCCTATGGAAAAAGAGTTTGGTAGAAGGATTACCGAAGTTGAAATATGACAAGGATAAAATTTGCAAGGCATGTCAATTATCAAAACAACCTAAAATGCCTTTCTCTACCAAAAAGGAAATTTTCACCACTAGGCCACTTGAATTGCTACACATGGATCTATATGGGTCATCCGATATTTTAACCATTGGTGGAAAGAAATATGTGTTTGTAATTGTTGATGATTTTTCAAGATTCACATGGATAATTCTCTTAGCTAGCAAAGATGAAGCCTTCTCTATGTTTGCAACTTTTGTAAATTTGGTGCAAAATGAAAAATAAAGTACTATTATAACTATAAGAAGTGATCATGGTGGTGAATTTGAAAAAAAACGATTCATAGAATTTTGTAATGAAAAAGGAATTCATCACATATTTTCTGCACCAAGAACTCCACAACAAAATGGAGTAGTTGAAAGGAAAAACAGAACTATACAAGAAATGGCTAGAACAATGCTAAATGAGAGCAATTTATCTACGAAATTTTGGGGTGAAGCTGTAAGTACAGCTTGTCATGTTTTGAACCGAGTTACCATTAGAGCAATCTTGAAAAAGACCCCATATGAGCTATGGAAAGGAAGAAAACCAAATATCTCTTATTTTCATGCTTTTGGATGCACATGCTATGTTTTGAACAATGGAAAAACCAACTTGGGAAAACTAGATGCTAAAAGTGATGAGACAATATTCCTTGGTTACTCATTAAATAGCAAAGCATATAGAGTATTCAATAAACGAAACCAAGTTGTAGAAGAGTCGATACATGTTGTCTTTGATGAGTTTAACCAAACTCCTAGAAAGGAGGATGAATTAAGTGATACAGATGAAACAAAAGGAAAAGAACAACCAAAGGAAATCGAGCTCAAGCCAGAAAATCTCATGGAGGAAAAGGTAAGTGAAGGTAATGACTCTTACAAACCTCCAACTGATTTAAAGTTCAAAAATGCCCATCCAATTGAGCAAGTCATTGGAAATGTGTATGAAGGAGTAAAAACTAGAAGATCAAGGCAAAACATTTGTGGACAATATGCTTTTGTGTCCAAGATCAAACCAACTACCATTGAACAAGCTCTTAATGATGAAAGCTGGGTTATTGCAATGCAAGAAGAGCTAAATCAATTTGAAAGAAATGATGTACGACATTTAGTTTCTAGACCAAATGGTCATACCATTATTAGTACCAAATGGATATTTAGAAATAAATTGGTCGAAAGCGGACTTGTAATTAGAAACAAGGTTAGATTAGTAGCCAAAGGGTATTCCCAGGAAGAATGAATTGATTTTGAAGAATCATATGCACCTGTGGCTAGATTAGAAGTCATACGTATTTTACTAGCATTTGCTTCTCATATGAATTTCAAATTGTTTCAAATGGATGTAAAAAGTGCATTTTTGAATGGTTATTTGAATGAAGAAGTATATGTTGAACAATCCCCAGGATTTGAAGAAAAGGATCAATCGAAATATGTTTATAAATTGACCAAAGCGTTATATGGATTAAAACAAGCTCCAAGAGCTTGGTATGAAAGGTTGAATAAATTTTTGATTGATCATGAGTTTCAAATAGGGAAAGTTGATACTACTTTGTTCATTAAATATAAAAATAAAAATATTTAATTGTACGAATTTATGTAGATGATATAATATTTGGTGCTACTGACGAAAATCTATGCCAAGAATTTTCTAAGATTATGCAGAGCGAATTCGAAATGAGCATGATGGGAGAATTAAACTTCTTCCTTGGACTGCAAATCAAGCAACAAAGTGAAGGGATATTCTTAAACCAGTCCAAGTATGTCAAAGAGATGCTCAAAAAATTTGGAATGCAAAATAGCAAAGGGGCAAATACCCCAATGAGCTCTACAATCAAAATCGACACAGATGAAAACGGTAAATGTATAGATCAAAAGCTTTATAGAAGCATGATAGGATCTTTGCTATATTTAACTGCTTCTAGACATGATATTTATTCAGTGTTTGTATGAGCTCTAGATTTCAAGCATGTCCTAAAGAATCACATCTACTTGCTATAAAAATGATTTTTAAATATTTAACAAAAACTACCAATCTTGGACTATGGTATCCAAAGGGGTCAACCTTTGATTTAATCGGCTATTCGGATGCGGATTTTGCCGGCTATAAGGTAGATAGAAAGAGTACTAGTGGAACTTGTCAGTTTCTAGGACATATGTTAGTTTCATGACACTCAAGAAAACAAACAAGTGTTGCTCTATCTACCTCAGAAGCCGAATACATAGCCGCCGGTAGTTGTTGTGCCCAATTATTTTGGATGAAACAACAATTGAAAGATTATGGTATTGATTATTTTGATATTCCTATTAGATGTGATAATACAAGTGCAATATGTCTGACTAAGAATCCTGTACTGCCTTCAAGAACCAAGCATATTGACGTAAGACACTATTTTATTAGAGAACATGTTGAAAATCATGATGTTTGCTTAGAATATGTGAAAACAGAAGACCAAATTGCTGATATTTTTACCAAACCACTAGCCAAGGAATCATTTTGTAAAATTAGGAATGATATGGGGATGATAGAGCTAAATTAGAAAAATTAAATAAGCAACTCAAATTTGAAAAGGTCAAGTCGATGGGTCAAGTCGACTCCATGGAGGCCAAGTCGACTTCAGCCAAGTCGACTTGGGAAAATGAAGTCGACTCCGATTCTGAAGCGAAGTCGACTCCACAGGGTCGAAGTCGACTCTGCACTAGGGCGAAGTCGACTTCACCTAAGGCAAGTCGACTCCGCGAGCGCGCGACCGTTCCTCTTCTCCCTCTCTTTCTTTTTCTTTCCTTTCTTCTTCCTTCTTTCCCATTTCCCGCCTACTTCCCTGTTCTTCTTCCTCTCCGGCGATTTATATCTCTCGCAAAAACTTCGGCGACCAGCCATCTCTTCCCGCTCCGGCGATCTCGTCTTCCGAAATCCTCGGCCGTACCTCATCTCCCTTCATTATCTCCGGCCATTTTTTTTTCTTCCATTCAGTTCATCTTCTTCCATTCCGATAGACCGACTGTCTTCTTACAACAACCTGCCTTTCCATTTCATTCCCAATATTTCTTTTTCTCTCTCAGTTCCCAAACTCTCAAAACCAAATTCAATGGCTCCAAAACTCAGACCTCCCAAGCTAGCCGTCTCAAAACCATCCCTCAAACCAGTTCCCAGACAATCTATGTCCCATACCGACGACGAAGTGCCTAGAAGACAGCGCACTTCCTCAAAGCGAGCCCGGGAAGAACCATCTACTTCCACAGGCCGCCGAGTGCGTTTTCAAACGGGAACCCCGTCAAACATAGCAGGTCGTGAGGAACAAGGCCAAACCTCACAAAGTACTCAATCTGGGGCACGTCGAAGAGGCAACACAGCTGCTAAAGCTCAAGTGTTGAAAATGCCAACAACATACTTCAAAACCGAACTCCAGCACAGTCGGTTTTACAAATCTTTCTACGAGCGTAAGGTATTCATTCCCAAGATCATTGATTTCAAGTTGTTAAAAGATTATGGATCCGACATAGAAGATCTATTGGATTTCCAAGGATGGACGAAGCTCCTAAAAGAAGATGAAAAAGTCTATCCAGATCTTACCAGAATCTTTTACTATCTGTGGGATGAAGAGTACTATGGAAGCTTTGTCAAAGGAGTGGATATGTTCTTTGGAATAGGAGTAACTCCAAGTTTGGAAGCGGCCTTGATAAATATTGGTCAGATACTTGAAGTTCCCTACATAGATGAGCCACTTCCTGAAGATCTTACACTGGATCAAATGTAGAATCAGCTCACCCGAAGCAATAAATATCACCTAGGAATCAAATTTCTTCATTACATGGATCTGTCCCCCAGGCTTCGTGTACTCAGACTTTTCATTGCCTACTGCATCTACCCAAAGGGCGGTGGAAGAAATCAGTTAAACCCACAAGAAGCCGGGATAATCTGGAAGGTGGCAAACAGAGTCAAGGTTAGCTTACCAAGACTATTTCTTGAAGCCTTGGCCTCCAGAAAGGACAATCCACGGGGAGTCCTACCATATGGCACCTGGATCATGAAGATCCTTGAACATTTTGAAGTGGATATTGAAGGCGAGCCCTTCGAAGTACTGAAATCCACCAATGCCATCAACAAAGCACTGATTCAACGGATGAAGATTAATGTGCTTGAACTAAGGGCTGAAGCTCCGGAAGAAGAGCAAGCACAGACTGAGGGGGAGCAACCTCCCGAGGCACCACCTGCTCAAGAGGAGCCAGTATCTCCCATGACGCATGGATCCTACTCTCCACAAGGATCTGTTGCACCTAAACGGGCGCCTCCAACGTCATCTCAAGAGGTCACGCTTCAGAGTATCACAGAAGAGATATCTGCTCTTCGGGAAGAAATGGGTCATCAGGAGGATCGCATGACCAGTCTCGTGACCGAGGTTCTAAATGCAATCAATGATATGCATTCCCGACAAGATTGAATCGATCGGGAAATGCGTACCATTAGATACCATCTGCATCGGGACGTCACAAAAATCGACCCATACCTGAAGTTGATGCATTCGATTCAGGATCAGTTCATAGAGATCCGACTCCCGCTCCAGTTTCCTCCTTCTATTCCTCTGCTCATGTCCGTCCCATCAAACCAACTCAGTCCGTCTATCCCATTTCCCAATTTCAATTCACCAAATCCTTGGTGATTGAACCATTTTCGATAGATGAACCATTTTCGATAGATTGACAAAAAGGGGGAGATAGATTAGGAGTTGAGCGTAGAGGGTTATTTGTTTTTGGGTCGGGTAGTCTGTATTATAGGTTTCATTTTTTGCTCTACATTGAAATCTGTAAAATGAAACTTGATATATGAAAGATGCTTTATGTTCAATATGTGTTCTATGATTGCTTGCAAAGATTGATGAATGCTAAACTTGTTAATGATTGGTTCTATGATAATGCTTTGCTTGAAAGGTATGAATTCTATGCTCTGAACCATATATGTTTGAAAGATATCCATCTCAAATTAAGTTTTGTCAATCATCAAAAAGGGGGAGATTGTTGGAAACAATGTTCAAAACAAAACAAAATTGACCAAAGCATGAGTTTTGAAGATTAACAAAGTCGAATTTGAGTTTAAGTTAAGTACTAATGCATATGTTCAATGTGTTAAAGAAAGCAAGAAGTCAAGTCGATTACCAAGTCGACTTGGACTTCGACTTGGGGTGAAGTCGATACCCAAGTCGACTTCACAAGCGACTTCAAATAACAAAAAGTGGACAGCGTTGAAAATAGAAAACAAACAGGTGAAGTCGCAGGCTAAGTCGACTCCACTTGCGACTTGGGAAGCCAAGTCGCAGATGAAGTCGACTCCATCATCGACTTCAAATGTCAAAGAGTGTCCAACGTTGAAATGTGGAAATGGACATGGTGAAGTCGCAGGCGAAGTCGACTCCAGGTGCGACTTGGGCGAAGTCGCAGACAAGGTCGACTCCATCCTTGACTTGAGAAAGTTCAAACTTCAGAGATGCAGTTCCAAGCTCATTCCAAGAATCAATTTGAACTTTCTCAAATCCAAAGTAAGGTGCAAAGACCATTCTCAAGATTAACTTGAAATTCAAAGCAAAGATTCAAGTTCAAGCCAATCCAAGATGAATCAAAGTCAAGCTCTTCAAAGATTGACAAGATCTACAAGTATGAGGAGCCATTTCAGAATTAAAAGGACTAAATGAAGAAAGCCAAGCAAGATAGAAGCAAATCAAATGAGGATCAAAGCATTTTTGGCAAAAGACCAAGTCAAGTCGCAACCCAAGTCGACTCCAGGATCGACTTGAGTTGAAGTCTGAAGCCAAGTCGACCCAAGACTCAGACTTGAAAATCTGAAGAACTGAAGTCGCACACGAGGTCGACTCCAGGTGCGACTTGGAAGCCAAGTCGCAGGCCAAGTCGACTCCATCTTCGACTTGGAAAATAACGTTCGAATTTTTGAACGTTGGAGATCATTTATTACGCGCCAACCACCTCTATAACGTTCAAATCTTCTTCACTCTATAAATAGACACTCAAATGAGCGTGAATAATATACAAGACAACAATACACTGCTATATACACTACAAAGTCCAAAAAGAGAAAAGAAGTGCAAGAAAGAGTTTCTATTCCCTTTTCTCCATATTTGAGTGGTCCATATACATTCAAAGGAAGAAAGAGTTTCAAGTTGCAAGTTGCTTCATCGATACTCAACCAAGCTGCTTCTACAAATTCTTCCTCGAGCTAAAATTGCCTACACATCTCTGTAAAGTGTAGTTTTTCTTATTTCTAAGTTCTTGTTGTATTGAACTTGATTTAGCTTAGGTAACTAAGATCAAGTATATGCAAAGTAGTGTGCGATTGGAGTGGAACTCATCACCTACTTGTGCTGTGTGTTGTGTATGCCCCCTAGAGCTGGAATCTAGAAGAGAGCGGAAACTCTAAGTGTATTCGAGGAATACATAGTGGAACCCAAGTCACAACGGAGTGTGAGCTTGAAAGAGTGAAGTAGGGAAGGATTGCCCGAACCACTATAAATCTTGTCTTCTGTTTCCTTTTACTGCTTTATCTTAATTGCTCTCTATTTGCTTTCAAAAGGGGATTAATCTTACAAAGGGGTTAAGACTTTAATTTACCAAAGAATTTTTTTAAAGAACCCAATTCACCCCTCCCCTCTTGGGTTTTGCCATCAACTCGGGACCAACACACTCAACTTTACTATTGGACGTAATTATTATCATGGCGCCTATGAAAACATTTGCATTTTGGGTGAAATACAATTGGGGACAATTTGGTAATTTCATGTATTGAGAGTGTATTTGAAGTTAAATTGTGAGTATGTTTAGTAATCATATTTACATGTTTCATGATTTTTAGAGATTATTTAAAGTCTAATGAACTAGTCTGGTAGATTTTATAGGTTATTCATATAATATATATTGAACATATTGTCTATATCTGTCATAAGAAAATTGTAAAAAATATTAAATAATAAATTTTTTAAGCTTATTAAAATTTCATTAAATTCTTATATTGAACAAGTAATCTAGTTAATATATTTAGTGAACTCAATAATTTTTAATTTACATTTTCACTTATTTAAAAATTACAAAATAAGCTCTATATACTATAATTTTATAGATTAAATTCCAATGGTTTATTTTGATAATAATAAAGCTTATTTTACAAATAATTCAATATTATTTGTCACAAATAATTTAATAATGATAATTTATTTTAAATTTCATAAAAATTATGTTAAAGATGGAAGTAGATTTTGTAAAAACACATGTAATAAACCTATTAATCAAGATGAATGAGTTAAATGTGGTAAAGTGCATGGGGCAACCATCAGTTGTCATCCAGTCATTTCCTCTTATTATTTTTATTTTAATATAGTGTGTCTCAAAATTTTTAAACATAGAAGAAATTAACCTCAAGTTCATTTTGTGGAAACTTTATTTGACACCCCATACTTAATAATTTCAATACCACCCCTGTTAAAAATAAAATTACTTGCATGATAAGTAAGTAAAATTATCCACTCAACATTGCTCTCATGTGGACAATATATAAACTTCTTCTTGATTATAATTTTTTATTGGTATTACGTATATTATGACATATGATATTACAAATCAACTTCATTCATAACCTGCACTCAGGAAGGACATTTTTTGTAAATCACCCCGCACTTGGGAGGACCAATTATAAAAACCTCCATTATCAGCAAAACACATACAAAGAGATACAAAATTCTCACACAATCTGCAAGGGTTGAGATTCAATCGCATATAAAACCTGCTACCACCAACTAGGATAACGCCTAGTTGGTTTGATTATAATTATTTTTGAGTGAATTATACAGGGTGCCAAATAAAGTTTCCACAAAATAAGCTCAATGCCTAAAAATTTTGAGACCAGTTATATTAAAATAAAAAATAATAGGAGGGAACGACTAAATAACAACTAATGATTGCCCCATGCACTTCACCACCTTGACTCATTGGTCTTGATTAATAGGTTTATTTTAGTTAATATTAATTCTGGTGCAAAAAGTTTAACACGCAGCCAGTTTCAAAGAAGTTGCAAATCCTAGCTCCCCACAAAAGTTTGAATTCTAGCTTTTAAATTCTATCCATATACAAATACACGCTGTTTGTGGTAAGTGGAGTTTTTTGTCCATCGCAAAGTTAAGGAGGCCCTTAATGCTTTTGGTTTTTCTTAATAATGATAATAGAAATTTTTTTTGACTGTTTTGGTGCTTTTTTCCCCTGCATACGGTTCTCTAAATTTGTCATTACCAGTGTTGTGCCACTTAAAATGAAATTGCGTATCTGTTAACAGATGCAATTTAGTATTCATCAGTACACACTATTTGCAAGTTGTTTGCAAGCAACTCCGATAGGGTTATTACTCGCATTGCTCAAATAAGCATGGTAGTAGGTACACAGTTGATAGTGTAAATCCTTCTTGTTAGTGTGTAGTTTGTAATGCATAACTTAGCTCGTGTATAAATTGGTCAAAGACATTTTTTAAGAGGAGAGGCATTTTCAGATAATTCTTGATGTTCAGGTTTAGGCGCCTCCACTTGAGTCTAATAATCTATCTTTGCAATTGGTTAAATCTAAAGACCTTATTCCTGACAAGGTAAAGAAGTTTGGAAGATCAGGTTTAGAGAATTGAAGTAGCTGGATTGACGATTGATGACAGAATCAAATGTGCAGTTGCTTGATGCTAGAAAGGGTTTGGACAAAAGAAGAATCCAATATCCTTGCGAAGTTGGAAATTGCAACTAGCAGATCAACTCAAGCAAAGGACTGCTTAGTGCTTACAACTTATTAGTGAAATTTCAAACAAGGAGGAAAGCTTAATAGAGCCGATCGTATACATCCGGGTATACTTAGCTTTGGTACATCTAGGAATAAATATTATATTTTTATTTTTTATAAAACTATTAATTTAGGTATAATTAAGATCTAAATTTTATCATTTTTGGAGATTTGTGGGCACCTTTTATTTTTTAAAAATGGGGCGTATTTTAGTCATTTCAAAATGACCAAAATACCCTTGTTTTTTAAAAATAAAAAATGTGTACAAATCTCCAAAATAGTAAACCTGAACATATTAAATACACTTAAATTAACAGTTTTATTTTTAAAAAAAATTTAAAAAGGGTGTTTTGTACTAAATTGTTTCACTCATGGAAAATATGGTGGTTGGATGACAACAGCAGGAATCGATGAAACGAGATGAGTGTCTGAAATCAGACCCGTTTTCTAATTCTTTTGTTTAGTAATATTTGAATTTACCTCCCTAATCGTTTTGCCGTTCAACAATTTGCAGAAACATTTCTGCACATACGAATTGTATATTTTAAAGAGCAATGATTCAATACTAATATAAGCATGGAAGTCTCTACGCTTACCCTTAATTTTTTTAATTTTAAATTATTTTTAAGAAGATCTAAGCGTGTGTTTATTTATAATTCCAAAAATTACACGCATTGCAAACTTTTTTATACTGCATATTTTTCAAAACCTTTAGCGATTATATATACACGCTCAAAAGATACTATTTTTAGAAGATATAAGTTTTTAATACAATTTATTTTCAGTAGTATAATAAAACGAGATATTTCAAAACTGATAAACGGTTTAGATTTAATTTAATCGCGCCAATTAAACAAGCAGTTTGCCTCGTTTAGAATAGATTGGGATATCTCTGGCGAAATGTTAGAATAAATAATATTGAACAAAAGGAACCAATAATATTTTATTTTAATCATCAAGGTGGGCCCAAAATTGGGTGGCCCACTGAAATCATCAGTGGTGCTGTTGCGTTGTGGTAACACGCCTGTCACGTTTCAGGTACATTAGGTGATATTTGACAGTTTAGTCCCTCCGTAATGGGATTTTTACATTTTCCTCCGTCTGTGGAGGTTTACAATTGTGATGGGAGGTTTAAAAAAATATTTTTCTTCATTGTGTGAGGTATGGATGTGCTTCATTGTAATATACGTAGAAATATTTAAAAAAAAATAGGGTGGCCCAATAAGATCATAAATGGTGCTGTTGGCGTACATACCTTTGTAGAATTCATAACAGATGATGCATCATGATTAGGCGTTGAACAAATATGTCATCAGTGCCTTTTTGCAAAACAAAAACAAAACAAAAAACAAAAAAGAAAAAAAGAAAAACGGCAGGTTATTCATTAAATGGGGTTGCCTACCTGCCTAGCACAATGTCTTTCCACCCTTCCCTCTCATCACCTCTCCACCATCGCGGAGACTCCCTCTACCTCTCTTCCTCTCTTGGGTAGCAGCTAGGGGTGTTAATGGTTGTCAACCCGCTTGTCCAACCCGTTTATAAATGGGTCTGGGTTGGTATCTTTAAATAAATGAGTTATGATTCACCAATCCGTTTAACCATTTAATTAAATAAATAGATCAGGATTGAGATTTTATAACTCGTCAACCCGTTTAATAACCCATATAACCTGTTCAACCTGTTTAATTCGTTCAACCCATTTAACTCGCTTAACTCATTAAAGTTTTATATATACATGTAAATCCCTTAGTTATTTTACTTTTCTAAGTCTTCCTCAAGTCACCTAATTTTTATTTTTTCACTGCTGTCCTAATTCCATTTTTTCGTTACTTTCCTATTTCCATTTCCCCTATGCCGAAAACACTCTCTCGTCTCTCCCTGTTGAATCATAATCTACTAAAGTTTAGGCTTTCAGGTTATTTGTTATACAACCTGTAAACAACCCACCAACTCGTTTATTAAATGGGATGTAAATGGGTTAGGGTTGAAGTTTTTTAAATAGATTAATAAACGGATTATAGTTGAAGTTTTTTAAATGGATTAATAAACGGATTAGGGTTGAGATATTTTAAATGGGTTAGGATTAGGATTAGGCTCCAACCCATCCAACCTGATCCGTTAACACGATCCAACTTGCATCACTATACCCTTCTAGTATAGTGGGTTCACCATTGAATTGCAATCCATAATCAACGGTCTTTCTCAAATATTTCAAAATCCTATGAATTTCATTCCAACGCATATATCTTGGATCACGAGTGAACCTACTTAATACACCTACAACGTAAGCAATATCTGGTCTAGTACAACACATGACATATATTAAACTTCTTATTACTCTAGCATATTCAAGCTAATCAACAGATCTACCATCATTTTTACACAACTTGATATTAAAATCAAAAGGAGTTGAAACCATACTAGTGTCAAAATGATTAAACTGCTTGAGTATTTTTTCAATATAGTGAGATTGAGAAAGATAAAATACATTAGCATTTCTTATAATTTTAATGCCAAGAATGACATCGGCCTTGCCTATATCTTTCATATCGAAGTTAACTGACAAAAAACTTTTAGTTTCTACAATAATTTCAATGTTAGTACCAAATATGAGCATATCATCAATATATAAACAAATAATGACATCTCTATTGGTAACAGATTTACTATAAAGACATTTATCTGATTGGGTTAAGTTAAAACCATTTGCTAACGCAATTTGATTAAATTTTTCATGTCATTGCTTAGGTGTCTGTTTCAAACCATATAAAGATTTAATTAATTTACAGACATTCTTTTCTTATCCAGGTAATACAAAACCCTCAAGTTGTTCTATATAAATTTACTCATCTAAATCTCCATTTAGAAAAGTAACTTTTACATCCATTTGATGAATTTCAAGATGATAAATTGATGCTAAAGTTATTAATAACCTAATGGTTGAAATTCTAGCTACTAGGGCATAGGTATCAAAGAAATTAATACATTCCTTTTGTCTATTCCTCTTAGCTACTAATCTAGCTTTAAATTTATTAATAGATCCATTAACTTTTAATTTCTTCTTAAATATCCATTTGCAGCCTATAGGTCTAGACCCAGATGGTAAATCAACTAGTGTCCATATACCATTTTCCATTATAGAATCCATTTCATCTTGGAGGGCTTCTTTCCAATATGATACATTTGGAGATTTCATGACCTCTTTATAAGTAGATGGATCTCCTTGGGTATGAAACACAATCTTATGTTCTTCACTTATTTTATCTCTGGATCCTTCTATAAGATATAACTGAAAATCAGGCCCAAATTGATTATAATCATCCTTTCTAGCTCACTTACTTTTTCTCAAATTATCATCATCTATAGATTTTTCCATGGGTATAAAATTATTCACTATAGATTTATTTAATAGTCGAGAAGAAGATTCATCAATTTGATCGAGTCTGGGTATTGACATATAAGTATTTTCATAAAAGTCAGCATCTCGGGATTCAATAATGGTATTCTGTTGAATTGGACTATGAGGCTCTACTACCACAAACCTATAAGCTTTACTATTCATTGCATAACCTATAAATATGCACTCTATTCCCTTGTGTCCTAATTTTGGTATTTTAAGATCAGGTAATCTTCCTAAAGCTCTACAACCCCATATTCTTAGATATTTAAGATTAGGTGTTTTATTTTTCCATAATTCATAGGGGGTAACTTTGGTTTTCTTGTGGGGAATTCTGTTAAGAATATGACAAGCTGTTAATAAAGTTTCACCCCACCGGTCTTTACTTAGGTCTACATTAACTAATATTGAACTTACCATTTCAACTAAAATTCTATTTTTTCGTTCTGCAGTTCCATTTTAGTGAGGTGTATATGAGGTTGTTAATTGGTGTATAATCCCAACATTTGCACAAAAATCATTAAAATTACTTGATAAATATTCACCTCCTCTATCTGATTTTAGAGATTTAATTGTTTTTCCATGATAATTTTCAACTTCAGCCTTGTAAGATTTAAATTTATCTAAGGCTTCATCTTTAGTTTTTAATAAATACACATAAGTATATTTATTAAGATCATCTATAAATGTTATGAAGTATTTATTTCCACCTCTTGTTAATGTGTTCTCCATATCATAAATATCTGGATGAATTAAACTTAGTAATTCGGGATTCCTTTCAATTTTTTGAAATGTTTTTTTAGTGATTTTAGTTTGATCACATATTCTACATTTATTTGAAAATTCATTAGATGATCTAGGAATTAAACCTAACTTCATCATAGTGTCCATACTATGAAAATTAAAATGACCTAATCTATCATGCAATACAGAAAAAGAGTCGACCATATAAGTAGAAGATGATGATCCATTATTGATATTTAGGCGAAACATGTCATTTACAACATAGCCCTTGCCTACAAATACACCTCCCTTGGTTACAATAATTTGATCCAATTCAACTACCAATTTGAAACCATACTTACTAAGAAGACTAATTGAAACCAGATTATTGCGTATTTTTGGTACATGAAGTACGTTCGTGAGAGTAAGTGATTTTCCTGAAGTTAGTTTCATGATCACAGTTCCTAACCCTTCTACCTTAGCAGTAGAAGAATTACCCATGAATAATTTATTTTCATTTTGATTAGTTTCATAGGTTTTAAATAGACTTCTGTCTTTGCAAACATGTCTAGTGGCTCCAGAGTCAAGCCAGCAGCTTTGGTCATTACTTACTGTATAAATTTCAGAAATCATGGCAAAAAAATGTTCTTTAGTTAAATGGGCCTCTGGACCTTTTCTCTGGTATGATCCAGACTGAGTGTCAGTAATGGTCTTTTTGATATTTAATTTAGATATCTTAGAATGTTGATTATTGACATTTGTCACCTAGTTTGGAACTTCAACCACATTAGCCTTAGCAAGAACTTGCTCTTCTTTCTTTTCATTTTTTCTTGATTTTTCTTCAGTGCATAAATTGAGAGCAAGATCATCTAAACTCATAGATCCTTTTATTTGTTTTAGACTTTTGTGGTGGTTGTTCCAACTAGGTGGTAATTTTTCAGTAATTGCACCAACAAGAATAGACTCATCCATCTTACTGCCCTGTGACCCAAGTTGATTGATGATATGTTCAATCTCATTAACTTAATCAGGGATTAGTTTATCGTCGATCAAAGTATAATTGAGGAAATCGTTTACTAGAAACTGTTTGACGCTTGCACCATCAGTACTGTATTTATGTAGAAGCGAATCCCAAGTTTCTTTGGCCGTATTTGCATCCTGATACACTTCGAATAGTGAGTCAGATAGCGCTTCAATGATGTGCCCTTTGCAAACATAGTTGTCAATGTCCCACTTTGCTCGTCAACGTTGATCTTGCAGCATTTCATCTTCTTTTTTTCAGGTCTTAGCATGGCGAGAACATACACAACTCCAATGCGGGTTAAAAAAAGATGAAGTTGTTGTTTCCATCTTTTGAAGTTGTTACCAATGCAGCAATCCAATCTGGGGACATCGGGCTTTGTAGGTAGAATGGATGACTGAGGGGCCATTTATAAATAATAGAAAAGGGACAAGATTGGGTGAAAATTGCCTTAAGATTGTTGGGGCAAAATATAAAAAGAGAAAAAATTAAGGAAAGTGAGGAAAGTAAAAATAGAACCAAGTTTCACTTTAGGCATGTTATAACGTCACTTTTTTTAAGGCAATTTTGCTACCCTATTTGCTGTTTAGGGTAATTTTTCAGTTGCCTCCAAGATACAAAAATTGAAACCTGAACTAAAATAGGAAATTGACGTCATAACACGCCTGAAGTAAAACTTGGTTCTATTTTCACTTTCCTCACTTTCCTTAATTTTCTCTCTTTTTATATTTTGCCCCAACATTTGCCAACGTCTCTTACCACTTTAGCTACATTAGCTTTGTTGTTTATTTAGGAAACTATATTATATTTATTATAAATTTGAAAATCCCAACAAGCCCTCCTCCAACTTGCTTGCGTCCTGTTGGATGCCCACGCTCACGAATGTGTAGTTGGGGTTGGCAAGGAAGTCGGCCAATGCTCTTGGAACGCGGTCAGCGCGAGAGAGTTGGAATATTAGACAGCTTCGCCTACACAGATCTAGAGGACTGCAACGTTCTGCGGAGGATATCGGTATCACTCGGTGTCGAGGCCCACCACGAGTTGTGAGAGACGAGAACGGTGGAAAGTGCAGAGCTGAGATAGCCACGACTCGACGATGGACGCTGAAGCAGTGACGGTGGTGAAGATGAGTGTTGAAGAAATTGATGGCGTATTTGGAATGGGCGCGGGAGGTGAAGGTGCGGCGTGTCTGCGTGGATGGCTATTGCTATTGAAGAGAGAGAGGGGGAAAGCGAGCGAGCGGGCGAGGAATGAATGAGATTGATGGGATAGCAAAGCGAAGGTGTTGTGTAGTAGTTTAAGAGAATGAATAGGTAGCTGATGTATATATACATCTGCGTAATGGGATGGTATCATCACGTACATTGCTTGATCTGCAAGGGAAGCGGATTGATTTTGTTGTGTGTGAGCTGCCACTGCTGGCTCAACATGCGAAGCAGATTGGTTAGATAATTACCTGCTCCTAAGTTACTGCAGTCTGCATGCATATGAATGCCCATGCATGCAAAACGACGCCTGACCGAAAACCGTTGCAAAAGCCGCCAATTATTTAATCATTCTTTGGATACCAGGAAAAAAACCCATAGTTGATGATGAATTAGAGTACAAGATACTTTATTAAATGGTTGTATTTATAAAGGAATAATCTATTTAGCTTGAGCTAAGAAAATATCCGGCTTAACTTACTTTAAAAAAACTCATTTATAATTTTTTTTCTTTTTTCTTCGTATTCATCGAAATGTATTTAATATGTAAACTAAGTTTTACTATTTTTGAAAATGTATACATATATATATATATATTTGAGATTTTTAAACATCTATGTGCATATATGTATTTAAAATACCTCTATCTTTAAAAATCTCAAAAAAATATATACACATATTTAAAAAGGGTAAAACTTGGTTTAAATGTTAAATACATGTAGATAAACAAGTGTACGAAGAAAAAGTTTTAAAAATATTATAAATAAGTTTTTTAAGATAAATTAAACCAAGAATTTACTTATCTTGGGCTAATAAGATCACTTCTCGTATTTATAATAGTATAAATACTTATTTACTGCTTATTTTGACTTTAAACCATGAAATTTTATTCAAATTAAATAATTTAATAGTGAAATTAAGTTTATTATTTGATTTGTATGAAGTTTTTTTGTTTCATTTCAATAATATGCGACGAAAAAAGCATAGGATATTGTTGTCAACTTAAAAATGATAACAGCAACAAGTTCCTGCTTAAATTTGTTTAATTATGTAACATGAAATATTTTAGCAGAGTAGTTATTTTCGTGTAAATTCTTCATTAGTGGTCATTATTTTTCCTTTGACTATTTTAAATAATGGAATAAAGTTCTTGAATAAAGTTTTTTTTTTTAGTAAAGTTCCTTTTTCCTTTGACAATTGCATTAATTGCAAGATAAAACGCGTGGGCAGCTAACATTTTAATATATTTTAGTAAGAAGTACCGAAGCCAATCCGCCTCCTAGTAAAACGCGACCAAACATTCAAGGCAACGGAAGCAGATGTTTGTAACCTGTCAATGTGTGTAGCGCTGGTGAAGAATGGGATCCACTTTTTATATTTTATTCATCTACTCAATTAAATAAACTTAAGTATCATTGTGCTTTTGATGCTTAAATTTTTCCAAACAATATTATGTTGTATTACTCTTTCATGAATTAAAATTGAACACGATGGATACTGTATTTCATATTATCGTTTTATCATAATATCTCTTGTTTAATTATTATTATTATTATTATTATTATTATTATTATTATTATGCATAATTCTTTGAAAATTCATATTTTATGCAGCGTCCACCTTTTTAAATAGCCAACATATTGTCTTTTTAAATATAATTGCGCTATTTTCTCTTTCGTACCTTATTCTATTTACTTTGCAACAAACGCTCTTATATTTCTCACATGCATATCACTGTCCGAAAATAGTAAAAAGTAATAAAGGGTCAGAGCAAAAATTTTTTGAAAAAATAAACATTCGATTTCAGACCCATTTGGCATTCAATAAAAATCTGTTTTTTCTACTATTAATTTCATATTTCAATCATTTTTTCAAAAATTTCAATACAGCTACCTTATTTATGTTATCTTCCTTTTCTTTACTCTTAATCATTACCTTTATCACATTCTATCACTCTCCCACTGAAAAAAACGAGTTTTCAATATTTACCAGAAACATTTTCAATTGCAATAGAAGGGAAAAGGCTGATTGGAAAGAAGCAGCAAAAACGACGGAGGAAAAGGCTGATTGGAATGAAGCAGCAGGGGGGGTTTGGAAATGAAAGCAAGACGTCAACGACATCTATTGATTCTATAACTAATGCTTCAGAAGCCAACGACATTTTAAGGTTTGTGCATTAACTGCAAGTGGCAACTTGGATTCATATTGTTAATTATGTTTATAGCCATATATGTCATATATGATACGGTATAGCTAACTGCACCTTAAGTTATGGTGCAGCTGGCTCAAAATGGACTCACGTGCACTTAAATGTATTAATATTTTATATAATTATTTATGCACATATAAATTATGTCTTAGATAATTTACATGTTGAGAAAATAATTTTAAAATTGTTATTTATATTAAACTATTTTATTATGTTGATCTTGTGTCATTTTCAGACAAGGCCTATTTTCATCTGATTTGATAAAATTAGTATGTTACTATAGTAAACAATTCTAATTACAATAGATAGAGTATATTATAATTTTATGATCATATAGGGCTTATTTTGAGCCAACTGTAATGCTATTAGCTGCACTGGATCAAAACTATATATATATATATATATATATATATAGTGAAATAAAAAAACTATATATATAGAGAGGATAATATTCTAGTGCATATGACTGCACGCTGCAGTTCTATGCAAAATGGGGCTCACTTGATCATAAATAGAACATCTACCTCACCCATGTCATTTAGAATTATGATCTTTATTAACATATCAATTTTCCTCCAAATCAAACGTGTGTATGGGCCCCACCTTAAAATGGGGCAAAATCAACGTAAAAAAATGCATTAAATTCTCTTTGTAACAAACTCCCAGATATAATAAAAAACAAAACTTCACCTTCACTATCAATACCATCGTCATTGTTATCCTCATGATTTTTATCCAACATGTCGTTTGTATAAATTCTTGATGCTTTGAAAACTAGTTAGAGGCAGAATGAGAATACATTGTATATGAGTTGGCGTGCAGCCAAAATGTTCTGGTAGAATGGAAAGTAGAGGGCTTCAGAACATAGAGGCGGACGTCAGTGGAAACGAACGGAAAATTTGGAGGGAAAGAAACCAAAAATTTTGAAAAGATGAGGGACTAGAATATAAGAGGTTAGTTATTGAGAAGAAAAGGGAATGATAAGAGATTGTAAAAACTTAGATTTCAACATCCAGATTAAACAAAAATGTTTTACAAGCTGGCTGTTTTGGGAACAAATAAAATAAATGCTTGAATCCTTACTTTCGACTACACTAAAAATTTTAATTGAATAATAAAAATGAAAATTTACTTCTCTATTGAGTTGATCTCTGTTTTATCTTTTTGATGAATGCATCAAATGTTAAATTAAATAATTGACATCTAAAACATACTAAACTAAACTAAAGTAAACCTTGAGGACTTACCTCTGAATAACTTCTACAACTTCTGTATTGTGCTCTAAGTCATTCTATATTGTGCTCTTGAGTCATTCTCCCTAGCTTGAAATCAAATCTCATTTTTAAATTTTGATGTTTGTGTGACCCTGTTCACAACCTATTAACCCATTGCTTTAATCTAGCAGTCAGACTAACGATCCTATCTTGGTAGACCATACTTGCGTAAATTCCACTTCTCTCTCTCTCTCTCTTCCTGTTGTTAGTCATGTACTTTTCAACTTGTTGACTTCACATGATATCTTCTAAATTTGTTGATAGAATAGATTCAGACTTTGTAATGATCTTGGTTTCATCTTCACTCGTTTCATTTAGTTTGTTAATCTTGTCTTGTTGGTATCTTCTGCGGCATGTAAATTTTCTACACTGGGGGAAGGTGCATTCTTTCCCATGTGGAGGCTAAGAGAGATGCAACAACTTGGCATTCAAGCCCTTATTTAGCAAGCTGCAATGGCATGTTGTCATCTTTAGCATTAACTGTTGAAGAAACACTTAGTGATCTAACTCTCAGGGCCATGTTTTCACTGCTGGGAAAAAAATTAGATGCAGCTTACAATTTTGTTTCAAACTAAATAAAAAGGAAGGATTATTATGTGGAGGTTGAGGAAATTCATGTGGATAGAGAAAATGAATCATTTTTCACATGTTGTGATTTTCGTGCAGATTAGATCCCTAGTTAATTAGCCTCATTTTGTTCATTCATGAGAGTTTTTTAATTAATGGACACCCACGCTCTCGTTTGCACTTGAAGCTAGGATCAACACTTACATATAATACTATTGCGCTATGCTGTGGTTGATGTTCGTTTATGACAGTTATTGTAACATACTAGTCTAGAAAAGTGATCCTGGGTTGTGTATTTAATACAATTTTTCAAAATCAATCACTCATTTATGGCAAAATTAATTATTATAATTTCATAAAAATTTTAAATTTTCACTTCCATTAGTCATGTTCCCATTATTACATCAAGGCACAAAGACAAAAAATTTTTACAAGTCTATCATTCTCAATACATGCCTTTAAAATAAATAAATAAAAATAATTATTCTTGAAAATCTTCTTGTAAATCTAAAACACTAGTGTCCTATTTGATTTGGTGCACCTGCAAAAATAATGGGTTAGTCTCAACATGACTAGTAAGTAGGAAATTATTTGAAAATGGATAATGGTCCAACTAAAACTTAATTAAATGATAAAATAATCATTGAATTTAATATCTTAAAAATTAGGCCTCAAATGCAAAATCAAACCCTTCCATTGAGTTCAAAAGCATCAAAAACATAGAAATGGACTATTTGATCATAAAAATCAAAGTTAACATGATCAAGTTATGGCAAAATGAAATAAATGGTAAAAAAAACTCGTGTCATTACTAGACTGACTCATCACTAGACTGCTTCGACTCATCTCCTTGCACTAGCCCCTTCTAATGCTGAGCTAATTCAAACATTAATCTAGGCAAAAGGTACAAAGACCGAAATGTAATTCTCTGTAATTAAGATAATAAATAGTCCTTTTTTGCAAAGTTCCCTAAGTGGGTCCTTTTTGTAAAAACCTAAAATCTCATTCTCAATTATCAGTAGTAAAAAATACACAACCAACATAAAAATACGCAGTCATGCTGGTGCTTTTACCCAAGCATTCAATCCATTACTTATATTATCTATATATATATATATAGGATTATATTCCAGTGCAGCATTGCTGTAATGGGCCCCACATGATCATGAAATCATAATCTACTCCATCCATTGTATTTAGAATAACGTATTCTATTACCATACCAATTTTCATCCCAATCAGATATGTATATGGGCCCCATCTGAAAATGGTACAAATCCAACGTAATAAAATAGTTTGATGAAAATAACAACTTTAAAGTATCTAATTGGGATGAAAATTGGTATGGTAATAGAATACATTATTCTAAATACAATGGATGGAGTAGATCATGATTTCATGATCATGTGAGGCCCATTTTTGGGCTACTGTACTGCTATTCCGGTGCAGTGACGCTGCACCGGAACAGCTCTCATATATATATATATATAAACAAACAAAAAAGTGCCAACACAGCTGACGTCCTTTCTTCTTTATGCTACCACTTTAATAGCAATAAAAACTTAGTTGCTGATTTGAAATCCCATACCTAAAACGAATCCAAAGGACTGACGAATTTGATTTCAATAGAAATCCAGGCATATGATGAATTTGCCTTAACGAAAATCCGGGTCATGAAATCCACCAATTATACCTATGATAATTAGCCCAAAATTCCTGCACAATTAAAAAAAATAATAATAATGCACTACATATAGTAACTTTCTCTCCTTCCACAATTCTATTCTCCTCAAACTTTACCTATGGAAACCTAAATCCATCAACTCCCCAAACCCCTTTTATAAAAGGGTTCTCGTAGGTTTCCTAATATTCTAAGAAATGAATAAAAGATAAATCACTTTAACTTAAATTTCAATTCAAATCTCATTTCATCTGATGAGATATTTATCTTATCTTATCCTTTAGGGCCCACATGCCCAATAAGGCAAAAGTGAAAAAAATTAATTAATTTCTACGAAACTACCTACTCGAACTTTAGACCTCTAAGACCACTCGGATCACCTGTATGTCAACCAAGCTACACAGGTTGTTGAAATAAGATTCAAAAATAAAAATAAAAATATAACTCGTGGCATATTTAAATAATAATTGGTCAAGGCCCATTATTACTCATTTGGCCCAGTTGGTCAAAAAGTCTACCCTTTCCACGTAGGGTGTCCTACGTGGATTTTGACCAGTCAACTTAAATTATTATTATTATTTTTCAATATTTTACATTCTCCCCACCTTATAAGGTTTCGTCATCGAAACTTGCAATAATCGTGATAAATTTTAGAACAATTCGAGGCAGATTCTACAAATATCGTCATCTAGCTCCCGCGTTGCTTCCCACTCACCGTGGTTGCTCCATTGCACTAGAACATACCGAATTTTCTTCCTCTTTAATTGCTTCTCGCGACTATCCAAGATTCGAACAGGACGATCTAGATGAGTTAAATCTTCCTCGATCTCATATTGTTCGACTGACAAAATATGCATCGAATTGGCCACATACTTTCTTAACTATGAAATATGGAATACATTATGAACACTTGCTAGCAAAGGAGGCAATGCTAGCCGATAGGTAACACCGCCAATAATTTTCAATATCTCAAAAGGTCCAATATATCGAGAAGATAATTTGTCTTTCACCTTGAAACGAGTCACACCTTTGGTGGGAGAGACTTCTAAAAAAACTAAATACCTACTGTAAATTGTAGGTCTCTTCGTCTACCATCGGTATGCTTTTTCTAGCGATCTTGTGCTGCTTCCAACCGTCGCCTAATAACTCGAACCACATCAGCAGCTTGCTGAACTAGGGCTGGAGCTAAAAGTTGTCATGTACTTATTTCTTCCCAATAGACAAGCGTTCGACATTTTTTCCATATAGAGCTTTAAACGGAGCCATACCAGTACTAGCTTGGTAACTATTTTTATAGGCAAATTCAACCAAGGACAAATGCTCATCCCATGTACCAGGAAAATCCAAGGCACAAGCTCTCAATAAATTTTCTAAAATTTGAATCGTTCTTTCAGACTGACCATCCGTCTGCAGGTGATACGCGGTGCTCATCCGCAATTCTGTTCTCATACATTTTTATAATTTTTGCTAGAAATCGAAAATAAACCGTTGATCTCTATCTGACACAATGGAAACAGGAACACCATATAAACGGACAATCTCCCATAGGTATAAGTCTGTCATCTGATCCATTCTAAAGGTCATGCGATATGGTAAGAAGTGAGCGAATTTGGTAAAACTATCCACTACTACCCATACGGCATCATAACGAGCTTACGTCCTAGGGAGAGTAGTTATAAAGTCCATGGTAATGTGCTCTCATTTTCATTCTGGTATTTCTAAAGGTTGCAACAATCTGTCTTGTCTTTTTTGTTCAGCTTTTACCTACTGACATACTAAGCATTGAGGCACAAATTTGACACACTCGATCCTGTGGGGCCCACATGCCCAGTAAGGCAAAAGTGAAAAAAATTAATTATTTTTTGTGAAACCCCTTACTCGAACCCTAGACCTCTAAAACTACTTGAACCACCTGTATGCCAACTGAGCTACACGGGTTGCTGAAATAACATTCAAAAATAAAATTATAAATATAACTTGTGGCATATTTAAATAATAATTGGTTAATGCCCATTATTTTGGCCCAGTTGGTCAAAAAGTCTACTCTTGCCACGTAGGGTGTCCTATGTGGATTTCGACCGGTCAACTTAAATTATTATTATTATTATTTTTCAATATTTTACAGTTATGAATATTGTGAATGGGAGAAGACTCCCATGATTATAGCATGGCCTATGTGGCTATTCCTTCATCTTGTTTTGAGTTAACCCTAGAGTTTTGTGGAGTTTTTTGTTTGTTTCCTAACGGTTGAGTCTCTCTCCCTCCCGCTGGATCTACCTCCCTCCCTCCCTCCCTCCCTCTCTTGATCTCTCCATCTCTCTGGCGATGATTAAAAAGACTTCATGACTTTGGAATTGGGTGTGATGTCATGAAGTTAGAATTGGGCGTGATGTGCTTTTTCAATTTCTTAGGTCTTGTTTAGCTAATATTAATTCTGGTACAAAAAGTTTAATACACAGCCAGTTTTAAAGAAGTTACGAATCCTAGCTCCCCACAAAAGTTTGAATTCTAGCTTTTAAATTCTATCCATATACAAATACGCGTTGTTCGTGGTAAGTGGAGCTTTTTGTCCACCGCAAAGTTAAGGAGGCCCTTAATGCTTTTGGTTTTTTTAATAATGATAATAGAAATTTTTTTTGACTGTTTTGGTGCTTTTTTCCCCTGTATACGGTTCTCTAAATTTGTCATTACTAGTATTGTGCCACTTAAAGTGAAATTGCGTATCTGCTAACAGCTATTTAGTAGTTATCTGTACACACTATTTGCAAGTAGTTTGCAAGCAACTCCGATAGGGTTATTACTAGCATTTGATGGTAGTAGGTACACAGCTGATTGTGTCAATCCTTGTTAGTGTGTAGTTTGTAATGCATAACTTGGCTCGTGTATAAATTGGTCAAAGACATTTTTTAAGAGGAGAGGCATTTTCAAATAATTCTTGATGTTCAGGTTTAGGCGCCTCTACTTGAGTTTAATAATCTATCTTTGCAATCGGTTAAATCGAGAGACCTTATTCCTGACAAGGTATAGAAGTTTGGAAGATCAGGTTTAGAGAATTGAAGTAGCTGGATTGACGGTTGATGACAGAATCAAATGTGCAATTGCTTGATGCTAGAAAGGGTTTGGACAAAAGAAGAATCCAGTATCCTTGCCAAGTTGGAAATTGCAGCTAGCAAATCAACTCAAGCAAAGGACTGCTTAGTGCTTACAACTTATTACAGCCGATCATTTACATCCCCGGGTGTACTTAGCTTTGGTACGTCTAGGTACAAAAATTATATTTTTATTTTTTATAAACTATTAATTTAGGTGTAATTAAGATATAAATTTTATCATTTTTGGAGATTTGTGGGCATCTTTTTATTTTTTAAAAATGGGGAGTATTTTAGTCATTTCAAAATGACCAAAATACTTTTATTTTTTAAAAATAAAAAAATGTGTATAAATCTCCAAAATAGTAAACCTGAACATATTAAATACACTTAAATTAACAGTTTTATTTTTAAAAAAAATTAAAAAGGGGTGCTTTGTACCGGGCGTGCGCTTAGCTTAAGGTGAACATTTTGGAAGCCGATCGCTAAACATCGTTCTCACAACTTGTTTACAAGTGTTTTGGACTCAAATTCCATTGGAAGGTCTCGAATATGTTTTTTCAACTAATTGAAATTTGGAACATCGGAACTATCTTCGTGATCTTCAGCTTCAAAACAAGGCAAATTCCACGTATCCGTGGAAAAGACCATGGTTCAGAACAACGCAAATTCCAATGTATAGAACATTCATATTTGGGCCCACATGAATTTTGAAAAAATCAAAATTTTTTTTTAAAAAAGAATTATTCACCCAAGTACATTAGATCATGGACTCTCAGAACAAATCGGGTCAGAGAAGATAGGACGCTGATCTAATGAATGGTACTAAGAAGGTTTCTATTTCAGCTTTTAGCAAAGAACTTCAATGTTTTGTGGTGGGGCAAAAAGAGCATGAGGACAAACCAATGCCCTCCAATGACAATCGTATGCTAAACTGTTTCACTCATGGAAAATATGGTGGTTGGATGACAACAGCAGGAATCGATGAAACGAGATGAGTGTCGAAATCAGACCCGTTTTCTAATTCTTTTGTTTAGTAATATTTGAATTTACCTCCCTAATCGTTTTGCCGTTCGACAATTTGCAGAAACATTTCTGCACATATGAATTGTATATTTTAAAGAGCAATGATTCAATCCTAATATAAGCATGGAAGTCTCTACGCTTACCCTTAATTTTTTTAATTTTAAAATATTTTTAAGAAGATCTAAACCATTATAAATGTTTATCCTGGTGAGTTTATTTATAATTCCAAAAATTACACGCATTGCAAACTTTTTTATACTGCATTTTTTCAAAACCTTTAGCGATTATATACACGCTCGAAAGATACTATTTTTAGAAGATACAAGTTTTCAATACAATTTATTTTCTGTAGTATAATAAAACGAGATATTTTAAATCCGATAAACGGTTTAGATTTAATTTAATCGCGCCAATTAAACAAGCAGTTCGCCTCGTTTAGAATGGATTGGGATATCTCTGACGAAATGTTAAAATAAATAATATTGAACAAAAGGAACCAAAATATTTTATTTTAATCATCAAGGTGGGCCCAAAATTGGGTGGCCCACTGAGATCATCAGTGGTGCTGTGGCGTTGTGGTAATACGCCTGTCACGTTTCAGGTACATTAGGTGATATTTGACAGTATAGTCTCTCTGTAATGGGATTTTTACAATTTCCCTCCGTCTGTGAAGGTACACAATTGTGATGGGGGGTTTAAAATATATATTTTTCTCCTGAATGTGTTTCATTGTAATATACGTAGAAATATTTTTAAAAAAATAGGGTGGCCCAATAAAATCATAAATGGTGCTGTTGACGTACATACCTTTGTAGAATTCATAACGGATGATGCATCATGATTTGGCGTTGAACAAATATGTCATCAGTGCCTTTTTGCAAAAAAAAAAAAAAAAAAGAAGAAAGAAAAAGAAAGAAAAGAAAAAAGGCAGGTTATTCATAAAATGGGGTTGCCTACCAGCCTCACACAATGTCTTTTCACCCTTCCCTCTCATCACCTCTCTACCATCGCTGTGACTCCCTCTACCTCTATTCCTCTTTTGGGTAGCAGGAGTGTTAATGGTCATTGTCAACCTCTCAACTTGCTCGTCCAACTAATTTATAAATGGGTATGGGTTAAGATTTTTGAATAAATGAATTATAATTCACCAACCCATTTAAGCATTTAATTAAATAAATAGATCAGGGTTGAGATTTTATAACTCGTCAACCCGTTTAGTAACTCATATAACCTGTTCAACCCGTTTAATTCGTTCAACCCATTTAACTCGCTTAACTCATTAAAGTTTTATATATACATGTAAATTCTTTGGTTATTTTTCCTGTCTAAGTCTTCCTTAAGTCATCTAATTTTTATTTTTCTACTGCTGCCATAATTCCATTTTCTCGTACTGTCCTATTTCCATTTCTCGTATGCCGAAAACACCCTCTTGTCTCTTCCTGCGAGATCATCATCTACTAAAGTTTAGGCTTTCAGGTTATTTGCTATACAACCTGTTAACAACCCACCAACCCGTTTATTAAATGGGTTGTAAATGAGTTAGGGTTGAAATTTTTTAAATAAATTAATAAACAGATTAGAGTTGAGATATTTTAAACGGGTTAGGATTAAGATTATGCTCCAACCCATCCAGCCTGATTCGTTAACACCCCTAGTTGCTATTTAGTTGGATCTACTTTATGACTCATTGTAGTTCACCTTCTCAAGGTGAATGTAAAGTGTCCATTCAACCACAGTAGTGACAATTTCAACCCTCTGCAAACGATAAATAGTATGAGACTTAGAAAAAGGAAGCCATATCATGCAACCCTTATAGCAATCCAACAATGGCGCCAGCCACTGTCCATGAGAAAAATTACCGTACCATTCACACCAATTTTTACTGAAAAAAAAATACAAGGCAAAAGCCAAAAAAGGAAGAACAAAAACAATATATCTATCTATCTATCTATAAATACACACATACACACAGCCGACCATCACAATAAGCAGAAAACCACCAAGTGCTTGATTCGGATGCATTCATCATCATCATCATCATCATCATCATAAGCCATTTCTCACCTAGGTGGGGTTAGCTGCATGGATTCTGTTGCGCCATTCTTGGCGATTTAAGACTAAATTTTCTGTAATTTGTAATATTTTTAAATCTGCACGGATTCTGTTGCGCCATTCTTGGCGATTTAAGACTAAATTTTCTGTAATTTGTAATATTTTTAAATCTTAATTACTTCAATCCATATTTTTTTAAGTCTTCCTCTCATTCTCCTAACACCTTCTACTTGGATAAACCCCGTTTTTCTAACTGGTGCTACTTCAGGCCTTCTTTTAACATAACCAAACCATCTTAATCTATTTTCTCTCATTTTATCACAAATTGGTCTCACTTTTAAGTTTTTTCGAATTATTTCATTCAATTCGGATGCATTCCTTGATGCAATTTGAGCTAGTTGATTTATATACGAAATAAGTTTTCGTGTTTCATGTGATTTCCCTCCACGAACCAAACTGGAAACGCAAAACCATCAGAAAAAATTGCAATTATATGGAAGCCTGCTGAAAGGAGAGTCAAAACAATTTGCTATGAGTCTATCATCATCAGCATGGGACAAAAAAACTTTCATGTACATTTGCCACAATGAGTCCTATCGGAAGTGCATTCTCAATGACGCATTTGCTAGGTTTCTTTCTGGAGCTCTCCCTTCTAATTTTATCTGTCAAAAAAGAAACACATTGTGTAAATAGGATAACTTGAACCTGCAAAATAATGAACAAACCTGTACAGACAACTAATTTCAATCCTGCTATGCTCATTGTAGTCATAAGATATATGAAAAGAACGTCCTAGTAAACCAGGACAATCAATGTTACCAGTTTTCATTTTGCGATTCTGTTGCATTCAAAACAAAGCTGGCAGTTGAAAGCAGGGACTGAAAATGTCTTAGCAATGAAACAGACTTCTTTAAATTACTTACATCTCTTCAGGTTTATAAGGTTATTTTGATAATGTTGACTGTGCTTGTTGAAGCTGAAGATACATATCTAATGAAAAGAAAATGCCATAATATGCAGGCAATCAGTTTTACTGGGATTCATTTTGCGATTAGCGAAACTGACAGTTGAGAGCAGGTACTGAAAAGGAAATTAAAATGAAGCATTCTTCAAATTACATACACCTCTTTGGGTTTATAAGGTAATTTTGAAAATGTTAACTATTGTCCAGCTAGAAGTTTTTGCAACCTAGAAGAAACCAAGACAATTCTCTGCAATGGCCAACGGTAAGCTAAAAAAGTTGCACGTGTGGCCAACTGGAAACTTGCCCAGTTATCAAGGATTCCCGGGCACCTTCTATCCAACCAGCAGGTTGATGGTTTGGTTGTTATGCACTGAGTGCCTTGTGTTACAGTATTCACAGGCTGGCAAACAAAAACATTGCATGGAGCAATTAACGCTTTTATTCCAAATAACAAAAAATAATATTATGTAAGAGAACCTAAGAAATTGAAAATATGTGCATACCTTTACGTTGAACAATCCATCAAAATCCTTTCCCTGTTTTATGCCAGTCAAAGCTTTCTGAGTGTGATCCACATTTCTTAAAGAATTTTCTTTGCCAAGAGTGGCCACATCGCTGACTTTTTGAGAACTTTTCGGCTTTTTGGATTTTGCTACAACTTTTTCTTCTGAAGCATTTTCCACCTTGCATGGTCTTAGAGATTTTCGGGGTCGTGCACAATGGAGAGCCTGCTGCATATTGAAAATGCATGAGTGATTACTCAACATCCTTTAGCAAAATGCAAAGGAATAACACAGTCTGGGGTCTGGGTTGATTTCCCTTTGTTTAGATGCTCTTGTGATTCCTGCAGCTTAATGCTAGCCTTAAATGCCATACATCGCATCCATGGTTCAGCAGTCCATTCTAGTCATTTGATCACATCAGATAAGATGAGTTCTCTCACACCTTCCTACTTGAGCTGCTTTTTCCTTTGCAGTTGTAGCATTTGTTCTTACATGTGCATAGGGAAAAATAGAATGATAGTTTTTCTCCATCATGGGTGTTGATAACAAATATTGTGATATACAATTGATTTGGAAAACTTCTGAATGCAAACAAAAAATCAAAAGCTAGAGCTTCATTTATGCATGAAAAAGCAGAAAGAGAAAGGAAAAGACAAAATTGTTGACTACTGTAAAAAGAGAAAGGAAAAGACGAAATTGTTGAATACTGTAAAAATGCATCCAAATGATTTTTTTTTATTGGTTTCTCTTTTTTTTTTTTTTTGATTGGTGCATTCAAATGATTTTTAAAATTAATTCAATGTTGACGCTTATGTTCATATAAAAATACTATCATGATATTTGTGCTTCAAAATGCCCACATGTCAAATGCTGTAGTATCATGACAATGATTGTTTTTTATAGTACTAAAATATTTTGTTAAGCAAACATGATCATATATTTACAAGCCTCTAATATTGATGGGCCCAACTGCAGAAAATAATTGGCATTCCCAGATTGAAAGATTTAACATCAACAAGTTTGCCGCAGGCCATCAATGAAAGATCTGAAGGCTTCATGTTTGTGTGTAATAGAGTGCTATTTTTGGGTGCACCCAAATCTAATCATGTACAATAAGAGCAGTCTGGATGACTCAAGCACAGACCCCAAATACGGTTCAGTTACAAGGAAAAATCAGGTTTTGAATCCTTCAAGGGTAACAATGTTTCAACTAGAAATCAGAACTTCTTACCTTGGACTTTTCTTCCTGGCATATAGGCTTAGCAACAGCTGTTCCGAATCCCTGTTTCAAATTCAAACTTGATTCCCTGTCCGGAACATGTTTCTTCTCCGTCTTCCAAACACATGAAACTTTACTGTTGGTTGGATATAGAGGCCTTCTGTAATTTTTAGCATCTGGAATTCTCTTGTTAGCTGCAAGTTGGTTGGCTTTGAGATTGCATTCAGTGTTGGAGGAGGACCCCACACTTGACTTGCTTCTAGAAGACTTATCATGTTTCTGCAACCCTCCCGTAACTTCAACCCTCGACGCATGTCTTATGACATGACCACTTGGAAGGTTGATTGTAATGGAGGAAAGCAACCGAGATGTATGATCACCTGTACAATTAGGCAACTCCAAGCCTGAAGACTGCTGATTACTTTCATATACTAACCCACTGTTGGGAAGTGAATTGCCTTTCAAATATTTAAGACTAGCTTTGGTGATTGTGCCAGGGGGCTTTAATGTGATCCTACTGGTAGAAGTACATTCAGAACTGGAACTTGCTTTTGGATCTGAGCCTTCTACATTTCTAGAGGTTGTAACAGGCTTTCTGATAGAGGAATTTGGCATGGCCTTTCCAGTCAAATTTCTGCTTCTGTCGCTTGAAGAAGCCTTGCCTCCTAGGACTCTGATAAATGAATCTGAGATTAGTTAGGAAACAATCACACAAAGCCAAACTTTGGTGGGCCTTGATTAAGTGATCATGCTATTTATTTGTATCCCAATCTAATGAACATTCTATTCTTTGGAATGCCTTCTTATCGAATATGATAATGGTTGACTGACACAAAGTAGGCCAGGTATAACCAATGAAGAGTTCCATAGGCCAAATGGAGGTTCTATTCTTTGGAACGTGCTATTCTCAAATGCACAGAAAATTGTGAGGAGAATATATGGACACTAGGTGAGCCAGATATAATTGCTGGATGAACAGTAACAAATTACTTGATTGGATGTTGTTTACTCAATACAGAAACTTGTCCAATCTGTTCCCATCTCCTGCTTCGGTAATGGTTGCCTCTTGCTCTTGATACTGAGCCTGGAACTTCAGGAGACAGACTGAGTGTTTCAGAAGTCTTCACTTCTCCTCCACTCAGAAGAGGATGAGAGGAGGTTAGATGGTAAGATGAGAATTGATGGAACCTGGCAATAAACTAATCAATCATTAATATGTCCAAAAGAGTCAATTATTGAATTCCAAATCTTTTAAATAATAATGTCACAAGCTTACCGGTGCACAGTTTGAAACCAATCATCATCACTGCAATGGCACATTCAAAGAAACAGAATCACACACAAGAACAATCATCTATGGCATCAAACTCATATAAGACTGGAATTGGAATATTATGCGTCTTACTCGGCGGCTTCAAGCAAACAGTTTATTGGCATGCAGGATTCTATGCATAATGGAATGTGAATTCGAAGACTCCAAACACACCCAACTGAAAGTTAAACATATAGAATTCCTCAATTAAGAGGTCCTCAACTCCACCTTCTATTGAAAAGAGACCAAACACCTGGTAGGTTTTTGATTGACTATTGACAATTTTCTTGCTAGCCATTGAATAGGAATCATCTGAGTCAATCCACAATGCCAGAATCCCTACAGATCGATTATTCATACAATCAATGAGGAACTGCAAGATACTACTGTTCCTCCCTCAATTTACACACACATGAAAAGCCAGAAAAAAAATGTCTGAAAACTCACATGTCATTATGCATTACTTGATCTTCTAGGAAATCCACCCACATAGGGGCTTCGATTTCTTCCTGAAAATTATTCAGGGGTGAAAAGGACTTTCAGAACAATCCCATCACAAATAACTGGAATCACAATTGCTTTATAAATCTTTTTGACCCAAATAAAACAAGTTCTATGAACCTGTGAATGGAAGGGAAGTCGCCACCAGTTTTTCAAGAACACTAGAAAAGAGGAGCAGCAGAGATCCTAAGGAAATTCTTAGTCGTGCAAGAGGAAGTTGTAAAGCACCCATTACACCCCAAAAAAGGGTTTCCACTAGGCGTTTGATGTAATTATATACCCAAATTGCAAGTTCTAACAATGAGAATTCTTCAATCAAAAAAAAAAAAAAAAAGAGAGAGAGAGAGAATTCTGGTTTGTACATTTCAACAAACAGTTTCGGAGCTTTTCCGAATAACCATGTAAAACTTTCTGAAAATAGACTCAAATTCAACAAAAAATAAGGAACAACCTCAATGCAATGCGGGCAACAGCTAACCAAGCACGAATTCAAATGACCCAGCAAAAAGAGTTGAAAAATCAGTAACGATTTCAAGGAAAAATCAAGAGACATTGATACCTGCTCCGTAGCTTCAAATTCTTGAATCAAAACAAGCCAAAACAAACGATTAGATTCAAAGATAACCCTCAAGCACACACATGAAGCCTTGATTCGCAATTCCCATAGGAATTGAGTTATATTCCTTGCGTAGCAGTTGAAATACTCTTCTTCTCTGTCACTTCTTCTCAAAAAATCCAAAAAACTTGAAGAAAAAATGAATGGCAGAAATAGATTCGCACTAGAAATACGTCCTCATAAGCAAAAAAGAAACCTTCAAACCCAAGAAAACTCCCTCTCTCAAATCCCCAAAACACCAAAACAACCATCTCCAAGGATACAAAAGGCCTCCACAAAAGAAAAACAGTCAGCCCCGACCTCTACGACTGAAGTTGAATTTATAGTCCGGCCAAAAGCACCAAAAAAAACGCAGTAATAATGTCAATCAAATGGAAACCAGGAAGCATCTTCTGAACTCAACCACATCCAAAATCTCTTTAGCAAACAAGATAAAAAAGAAAGACTGAGATTCGAGAAAAACCACATCAAAACCCTAGATCTACGTGGGTAGAGATAAAGAAAGTGAGTTCGGAAAAATCCAATTGCAACCACATTGATCGAACAATGGAAATCAAAGAAATCAGGAAATGGATTTTACCAGAAAGGCCCAATGATCAACGGATTCAACGCTCTTCCTTGGAAACCGTCCTCTGCCATCAACAGCTTTATCGGCAATTCGCTTCCGCAACCCCATTTTCAGTTTCTTACCTTCTGCAAGATATCTGGGAACGATGCCTCAGAAAAAGAAGTGCTTTAGCTGTAGCATTCTATCGAATTGGAGGATTCGAGGAAGAAACAGCGAAAATATTTGATCCGGGAAAAAAAACTAGAAATGAGAAATCGGGGTGTTTTGTAATTTCGGTACCAGAGATTGTTTTGACCGTTGGAGGAATTTGAAACTTAGAGATGCGTACGTGGCGCTAAGCATTTGTGGTTGTAGGAGTAGAATTATTTTTTGCAAGAAGATAATATGCTGGAGGCGGGTTCAAATGCAAACGTTTGCACTTTTGCATAAAATGCAAATGGGGCAAAAAGGTAATTTCATAGCATGAGAGTAGAAATGTGGAAAAACCGTGAGTAGGGGTAGGTGAATTAAAGTATAACACTTTGAGGTGCATGCATTTTTATGATTATTCACATGATTTTAATAAATTACTATAGATGATGAGTGATCCCCAACGTTAAATTGAATGATATTCGTTCAAAATTATAATCTGTAATGTAGGACTGAAATTATAAAATTAAGAATAGTTTTATTTAAAGAAATAAATTTGAACGACTGATATAATTTAGTTTGTTTGACCGTTGATATAGATTTTACAGATTTTACGGCTTTTACAGTTTTTATGAAATTTATGGGAATGATGTGTTCCACTGATAATCTTGTATTTATTTTTCCAATGAAATAAATTTTACAGGTTATTCGAGTTTCACGGATATAGCGCATATGAAATTTATAAATTTTATAAATTTTACGAGTTTTATAGACTAAATTATTTTGATACATATTCGTTTGATACGATAAACCAGTTGTACAGTTTTAACAGCTAAAATAGAATTCATGACATTTCATTTTCACCAATTAGATGGACAACACAGATTTTACAAGAATTATGCAAAATCGTAAACTAATATTTACATGATTTATGAATTTTATAGAGTAATCGTAAACAGATGTACTGATATGATGGATTTGATGGATTTTATAGATTGTTCATAAAATTTATATGAAATATATTATCTGTAAATGTAATACGAAAATATACTAAAATATAAATATAGATTCTTATTAAAATATAAACAAATCCAATAATTGGATATTTTACGTAATTAATATATATTAATAAGTCACTAATAAATATTTATGCTTTTATTTATTGGAAAGGTAGTAATTATACGTATACTTTTATATGTTTATTTATGCGTAATTAATATACTTTTATTTATCCGTAAATGTATAAATTATATGTTTATATAATAAACAAGTATATTAATCATGGTCAACATAAAACTTATCCCCTTACTCATTATGCACCTTTTTTTAACCTCATATTTTGACCAAAAAATGAACAAATCCTGTAATGCTTGTGTGTATTTTTATTATTTCTCATAAAGAGAAATTTAATTTATAATAGGTGGTATCAGAAAGTAAATAAATGACTGTTGCCACCTTTATTATGTCTCATACCATTAAACATATAATTTGAAATGATACATTAATTTGTCATTAATTTGTCATCTCATACCATTAAACTTAGAATAAAATGACACAAATTTGAAATGATTTATTTTTTGTGTAAATCATATAAAATTTACAACTGCATAAAAGTAAATAAAAATGTTGTTAAATTCTAAATTAATTTTTTAGACCCAAAAATAATGTATGAAATTATTTCGTAGTTCAATCTAGATTGAAACATATATTGTCATAATTATTTTGGAGTTTATGCTATGAAAATCTACTAACATACATTAGTATTTAGATAATAGATTATATGCATCAGTAATGGTTATGATGAATAATTTATTATAGTAATACAGAAAATTTTTTAGCATCATTCTCCACATAATTGGTTTGAGTTTTATATATTTAAATATATGATATAAATGTTCTTCACGTATTTAATGTAAATTTTACGGTTTTAATTTTGATATACAATTGTTCTTCTTGAAATTAATCTAATATTTAGATTCCCAAAGTTGTGTAGAATAATTTTTCATCTAAAAATTTGAAATTTGAAATTTGAAATTCTAAATATATTATACCATATAATGATTTGAAAAATCATATCTTCAAATGAATGACGTGAACTTCTATCTATACTTATTTAAAAATCAAGAATATAAATTTCTTTTATAGTTGTGCTTCACATTTGTATTTTAAGAATTTTATATATAAATTTATTTTAGAAAAATTGTATGTAATAAATTTGTATATAGATTTTAATTTAATGTATTTTTATAGCATCATTCTCCATATAATTAGTTTATGATTTATATTTGTACAGTTACTATGTTAATGTTTTCCATGTATTTATTATAAAATTTACAATTTCAATTTTGCTATAGAAATGTTCTTCTTATGATTTTTTCCTAATTTTAGATTTTAAAATTTTTGTAGAATTATTTTTCTATAGATATTTAAATATATATATATATATAATTTTGTTGTATAAACATTGTTCATATAAATATTTTCAATTTTAAAATTTTACAATTTGCTGTACAAAAATTCTTCGTAATAATTTTAAATCTCATATCTTCAAAATTATAGTGTAGACAAGAAATTGGGATAGAAAAATGGATAAGTTTTGAAGCCGTATTGATAAAGAAAATAGGACAGAGAAAATTTTAAAGTACTATGATACCCACAATTTTTAAATTTCAGCCCATAAGTATGTGACGTACATATATGAAAAAATGTTAGGCCATGAAATTAATAAAAATAGAATTTTATTAATAGCCTAAAATTATAAAGTAAGTAAAAGGATAATTAATAAATTAATAATGATAAGTTTGAGTGTTTATGTTGTATGGAATAATTACAAAATGTATGATTTAATTTTAGATTTATTAATAAAATTAAGACAAATCGTTTAATCCAAGCAATTAATTGATTTAAAATGTTTAAATTAATGAATGACCATGATTTAATTGCTTAAATCCATATGGTGTTTTATAACTTATAAAATTTATAATATTATGATTCATGACATATATTTAATATAAATATTTATAATTAAAAAATAAGAATATGTATAGCTTGAGGGTAGCCGCACGTACACACGTGCGGACTACCCTAAGGAAAGCTGCCTTTTATTTACTGAAAAGGTAGAAATTTGTATATGTTATAAATTTTTATAATAAGCACGTATATTAATTATAGTCAGCATAAAACCCGTCCCTGTACTTATTATGCACCTATTTTTTAACCCTATATTGTGACTAAAAAATGAACAAATGCTATAATACTTTTGTGATTATTTATAAGTATCATTGATTTTTATTATTTCTCATAGAAGGAATTTAATTTGTAATAGGTGGTCTTAAAAAGTAAATAAATGACCGTTGTCACATTTTTTCTCTCTTATGATTTACAATAATTTGTCATCTTGTATCATTAAACTTAGAATAAAATGATACAAATTTTAAAAGATTTGCTTTGGTTTAATAGAAAAATTGTAAATTTTGAGACCACCCGTTATTTACTTTTTCATTCATTTACGATTTACTTTTATTAAAAATGATTTACTTTAATTTATTTACTTTTTTGTGTAAATAATATAAAATTTCCAACGACATAAAAGTAAATACATAAATCATAAAATAAATTAACGGCACGAATTTACAATGGAATAAAAGTAAATAAATGAAATAAATAAAAAATAAATTAACGACATAAATTCTTCTTATTGGGATTGTCGCTGCGTGTCAGATCCTCCATCAATTTCTCCGCATTCAGTGTGGTTTCCTTCAAATACCTTTTGTTTTAGCAAAATTTTAGCATTTTCTTTATTCGACCAAGTCGTAAGCATTGAATTGATGTCATCGAAGGCATTCTATTCTCCTTCTGCAATCAGTTTCACACTTTCTCCATTTGCGTGGGGATCAGCCAAATGGAAAATGAAAGAACTCTTTCGAACATCACATGTAACCATTTCAAAGAGAGTTGATTTTATTTTATAAAAGCTTCCACGCTGCAAACAGGATGATACCAAAAAGACAGGACACTAAAAAAGATACATAAAACAGTGAGGGGACATATAAACACGTTTTCTCCAGACATCTTGGTATGTACTTTCTAGAGCCTCCATGAATTTGCATATTAGAGCACTTCACTGAAAAACGGTATCCAAGTAAGTCTTCAGCTGTCTAATGAATGATTTCCATGGTAGCATCTGATTCAAACCAACTTTGATCTTCTCATAGAAATTGTCTTTTAGCCTTTTAGATATAAAAAGAAGCATCACAATCCAACCAATCAGGTCATGTGTCAAACAGCAATTCATATGAATGAGATCCTTTCACAGGATAGCTTCTAGGATATCTTTGCCGATCTCCGCCTTACGCATTGCTACCATACATTTTCTTGTCCCTTCGTCAAATTCAATGGGGAAAACTAACAAAGCAAGAAAACTACTAATTCCTCTCTCTACAGAAGCAAGAAAAAATATAATTTCTCTCTTTGCAGAACTTCTAGTTTCCCTCTCTGCAGGATCTTTCATGTCAAGATATTTAGATTCCTTGAGAAATCCTGCAACATTAAAAATATGAATGAGAACCTGCCCATGGCAGGATAATGGTAGCGAGTCAATGTAATAAAATTCATGCAGGGAATAAAGTTTATTGAGGAGCCTTATGCCAACAGAGATCAGTTCCTTGGAACAGAAGTGTCGTGCACGAGATGCAAAGTGAAAATGTGGCTATTAGAATTTGAAAATATAAAAATTCCAATATGAGTGCTTTTTAATATCTAAAATAATGATGTATTAATAAGTATTACAAATGGATTATATTTGACACGAAAATTTATTTCTAAATATGAAACCAACCATTGCATGGGATCATAACCCATGGATGAACATTATAAGTGTTTTCTTTTATTAAAAAAAAACTGGTTACATTGAATCACTCCCCTCTTGGATTTTCCAACATGAAATGCTGCTACTCTAGTCACATGTTACAACAAAATGGATCAAATGACAATGTTGAACAGGATGATTTTTTCCACATGAGGCATCATAGATATGAATCGCCAAGACGGGGGTCCCACTTGCCAATGTTGCATGACTTGGATGCCATATCTGTCACCATTTTTTTATAGAGTGCTCGAAGAAGACACTAGCTTCAACTTTATAAAGAAAATCAAATAGTGCAAGACTCTCACCTTATTCCAAACTTCATGTTTTGGAGCTTTTCCTTAGGCACCTTGATGTGATGCAGCACCTGAATTACAGTGGACTGTTGCTCTTTGAGATTTTCAATGCTATCATCATCATAAGTACTAATGCAAAATGATCATACTTTACAAAGCTATGAAAATGGATAATTTTGGCCACCCAAGTCCTATTTTGAAAAATAATGTAAGTTGATGTCAAGTATATACTCAATAAAAGTTGTATAAATTATTAACTTGAAGAAATTCTATGATTTACACAAATCTATATTTCATAGTCTTGAAAATGATTTATAAAAAGTGAGATTTTAGGGTCAAATCTAAAATAAATAAATAAATAATTACTAATGCAAAGTGATCATTGTTACAGATTATTTGGGCTAAATAAGATGTCAAGTGTCACTCATACAAATCAACTATGAATTATAGAATTTTATATGTTGTAGCCTTCAAAGTGAATTTAAATGGTTACATGAAATTCAAATAATCTAAGACTTATCAAAAAGTAAGATGGATGTATGTACTTTAATATGGTGAAAGTAGTTAATCAAAATAGAAATAGTGCGCCATTAAAACATGCTATTGAACAGGGCTGCTAAATAAGAGATATAGCAGAAAATTCAATAGGGTATGTGAACTATTTTATGAACTTAAAAAATTGTGAAACTTAGCATGCTTAAATTCCTATATATGGAAAAGTAATGACCCAAGTTTCATGACAATCTGAGTTGAAAAAGAATAAAGCGTGCATTGATAAGTCCCAAACTAATATCAAATCTATTTTCAAACTGAATTTTGGACTTTATTAGCTGCTGCTTTTTTATTCTATAATATCTTTTTGAACAAATAGACAAAATGGGCAAAAGTCAAAACTGATCTACATGGATAATCCACCCATGCACTCACCTGCAACCAATTTCCTCTTATCATGTGTTGCAGTGTTCAAGAAAATGATTGGCTTTGGCCTTTGATGTGTCTCATGAACCAGCACTTGAGAAGAGGTCCATTTTCTACCCACTTTGGCCAGCTACAACCAATAGACCATCCCAGAACTCCAAGGACCTCATCTGCACATGAGCATGCATTTACCCAAGAAATGGAAGTAGAAAATACTTGAATAACATAGAGCCTCTAAAATACTTGAATAAAAACTGTGCATGCTATAAGCAAAATAAACAAAATAACAACAGTAAACAAACAACTCAACACAAACCTTGATTCTCCTCCACCTCTAGGCTGTTTTGGATCAGCAAACTGAACAATTAAGGGCTGATTGCAACCCTGCAAAGCAGAAAAAAGTGCTTATGCTGGGCCAATAGAAAACTGAAAAAAGGACAATATGGAAAGAAAAGCAAGCTTACTCGCATCATGAAGGTTCCATTAAGAGCATCCGTAGCAGCTTCTGCCATCTCTCTATTTGAAAACTTGACGAATCCACACCCTTTACAAATTATGCAAAAAAGATTGAATATAGCAAAAATGTCATAAGCTTTGGAATGCTAAGAATAAGTATGAAGAGAGACTATAGATAGCATACCACCACTTTGCTTTAAATTGTCTCTCTTAAGGTAGACATCCTCAACATGACCAAAAGGAGCCAATACCTGAAACAGAATTACATATTAGAAAAATTGACTCATAACAACCAAACCCAAAAAAGAAACCAGGCTTTTATGGCAGTAGTTATCCTAGTCTGATTACATATAAATGGAGGACAACAATCACTATTGTCTATACCCTATAATGGTGCTGGGTCAAAATGATACATGGCACTCATATTAAACTTGAAGGCAAACTACTCAAAAGTCAATGAAACTTACTTTCTCAACCTCTTTTTCTGTAGCTTGTCTATTCAATCCCCCGACAAACAATTTGAATTCAATTGCGCCTACAACAAACACAGAAAGAGTAATTAAAGATAGTTCATCAGTTAACAGATGCATTGAACTCACCCCTAGTAAAGTGCACTGATTACGTAAAGCTCTAATGGCTCTGTCGGCTTCCTCTAGAGTTGCATATTTTATGAAGCAACATCTTGCAGAAGTAAAGACCTTTGTAACCTGATTCAATTAGGTTACCATTATTCTTTATTTGAAGAGTACACATAGGCAGCTATACACATGGTCAAACGATATGCTGGAATAGGTGAATTGAGAAAAGTGCAGTTGGTAGAAGTTGCATACACTACTTTGAACTGAGAAAAGTGCAGCTGGTACTAGTTGCATACACAACTTTTCAGTTTCCACTGCACATGTATACATCTTCAGATGCTAAAATGATTACCACTGAGATTGCAATGTGACAACAACCAATCATCCAGTGAGATCCAACTCAACATCACCAAGAACCACAATTTTATTCGAAACCTCAAGTATTATCCCCAAGGCTTAAGCAGAATGCACAAAATCATCAGCCATGTTTCCTAGTACAATAGTTTGGAACAATGAATCAACAATACTCTAAAATAACACTTTGTAGGCAAAGCATTTATCACCATGTATAACATTGAAAAGGAAATAATAACGACATTTTGCAAAGAATAACTAAACACCCAACTGAGACCAAAAGTTCATATCATTTAGTAGTCACAGGATGGACTTGTGTGCAGTTAAAACATCAAAGAATCTTTGCTCCAACCATTACTAATGACTGGAAGTTATTATAGTGGAAGAAAAGGTGTATCATGAAGCCCCTCAACTGCCAGATTTGCAACTTTTCACATTGGTTAGCTTGTTTTCCTGGACGATAGCTATTCATCTATTGCTAAACAGCTACATCTTTTAGAATAATCCTTGGCTTCTATGCCATGAAAGAATACCTGAGAAAAATGAGTGCATTCCGAATGTTTGGATAAAGGGCAAGGAGTACATTCTGAATGTTTGGATGAAGGGCAAGAAGATTAAACTTCACCTATGGTCTTCTTTCGATGACGAGCGTGAAGAGACACCATGGTCACCGGAGATGACGATGAGAAAAACGCCGGAGAAAGGCATGCGTGACTTCAAGCACCGGGGATGTCTGTCGGAACTGAGGGCAATCCCTTTTCCCTGTCCAGAAACGGCCGTCATGCGTGAGTAGCGAGAGAACGAATTCAACGACTGGCAAGGTTTGGGGCGTGATTGTGCGCATTAATTGCAGCTCCCGATTTTTATATCGTCTGTCTTGCAAGACCTTCTTTATAGCTACAGTCTCTCCTATCTCCAAGCATTTAGCCTTATAAAAAAATTAACAAAACTGAGAAGTGGATAATAAAAACCTGAAAACACGGTCACTGAAGTCAACCATATAAACAAATACAATTATCACATATACCTAAAAGACAACTCCAAATGAACCTGTACCCACAACACGCTCCTTCATATAACTAATGGTCTATAAGGGAAGCAGGGAAATGCAATTAGCCTGACAATACTGAAATCAGGAACCATCAACATGGACAATGCACAAACGTATATACAAGAAATGCTTTTCTGAGATTTAACAGCCTAATTAACGGGGAATACAATATCTTGCAGAAGCAACAAAATATCTATGAAACATGACAAAAAGGCATCCAATCTCTCAAGTAATCAACCAGAGAATTTTGAACATCATTAAATCCTACCAACATCCAGTAGCCAGCCTCATTTTTTGGCCATATCAGAGAAGCAAGGGAGACCGCGCAACCCATTTTGCAAGGCTCAAGATGACCACAACAACCTCAAAGACAAAAATCAAAATCAAGCAAGGTTATGAAACTAAAGCATCCTTTCCTTCCATAATCGTAATTCAACAGAGACAATAAGGTAAAAACGAAAAACAAAAATAGTACATCCATCATTTTCAAGTTGAAGAACGAATAATTGAAAAGACATTGAACTCCAATGAGTACATTCTTACCCGCTTGGGCTCCCATTTTTGCCACCAATTGTAGTGGAAATGATGTGCCCAGCGACGGGATGATTCCCATCTATGACAGAGGCAGACATTTCCTGCAATACAAAATCATAAAAAATTACCTCAACGCTCCTCCCAGCACCTTCTTTCAAAGGTTTAAATAAAATCATAAGAGATCAACATCGAAGGAAGTCACAGGGAAATGTGAAGGAGAAGCAAAAGCCTTCCACAGCCAACGAGAAAGGAATAAAATGTCTAACAAACCAAATAAAATAACCAGATTCCCCCAAGGATCCAAAAAGAAAATTTCGTGAACCAAAAAAGAAAAGAAAACATTAAAAAGAATCAAAAGATCATGAGCAATCAAAAAATTTCCCAAACATCTCCAACGGAGCCCTAGAAAATCGAAGATCAACTGGAAAAAAATCATAAGAGAAGCAGAAAGAATCCAACTCGGGTTTTGAACGGCGGAAGCCTTGGCCACGGCCAATTCCAGTTACCAAACTGCAAGGGCCAAGAGATTCGGGAGAGAGCTGTTAGAGTTATACTCCTATAAGGTGTCCTAATTAGATAATAAGTCTTGGATTTAAAGAAAGCCCAGTCATATCTGAATTGCGTACGCAATTCGAGTTCAGGTAGAACTACACTTCTAATTGAGTCATGATGGGAAGAGCTCTATAAATAGAGGAGTCTAGGTCCCTCTCTCACACGTTTACATTACAAGTGGTTCCCATCTACCACTCGTATCACGGGGAAAAGTGTTGAGGGAGAAGACCTTGTATTCTACTCGGTCTACAGGTGGAATCTACACACACATGGATTCAGGTACGCTTCCGCATCACATGATTTTCAACATGTGGTATCAGAGCCCACGTTTCGATTTTGGGTATAATAGATTTCACCCATAATATATATATATATTTAATAATACTCGAAATATTCATTATTGCATTAGAATATTCATGTGATTATTTTATTTATTTTGGATGCATTAATCTGAAATATGTATGAATGCATTATGGACGGATTTTCTTAAGTAGAAAAAAAAATCTGTCCATGAATGCATCTGAATGCACATGTTGAATGCATGTACGTTGAAACAAAATTCATGAATGCATCTGAATGCAAGCTTTTAATGCCCACATGGATTCCTTTTGCAATGGTGTCATGTTTTCTATCCATGTGCATTAATTTCGTTGACTGATCATGACTATTATAAAAGCAAACTTAAAACGAGCACATGGATTCAGAAACCTACTGGACATACTTCACGCTTGACATGCATATACCGCACTTTGCTTCTTCTCCATAATAATGCGCATTTAATGCATGTTGTTTGAGATTCGAGAAAGACATACCATCATAGCTTGCTTAGAGCCTTGTGCTTTTAATATAAAAAAAATTATGCCCGGTGCCTGCCTGCCATGCCCGATATTTGCTGCCATGAACGAACCACTGCCAGAATCGGACGGGCGGATGTATGCGGCGGTAACAGCCATGCCGTGGCAGACAACAGCGGCAATGGATTTTCCAGATTTGAGACGACCTGCTGGCGCTGGACGAGGCCATCTGTTGCGATCTGCCGGAACTGGCTGGCACCAGCACTAGAGACGCTGGAAGTGTCGGAGAAGACGGCAGCCGTCGATCTGCTGTTGCCGCTGCCAGAGAAGACGAACTGGACAGAGGAGACACCGGGATTCAGATCTGCTACAACCAGCCGGAGGAGACGACGGCTGCGTCTACGAGCAGCGGCGTCCGGCTGCGGTAAGTGAGGAGGCTGCTTGCTGGATCTGCCACTGCCGGAGAAGATGCAGTGGGAGCAGCGCGGCGGGGCGGCATCGGCGCTGGAGACGAGACAGGCGATCAGTGGCAGCATGTGCCAGCGGCGGTGGCAGGCTTGGGCAGAAAGATGGGCAGCAGCAAGGACTTGAGATCGCGGGCAATGAGATGGGAGTGCGAGCAGCGGTAGTAGGGAACAGGAGGGACGAGGCAGGGAGGAGGGAGAGAAGAGAGAGGAGGGAGAGGAATGGGAGGGAGCAGCGGCAGCAGAGAGCGGGAGGGATGAGGCAGGAAGGAGGGAGAGAAGAGAGGAAGAGGGGAGAGGGAGAAGCGGGGGGCTTCAGTTAACCAACATCTACACGCATGTAGATGTTAGTCCATTCCAATTTTGCCCTTGCAAATCTCAGCCGTAAGTTTTAAATGGACGGCAGATTAGGCGTTTTCACGTTCAACCCAATTGCAAACGTTTTCACGGAAACCGGACTCAATATGCTGCTGGGTAGGTTAGAATCGGTTTTCCCGAAACCCATTTTTCCACTCTAATAATTCATAGGAAATTTCCTTTCAAAAAAAAACTAACTCATAGAAAATTCAATTCATCAAGTTTATCCAGCAACAATTATTTAGCTAGGAGATAAGTTTCCACCAAATCAAAAATATATACATGAACCATATTTACTTTAATATATATTTACGTATTATAAAAATGATTAGGTTCATACACGTGCATTAGAATGCAATAATATTTTATAAAAATATTATTTATGTACATTGTAATTATATTTTATACGATTTAAATATTGAAAATAAAACATTAAAATTAATATTTAGTATCAAATTACTTGATTACGTGGATTTTATATATTTGTAGATAAGATGCATTAACAATGACATTAGACAAATAACAGAATTTGTTTGTCCCGAGTTAATGACAATTACCCAAGAGGGGAGGGGTGAATTGGGTATTTAAAAATTTTCAACTTAAACAGAAACTTTACCCCGGATTAATCTAGTCCCCTTAATGAAGAAAGGAAATGGAAAGCAATATAATGTAGAGAGCAGAAATATAAATCAACACACAAGATTTTATAGTGGTTTGGGCAACCTCCCTACTCCACTCTTCCAAGCTCACACTCCTTGTGACTTGGGTTCCACTATTGTATTCTTCAAATACAATTAGAGCCACTGCTCTCTTCTAGATTCCAGCTCTAGGGGGCTTCAACAAATCTCAGCACAAGTAGGTGATGAGTTCCACTCCAATCACACACTACTTTGCTTACACTTGATCTTAGTTCCTCAAACTAAATCAAGTTCAATACAATCAAATGAAATAACAAAAGAATCTACACGTTACAGTTGTGTAGAAGCAATTTGGCGCAGAGAAGAACTCGTAGTATTGGCTTTGAAGATTCAGAAGTTGAGCTCTTGCAGTTTGAAGCAAAGTTCTTCTTCTTTTGATTGACTTGATCTCTTTGATGCTCTTGAAGATGGGAGTTAAGCACACTTAGTGATTTCAGCTACTTCCCTCGTCCACAATGAATGTCTTTTATAATTGTGGAGGGAATCCGAACGTTTGAAGGTAGGTGGCGCGCATTTAATGCGCCAACGTTCGAATATTTTCCGACCGTTGCGACCCAAGTCGCAGGTAAAGTCGACTTCGGGTGCGACTTCGCCCAAGTCGCAGATGGAGTCGACTTCGGGTGCGACTTCGCCTTCCGTAGCAACTTCAAGTTCCAGATTGGGTCGACTTGGGCATCGACTTGACCCAAGTCGCAGGTGGAGTCGACTTCGGTGTGCGACTTCACCTCATCAGTTAGCTTGACGAACTTGAAAACTTGGAATGCTTTAGTTTGCTTGGGTTCCTTCATGCCTTTTGTTGTTGTTCTCTTGCATTTTTCATTTCCTTTTGAATCATTTTCTTCATTTTAGTTTGTTTTTCATTAGCTCCATGTTTTGCAACCCTTTGAACCCATATAGTCTTGAATTATATAATCTTGAATAACTTCTTGGTCGAGTTGATGCATCTTGTTTGGACTTGGATTAGTCTTCAAATGTTTCAGTTTGAGCATCTAAGTTGCCTTGATCTTCATCTTCATACAAGTTTGTCTTGAAAATAGTTAATCTTAGCTTGTCTTCTGAAATATCCCCTCTGCCCGATCGAAGTCGATGCCGGAGTCGACTTCGTCTACGACTTCACCTCAAGTCGCAAGTGGAGTCGACTTGGGGTGCGACTTCAGCACTTCGGGGTCTGGACTTCAACTCTGGAAGGTTTTGTCATGTTGAAGTCGATACTGGAGTCGACTTGGTCTGCGACTTCGACCCAAGTCGCATGCGAAGTCGACTTCGTTTGCGACTTCAGCAGTTCAGCTCTCCATTTTCAACTCTGGAAGGATTTGGCGCATTGAAGTTGATGTTGGAGTCGACTTGGGGATCGACTTGGCCTTAAGTCGATGCCTGAGTCGACTTGGGAATCGACTTATCCTTCCATGATCTATTTTCTTCAAATGTATGTCCCTTAAACACTTCCACAAACATGTTAGTAGCCAAGACTTACTCAAATTGATTTGTTAATCATCAAAACATAGATTTAGCTTATTTTCCACATATTTCCAACAATCTCCCCCTTTTTAATGATTGACAAAACCGATTTGAGTGTATACCTTTCAATTGTGTAAAAAACATGCTAAGTTTGCATTTTTTTGAAATGTTATCATACTTATGCTTATGCAAACTTTCAAGTTGAAAACATTCAACAAACATTCAATTTAAACACAATTATAAGAACTTGTACTCTTAGCATTTTTAGACTTAAATCATCCTATTTAGACTTAAATCATTTGAACTTAAATCATTTGAACTCAAATCCTACTCTTCTCCCCCTTTTTGTCAATATATCAAAAAGTTAGAGGGTAAAGAAAGAGACAGGTGGGTTTGCTCCTCCTAAACAGGTGCTCCCCCTCAGTTTGTGCTAGTTTAATTCAATCATTCCCATGTCATTTCTAATCTTATAAAATGCATCTTTTGCTAGAGGCTTTGTGAATATATCAGCAATTTGATCTTCAGTTCTTACATATTCCAAACATATGTCATGATTTTTTACATGTTCTCTAATAAAATGGTGTCTAAGGTCTATATGTTTGGTCCTAGAATACAATACTGGATTTTTGGTTAGACATATGGCACTAGTATAATCACATCTAATGGGTATATCTTTAAAATCCATGCCATAGTCCCTAAGTTGCTGTTTCATCCAAAGTAATTGGGCACAACAACTCCCGATGGCAATGTATTCTGCTTCCGCCGTAGATAGAGCAACACTAGTTTGTTTTCTTGAAAACCATGAAACCAACATGTTCCCAAGAAATTGACATGTTCCACTAGTGCTTTTTCTATCTACTTTGTAACAGGCAAAATCCGCATCCGAGTAGCCGATTAGATCAAAATTAGAGCCCTTTGGATACCAAAGTCCTAAATTGGTAGTGTCAACTAAGTATTTGAAAATTCTTTTCACAACTACTAAGTGTGATTCTTTTGGACATGACTAAAATCTAGAGTACATATGCACACTAAACAATATATCAGGCCTAGAAGCAGTTAAATATAATAAATAACCTATCATGCTTCTATATAATTTTAAATCAACTATTTTTCCTTTCTCATCTTTGTCGATTTTGATTGTTGAATTCATAGGCGTGTTTGCTCCTTTGCTATTCTCCATGCCAAACTTCTTCAGCATTTCTTTGATATACTTGGACTGGTTAATGAAGATTCCTTCATTTAGTTGCTTGATTTGCAGTCCAAGGAAGAAATTCAGCTCTCCCATCATGCTCATCTCAAATTCTTTCTGCATAAGCTCAGAAAATTCTTGACAAAGAGTCTCATTAGTAGCACCGAAAATAATATCATCAACATAAATTTGAATAATCAATATATCCTTTTCTTTGTATTTGATAAACAAAGTGGTGTCTACCTTTCCCTTTTGAATGTCATGATCAATTAGAAATTTGCTTAATCTATCATACCAAGCCCTTGGAACTTGTTTTAATCCATATAATGCTTTAGTTAATTTGTATACAAATTGAGATTGATCTTTTTCCTCAAATCCAGGTGGTTGTTCAACATACACCTCTTCATTTATATATCCATTCAAAAATGCACTTTTAACATCCATTTGAAACAATTTAAAGTTCATGTGAGATGCAAAAGCTAGTAAGATGCGAATAGCTTCTAATCTAGCAATTGAGGCAAAGGATTCTTCAAAATCTATTCCTTCTTCTTGTGAGTATCCTTTTGCCACAACTCTAGCTTTGTTTCTCACTACAAGTCCACTTTCATCTAATTTGTTACTAAAGACCCATTTGGTGCCAATAACAGTACAATCTTTTGGTCTTGGAACAAGATGCCAAACTTGGTTTCTTTCAAATTGATTTACTCTTCTTGCATTGCTATAATCCAGTTCTCATCATCAAGAGTTTGATCAATATTTGATGGTTCAATCTTAGATACAAAAGCATATTGTCCACAAATATTTTGTTTTGATCTTCTAGTTTTTACACCTTTATATACATTCCCTATAACTTGTTCAATTGGATGGGCATGTTTGAATTTTAAATCAGTTGGAGGTTTGTAAGAATTATTACCTTCACTTACCCTTTCCTCTAAAGAATCTTCTTGCTTTTCCACATGCAGTTTTTCTAGACTACTTGTTATATCATCTGCATCACTTAAATCATCTTTTCTTTTGAAGTATGAGTTAGTTTCATCAAAAACAACATGTATGAACTCTTCTACAACTTGGTTTCGTTTATCGAATACTCTATATGCTTTGCTATTTGATGAGTAACCAAGGAATATTGCCTCATCACTTTTAGCATCCAGTTTTTCCAAGTTGGTTTTTCCATTGTTCAAAACATAGCATGTGCATCCAAAAGCATGAAAATAAGAGATATTTGGTTTTCTTCCTTTCCATAGCTCATATGGGGTCTTTTTCACGATTGCTCTAATGGTTACTCGATTTAAAACATGACAAACTGTACTTACAGCTTCACCCCAAAATTTCTTGGATAATTTACTCTCATTTAGCATTGTTCTAGCCATCTCTTGTATGGTTCTGTTTTTCCTTTCAACCACTCCATTTTGTTGTGGAGTTCTTGGTGCAGAAAATGTGTGATGAATTCCTTTTTCATTGCATAATTCTATGAATCGTTTATTTTCAAATTCACCACCATGATCACTTCTTATAGTCATAATAGTACTTTGTTTTTCATTTTGCACCAAATTTACAAAAGTTGCAAACATAGAGAAGGCTTCATCTTTGCTAGCTAAGAGAATTATCCATGTGAATCTTGAAAAATCATCAACAATTACAAACACATATTTCTTTCCACCAATGGTTAGAATGTCGGATGGCCCATATAGATCCATGTGTAGCAATTCAAGTGGCCTAGTGGTGGAGATTTTCTTTTTGGTAGAGAAAGGCATTTTAGGTTGTTTTGATAATTGACATGCCTTGCAAATTTTGTCTTTGTCATATTTCAACTTTGGCAAGCCTTCTACCAAACTCTTCTTCCATAGGGTCTTTATATTTCCCATGTTTATATGCCCAAGCCTTTTATGCCAAACCCATGGATCACTATCAATGGCCATTAGACATTGACCATCTAGTTCATCAAGTGAAACCAAATATACATTTTCATATCTTTTTCCACTAAACATGATATGTTCTCCATCAAATACATTACATATAGATGATTCAAACACAACCTTGTATCCTTTGTCACATAATTGACTAATGCTCATTAGATTGTGCTTGAGTCCTTCAACAAACAAAACATCTTCCATGCATGCATTTGAAATACTATATATGTTTCATTTACCTTTAATTTTACCTTTTTCATTATTACCAAAGGCAACCGTTCCATCGTTGCAAGGCTTGAGTTTATGAAATAAACTTCTTTCTCCGGTCATATGCCTTGAACAACCGCTATCCATGAACCACACGTTGTTTGCCTTTGCCTTGAAACATATCTGAAAAATAAACAAGTAGATCTTATCTCTTTGGTACCCATTTTATGGGTCCATTTGGGTTAGTAATATGATTTAATCTTTGTTGCTCTAACTTAGAAAGCCCAAATCTTGTGTTTCTTGGAACCCAAACTAGTTTTGCACCATGGTCATACAGTTTCTTAAAGTTACATTTATAGGCTTTATGACCCAGTTTATTGCAGAATTTGCAAGCCATTGGTAATCTAGGAGTAGGCCTCCAAGTATGTAACGGTTCAAACGTTGGCCTTCTAGTCCACATAACATTTTTTCTTTTTGGCTTGTATATAGGTGCAGTTTTGGTTTGATATTTTCCAAGTATTGACACATTTGATTTGCCACTTTCTTTTTGCTCAAATGTATAGTATCCAAGACCTCTTTTATTCGTTTGGGAGGTCATGTTCAGAAATATTTTTACATTTTCTCCTGGATTAGAGAACTTAGCTAATGATTTATTTAAGGATTCGTTCTCCTTTTTCAGTTTCTCTACTTCTTTCAAAAGCAATTCATTTTCATCTTTCAATTTTGATGATTTTTCAGCCAGTTTTCCATTTACAATAATGACGGAGTTACATTGTTGTCTCTTCAATCAAAACTTGTTTCCTAGCTTTTTGATTTCCTCATATAATGAATCATATGCAAGTTGTAGTTCTTCTAATTCAGCACTTTTGAGGCATTCTTGAAAAGAAGAATAACTAGATTGAGAATGGCAAAGTTTGGAAGTTACCTCTTCATTACTTGTGCACTTTGTTGAGATGGTTTGTTCTTCCAAAACTTCCGTTGTGTTCAAACACAACAGATTTTCTTCTTGTTCGATTCGCGCCATGCAGCATATTCTAGCACAATTTGCCGCCTCAAATTCGTCGGTTGAGGAGCTACTTGTTGATGAAGTTTCTTCATTGACGTACATGCCTCTTCCCTTTGGCCTTTGGTGTTTTCTGTTTTCATGTCTTTCCCTCCTTTCTTGTTGATCTTTTGATTTCTCTTCTGGCTTAGGACATTGAGCTTGCATATGTCCCATTTCGCCGCATCTATAGCACTTTGTTGGCTCCTTCTTCTTCTCTCTTCGTGGTCTTTCTTTGAAGTCTTTGAAGTTTCTTTCTTTTCGCACAAACTTTCGAAATTTGCGAGTGGGTAGTGCTATATCTTCATCATCGTTGTGAGATGATGAGGTAGATTCTTCTGAGTTGTGGGTGGCCTTTAGTGCAATTGCTTTCTTCCCTTTGTGATTATCTTCATTTCTTTTCTTAATTAGCTCATGTGACATTAATGAGCTAATTAGATCTTCTAGCTTCAATATATTTAGGTCTTTGGCTTCTTCTATTGCTGTAATCTTTGGAGTCCATGAATCAGGTAGCGCCCTTAGTATCTTCATAACCTGTTCAGATTCAGAGATAACCTTTCCAAGACCATTCAAAGCGTTAGTAATTTTAGAAAATCTAGTGAACATCTCAGAAATATTTTTTGTTTCTAACATTTTGAAGCTTTCCAATTCTCCTATCAAAATATTTCTCCTAGTCCCTTGGACTTGAGAGGTTCCTTCATAAATAGATGTTAAAGTATCCTATATTTCTTTAGCGTTAGGTAAGAGGATACTCTATCATATTCAGAAGCTGTAAGAGCACAAAATAGTGAGTTCATAGCCTTAGCAATGCTTTTTACAGTTCTTACTTCCTCTTCGGTCCATTTGGAAGCTCTTTCATCAGTTGGCAAGATTGCACCGTCTTGGATTGCAATCCAAGAGTCCATATCGGTAGCCATAATGAGTTGCTTCATACGAAGCTTCCAATAGCCGAAATTGTTCCCATCAAACAATGGTGGCCTAGTAAATGATTGGCCTTCGGCAAATGCGGGAACGGAAGTCGATTGGGATGCCATATCACTAGATCTCTTTGGTTTAACTCAAAGACCTGCTCTGATACCACTTGTTGGTCCCGAGTTAATGACAATTACCCAAGAGGGGAGGGGTGAATTGGGTATTTAAAAATTTTCAACTTAAACAGAAACTTTACCCCGGATTAATCTAGTCCCCTTAATGAAGAAAGGAAATGGAAAGCAATATAATGTAGAGAGCAGAAATATAAATCAACACACAAGATTTTATAGTGGTTTGGGCAACCTCCCTACTCCACTCTTCCAAGCTCACACTCCTTGTGACTTGGGTTCCACTATTGTATTCTTCAAATACAATTAGAGCCACTGCTCTCTTCTAGATTCCAGCTCTAGGGGGCTTCAACAAATCTCAGCACAAGTAGGTGATGAGTTCCACTCCAATCACACACTACTTTGCTTACACTTGATCTTAGTTCCTCAAACTAAATCAAGTTCAATACAATCAAATGAAATAACAAAAGAATCTACACGTTACAGTTGTGTAGAAGCAATTTGGCGCAGAGAAGAACTCGTAGTATTGGCTTTGAAGATTCAGAAGTTGAGCTCTTGCAGTTTGAAGCAAAGTTCTTCTTCTTTTGATTGACTTGATCTCTTTGATGCTCTTGAAGATGGGAGTTAAGCACACTTAGTGATTTCAGCTACTTCCCTCGTCCACAATGAATGTCTTTTATAATTGTGGAGGGAATCCGAACGTTTGAAGGTAGGTGGCGCGCATTTAATGCGCCAACGTTCGAATATTTTCCGACCGTTGCGACCCAAGTCGCAGGTAAAGTCGACTTCGGGTGCGACTTCGCCCAAGTCGCAGATGGAGTCGACTTCGGGTGCGACTTCGCCTTCCGTAGCAACTTCAAGTTCCAGATTGGGTCGACTTGGGCATCGACTTGACCCAAGTCGCAGGTGGAGTCGACTTCGGTGTGCGACTTCACCTCATCAGTTAGCTTGACGAACTTGAAAACTTGGAATGCTTTAGTTTGCTTGGGTTCCTTCATGCCTTTTGTTGTTGTTCTCTTGCATTTTTCATTTCCTTTTGAATCATTTTCTTCATTTTAGTTTGTTTTTCATTAGCTCCATGTTTTGCAACCCTTTGAACCCATATAGTCTTGAATTATATAATCTTGAATAACTTCTTGGTCGAGTTGATGCATCTTGTTTGGACTTGGATTAGTCTTCAAATGTTTCAGTTTGAGCATCTAAGTTGCCTTGATCTTCATCTTCATACAAGTTTGTCTTGAAAATAGTTAATCTTAGCTTGTCTTCTGAAATATCCCCTCTGCCCGATCGAAGTCGATGCCGGAGTCGACTTCGTCTACGACTTCACCTCAAGTCGCAAGTGGAGTCGACTTGGGGTGCGACTTCAGCACTTCGGGGTCTGGACTTCAACTCTGGAAGGTTTTGTCATGTTGAAGTCGATACTGGAGTCGACTTGGTCTGCGACTTCGACCCAAGTCGCATGCGAAGTCGACTTCGTTTGCGACTTCAGCAGTTCAGCTCTCCATTTTCAACTCTGGAAGGATTTGGCGCATTGAAGTTGATGTTGGAGTCGACTTGGGGATCGACTTGGCCTTAAGTCGATGCCTGAGTCGACTTGGGAATCGACTTATCCTTCCATGATCTATTTTCTTCAAATGTATGTCCCTTAAACACTTCCACAAACATGTTAGTAGCCAAGACTTACTCAAATTGATTTGTTAATCATCAAAACATTGATTTAGCTTATTTTCCACATATTTCCAACAGAATTTTCTTAATTTAATAAATGATGATAAATATAATGATAGAGTGATAATAAATATAATTTACAGACTAAATTTTTCATCAATCATCAAAATAAGTTAAATCAAAAGATGTACATGAGTTGTATTTCTATAAATATATATTTATATATAAATTACAAAGAATAATTATGTCCATTCACATGTGTGTTAAAATGTAATAATATTTTATAAAATTAGTATTTTATAAAATAATAATGATATTTTATATGATTTATATGTTGAAAATATAATATTAAAATTAACAATTAGCATGAAGTTATTTCATTGAGCTAATTTTAGATGAAAGGCATCAACAATGATACAACACAAATAATGGAGTTTCCTAATTTACAGTACAATTATAGAGTAAATTTGTCATCAATCGTAAAGATGTACGTAAGTTATATTTGCTTCTATGTATGTTGATGATTGATACAAAACTCAAATCATTCATTGTATTTAACATCAGTTATTTAGCTTAAAGGCTAGACTAAGTTTCATTTAAATCAACTATGTGCATGGGTTGATACATAAGGCGTAAAAAGCAAAGATCAGTTAGACAAGTAGAGATTTCTTTGAGATAGCAACCTCATGGATTGATTTGTGAATATTATGCGATGCTTGAGCAGATAACATAATATTGGACTCAAGTTAAGTAGCACATAATCTATGCATAATCCTAAGATTGTGTTATCTCATAGGATGTATTAGATTTGCTAATATAGATAAAAATACCTATTAGTCAAATATAGTCAATATGTATGTGGTCAACTTCATTAATTATTTTAAATTCTTATAGTGTACACTGAAAGGTAAAATTAATCAATTAAATTTATATTGCTATCGAGAAGGGGGTATATATGATATTTTCCTAAACGAATAATCCATGTTAATAAAATGAATCACGAAGTTGTAATAGATCACGGGGATAGACAAGTGAAGTTGTAACCCACTCATCCCCGATAACAGTTTCCCATTTCTCTTACTCTCATTTACATCAATTCAACCTTAGTCTCTTTTCTTTTCTTTTCCATCTATTACTCTTTCAATTTAAAAATCTGAGTTTCCATTTAAATTCATCCGAGGAGAGTCTAATATTTATTTTTTAGTGCTCATGAGAAAGATATCTTAACTCATTTACATGTATTACTTGTGCAATCTCATACACTAGTGAAAAAATAGGCAACAACAATACACGATGACACTAAACAAATGAGAGAACTTTCATAATCATATAATTGATGTTAAATACAATAGACAGAGTGGATTTTCCTTCACCCATCAAGATATTAAAAATGAAAGAGATTACATAGAGGAGAGGTTTCATAGAAGCAAAGCCCATATACACTTATGCATAAATTATAAAAAATAATTAGGCTCATTTGCATATGTGAATGTAATAATATTTTATAAAATTATTTATCTATATACTAATGACGTTTTTATAGTTTAGATGTTGAAAATAAAATATTAAAATTAATATCTGATAATAAAGTATTTCTTTATGTTAGTCTTATACATGTATAGACGAGATATGTTAACAATGATACTGGACAAATGATGGATTTTTCTAATTTAATAAATTATGATGAATATAATCGATGGAGTGAATTTTTTATCACATAAACTAAATCAAAAGATGCACATAAGTCATATTTACTTAAATATATATTTATATTCATGTGTCATTATTTGGATGTCCAAGCAATTGAAGTGGGTGTCTTGGGTATTATGAGTGAAATATTCCAAGTTCAAATATTAAGTAGAAGAGATGACCTTCTTACCTCACCTAGAGATTATACCTCTATTAGGTGCTTGGTCATGCAATATGAGTGTAAATTATAAAATTGATTAGTTTTATTTATATATGCGTTAGAATGTAATAACATTTATAACATTATTTATCTACATAGTGATTGTATTTTTGACAGTTTAGACATTGAAAATAAAATAATTAAATTAATATTTAGTATCGAATTATTTCATTACGTTAATTTATACATCTATTACTAGATTCACAAAAAATGATATTAAACAAACAATAGGATTTTCTAAATCAATAAATATAAACAATAGAGTAAATTTTTCATTACTTATCAGGATAATATAAATCAAAATATGTAAGATGATATTTTAGATGGTTAGATGTTAAAAATACAATATTAAAATTAATATTTATCATTAAATTATTTTGTTAGTTTAATTTTTTATATTTGTCAACTAGATGCATTCATAATGGCACTAAACAAATAATGGAATTTTCTAATTCAATAAATGAATGATAAATACAGTAGATAGAATTAATTTTTTATTAGTCATCAAAACAAGCTAAACCAAAAGATGTAGTTGAGCCATATTTGCTTAAATATGTGTGTGTGTGTGTGTGTGTGTGTGTGCAAATTATAAAAAATAATTAGGTTCATTCACATGTGCATTAGAATGCAATAATAGTTCATAATATTCTTATATATAATGATATTTTTTATATTTTAGATATGTTGAAATTATAACATGAAAAATTAATATTTAACATCAAATTATTTCATTAATTGTTATACATTTATTAATTACGCATAAACAATGACATAAAATAAATAATGGGATTTCCTAATTTAATAAATAATAATATATACAATCGATGGAATGATAATAAATATAATCGACAGAGTAAATTTTTCATTACTTATCAAGATAATCTAAATCAGAACATGCACATGAACCATATTTTCTTAACATTTATTTATGTAAAAATTATAAAAAATGACTAGGTTCATTTACATATCTATTAGAATATAATAATATTTTATAAAATTATTTATCTATATCGATGATATTTTAGATGGTTAGATGTTGAAAATACAATATTAAAATTAATATTTATAATCAAATTTTCATTACTTTGATTTTTTATATTTGTCAACTTGATGCATCAATAATGACCTTAAACAAATGATGTAATTTTCTAATTCAATAAATGAATGATAAATACAATCGGTAGATGAATTTTCATTAATCAGTAAGATAAACTAAATCAAAAGATATACATAAGCCATATTTGCTTAAATATATATTTATATGTAAATTATAAAAATAATAAGGTTCATTCATGCGTGCATTAGGATATAACAATATTTTATAAATTTAGTTATCTATATATTGATGATATTTTAGATAATTATATGTTGAAAATACAATATTAAAATTGATATTTGGCATCAAATTATTTCATTATTTTGATTTTTTACATTTGTTGACTAAATGCATCAACAATGAAATTAAACAAACGATAAAAATTTCTAATTCAATAAATAATTGATAAATATAATCAACAAATTGAATTTTCATTAATAATCAAGTTTGTCTAAATCAGAAGATGTACATGAGCCATATTTGCTTAAATATATATATTTATGTGTAAATTATAGAAAATAATTGGGTTCATTTACATGTGCATTAGGATGTAATTGTGAACTAAACTAGTACGAATTGCAAATCATTATCCAAGTTTTGTTAATTTGAGGGATTAAAGACTACTAATGAATTTTGGTTGCATTTAAAGCTTAAAATTTTCAAATCTCAAGCCGAAGTAGCTGAAGTTGCAAAGTCATGTCTACTCCAAGACCGACTTAGGACAAGTCGCAAGTCAAGTTGACTTCATAATTGACTTTAAATATGCTTAAGAAGGGAAAACTTGGGAAAGGAAAGTTTTACAGTTGGAGTCGCACTTTAAGTTGATCTCGCATGTGACTTAAGTGAAGTCGATACCCAAGTTAATTTTTCTTGCAACTTGGAGACTATTAATGCACCCAAAAATCTCTCTGCTTGCAAAATGTCGTTTGAAGTTGATACTTCAGTTGACTTCACTTGCAACTTGAGTGAAGTTGAATATGAAATTGACTCAGTACATGTGACTTAGAAGAACAAGTAATGAATTGAAGAATTTTCAAGAAGTATGAAGTTTGAAGTCGTATCCCAAATCAACCTTACGATATGACTCTGGTAAAGTTTAACATAAAGTCGACTCGAGAATGAGACTTGAAAGGAAGAAGTCCTAAAAAAGAAATTGTTAAAATTTTTGAAACCCCAGGTATAATAAAGTTGAAGACTAAGTTGACTTCACATACGACTTGGTAAAGTCTCAAGTCCCAAGTCAACTCTACAATGAAGTTGATGATAAAGTCTGGAAGGATTCTTCTACAAGGTATATGAGTACTGTAGTCGATACTTAAGTTGACTTCATCTACAACTTAAGTTGTAGGCCAAGTTAACTTCAAGTGTGACTTGGATCGAAATGGTCATAAATGTTTTGAACTAAATAATTCCACCTACCACAGAATGTTGAAATTTCTTTAAAATCTATTCAAGAGACGTCAAGTAGAGTATGAGGATGAGATAGAGAATTAAATGAGTTTTAACCTTCCCATCTACAAGCATTAAAAGCCTTACTCATTGATTTCCAAAGAAAGTCTCTAAAGATCATTGTAAGTGATGCGAGTATTACATTTTCTTCAACTCTCACAGAGCTTGTTGCTGCGCCATATTGTTCTACACATTTTTGTAAAGTGTAGCTTCATTATTTCAAATTCTCTTGTTACATTTGATCACTTGGCTTGGTGTTGGATACTAAGGCCAAAGTGAGCAACAAGTAGTATTCGATTGAAATGGTAGTCATTAACTCCTTATAAGATTGTTGTAAAAGTCTGCCTAGAGTAGGAATCTAAAAGAGAGCTGAGACTCTAGTTGTATTATTGATGAAATACTAAAACACAAGATACGAGGAGTATGTGCTTGAAAGATTGGAGTAGGGTTGTTACCATAACTATTATAATTTCTTATGTTTCTTCGTATGATTATTTCACTTATCTTGCTCTCTCTCATTAGGTTTGCTTATTTCATTTAACGGACTTAATAAAAAAGGGTTAAGTTTTTAAATAACTAAGAAATCTTTAATAACCCAATTCACCTCTCCCTGATTGAGTTAAACCAATAACTTGGGACCAACAATAATAATATTTTATAAAATTGTTATTTATATATAATAATTTTTTATTTTTAGATGTTAAAAGTTCAATATTAAAATTTAATATTTAACATCGAATTATTTAGTTACGTTGATTTTATACATTTATTGATTAGATGCATCGACAATGATACTAAACAAATGATAAGATTTCCTAATTCAATAAATAATGATAAATACAATCGAAGAAATTAATTTTTCATTAATAATCAAGATAATCTAAATCAGAAGATGTACATGAGCTTCAATAATAAAAGACGTACATGAGCCATATTTTCTTAAATATTTATGTAGAAATTATAAAAAAATAATTATGTTCATTTACATGTGCATTAGAACGTAATAATATTTTTTTCAAATTATTTTTTTTTTTGCAAATTGATGATCTTTTAGATGGTTAGATTTTAAAATATAATTTTTTAACATTAAAATTAATATTTAGCAACAAAATTATTTCATGTCTTTGATTTTATACATTTGTTAACCAAATGCATCAACAACGACATTAGAGAAACGATGGAATTTCCTAATTCCATAAATGATGATAAATATAATAAGTGAATGAAATTTTCATTAATCATCAGCATTAGCTAAATCAAAAGATGTTAATGAGCCTCATTTGCTAGTATATATTTACGTATAAATTATAAAAAATAATTAAGTTCATTCACATGTGCATTAGTATGTAAATAGTATTTTATAACATTCTTATTGATAATAATGATGTTTTAGATAGTTTAGATGTTAAAATTATAATATTAAAAATAATATTTAATATCAAATTATTTTATTATATTGATTTTATACATTTGTAGAGGAAATGCATGAACAATGACATTAAACAAATGACGAGGTTTCCTAATTTAATGAATAATGATACCTACGATTAATGGAGTAATAAAAAAATATGAGCCTTCCTATTATGAAAAGTTTAACAGGATGGCTCTACTTACATATCTGACATTTAAATTCGGCCAAGTTGCCTCTCTTGGGAGTCGAAACCTAATGTTTAGGTTCATTACTAGGCTCTATTATCATTATTACATAAAACTCAAGCTAATCATGACAACTAATAGAATTTTTTTTATAATTCTTTTAGTCATAGGTCATATCTTCCTCTCACTAGAATGTGAGGAATTCTCACTCTTCTTAGAAGATTTAGGAGCTTGTGGAGGAGACATTGCTTCCATGACTAAAGATGCAACTAGAACTTCACCACTAGTTGTTCATATTTTATGGATTACATCTATTTTCTTCTTTAGAATAAACAAAAAAAAAAAATTAAAGTATGAGAGTTAGAAGAAACCACTCTAGTTAGTTGTATGTGCTTCAATATAATATCAAACTTCGTAGCTTGGGTCTATTTAGATGTCAATGGGTTAGCGGGTATCTCTAATATTGAAGCACATTGATCAAGAAAGCAAACAGAACAAGGGGTCATTTGTTCTAAAGGGAATATCAAACCCCTCTTCTCCAACCATGCCCCTCACACCCCTCACCTTCATTTATTGCACCCAGTCTCCTCCTAAGTGGCTTGAGAATAAGTAAAATAATGTACATTATTCTAATTTTGCTTCCTTTACTTAAGAACTTCCTCCATGGAAGTCGGGATTCATGACTTGCAAAATAAACTAAAGATGGTACACTCACAAATACTGAAGCAAGTTTACTCATCCCAAGTAACTCATATTGCTCATCCAACATTACTCTAGGAAAGAAATTGAGTAACTCCTCAGGTAATAAATAGGTAAAAAGCAGCAAAAGTTGTTTGGGGTATTAAGCTAGGACATTTTGGCTAAGCTAATAAATTATTTTGGTTGTAGCTTTTGAGAATTAGTATGTTCATGGAGTTATAATATCTAGTTTTCATAGAGTATAGTTGTTTCCTTCTTGTAATGCCTCGGTAACAAAGTCAACGGTCATTACTAAAGTACAAGATTAATGATAATGGGAGAATGTCATTAGATCATCATAAACCATGTGTCTCACTAAATTCGCATTAAACTAGATTTAAATGATTAAATTCATAAAATATATACTTCACTTCTCTATTAATTAGTCTTTAAAAAAATTATTGGTCTCGATTTTGTGGCAAAATCCAAAAGAGGAGGGGTAAATTGGGTTCTTTTAAACTTCTTTTACTATCTCAAACTTAATCCCTTGTAAATTAAGTCCTCTTGAATGAAAACGTGGATAATGATAAAGCAAGCAAAGTAATAATGGTAAACATAAGAAATTATAGTGATTCGAGATAACTTTTTCTACTTCACTCTTCCAAGAACACACTCTTATATCTTGGGTTTTACTATGCCAATGAGATTACAATTAGTATTCTTGTTCTCTTCTAGATTCTAGCTCTAGAGGACTTTTACAAAGATAACATAAGCAGGTGGTGAGTCACATTCAAACTACACACTGCTTGCCTTCATTTGATCTTGGTCTCCAACACCAAGCCAAATAAAATCACAAAACGTAGATTAATAGAAGATTTTACACTTTACAGATTGTGTAGAGAAAGTTTCAACATGGAAAAGAACTTGTAGAGCTTGAGGTAGAAGGAATGTTTTAGCACTTGCAATGAATAACACTGTTTTTCTTGTAGAGCACTTAAGTGATTACTTGAATACTTGTAAGTTGGAAGGTTAAGGCTTACTGAATGCTTTAAGTAACTCTCTTCCACTTCATTTGATGAGATTTAAGTAATGGAGAAATAAATTCGAACATTATGAGGTAGGTGGCGGGCATTAAATGTGCCAACGTGGGAATTTTTCTGACTATTGGAAAGAAAGTCGCAATTGGAGTCGACTTCGATTGCGACTTCACCCAAGTTGCACACTGGAGTTAACTTAGGATGCGACTTCGATTGACGCTTTTCAATTTCTTAAGTTCTCCTCTCATACGCAGTGCTTTCAAAGTGTTATCTTGAGTCAACTTGGTCTTTGACTTGTCCCAAATCGCATATGGAGTCGACTTTAGGTGCAACTTCATATGTTGTTATTTCAGTAAGTGAAAATATGCAATCCCAAAGTCGACTTAACTGTGGAATTTCACCCAAGTTGCAAGTGAAGTTGACTTGTTTATGCTACTTTGACTTCTGCTTGATTCTTTAAATTTTGAAGGAAAATCTTTTGATGATTTAGTCCTTCAAGTTCTTTTCTTAAATCGAATTGACCTTGAACTTCATCCAGGTCGCTTCGCAGAGTCGACTTGCATATACGACTTGACATCTAGTCCTCAGCAATTATGGTCTTGCTTGTTTTCTTCGGAATACAAGTTAGAGTCTAAAGTCAACTTGGTCTTTGGCTTGCCTCAAGTCATATAATGGAGTCAACTTAGGGTGCGACTTCGCATGTTCAATTTTAGAGTCAGCTGAAACATGCAACCCCCTAAGTTGTCTTGGCTATATACTTCGCCTAAGTCGCTATTGAAGTCAACTTAGATTTGTGACGTGACCTATTTGCACTTCAAGACTTGCATTTTTTCAACCTAAATTGTAATTTGAGGTCGACTTTGGATGTAGAATTGATCTAAGTTGTATGGTTGAATTGACTTAGTATAGACTTGACCCAAGTTATATGACTGAATTGACTTGACTTTGAGACTTGGTTTGCTATGCTTTATCAATTGAAAATTTCATCTTTAAGACACTTCACCTAATGTATTAGTAGCCGTTAATACTCAAAACTGAATTGTTAATCATCAAAACTTGAGTTGCTCTTGTTTTTTTTTAGTTGAGTTCGTAACAAATTTTCCCTTTTCAATGATCAACAAAACCAAGTTTGAGTTAACCTTTATCTTTTGAAGTTTAGCATATTCAACATATAATTTGAACGTACGGATCAATTTGTCGTGAAGTTGCCAGAATTTAAGCAAGTTTAAAAAATACAATTTTGATGTGCATTCAGAAGTAAGTTAGATAATGCGCATTCAGTTATCTCATTCAACCATTTACATGTCAGGGCAAGCAATCAAATATAGAATGCAAATTTTCAATTTCAAAATAATATCCTATGTACAAGTTATCCTTTCTCATTACACAATGCACTCAAACTTACTTCTCTCTCTCCCCCCCTTTTTGATAAGCATAAAAAATGAGATAAGAAAAGTTTTAAAGTGTGTTAGGATTTATGAAAGAGAAATGGAGAGATGTTGTATGAAGGGTTCTTGGGAGTAATTTGGGCAAGTAAGATGGAATACTTGGAGGCTGAGTTAGATGATTGAGATGGGGTATATGGAGGAGTTGATCAATCTTGCATAGCAGGGTCAGCAAAAATTGACTCGCCCCAGTAAGGATCTAGATTAAGTAAACTAGGAATGGGGTGACTTTGTCTACTCTTGAAAGTTAATCCTTGAGATTTCAGCTTCTAAATGAGCTTGCTTGTTATGCATTTGAGTCATGGAGAAATGAAGGGATCCTAGCCCTTAAGTGAGCCGATTTTTTAAGCCTTGAAAGAGATGGTGGATTTCAGTCATATCAAATGAAGTGGCTTGAATGGGTCTTGATGGAGCCTAAGATGTCTTTGGGGAATTTGGGATAATGGTGAATTGGGAATAGGGAACTCCCCCTGAATTGGTGTTGCTCTTGCAGTAACTACATATGGAGGCTCTCCACCCATTCCATCTTTAACTTGTTATCTTTGGAAGGCTTTGATGTCTATCTTTATTTATTGAAGCAGGGCCTTGGTAACGGAATTTGTTGATTTTGATACCTCAAATGGCTCACCGATGAGATCAACGTCGGAGTATTCAAGGATCTTGCTAATCTAGTGGCCATAAAGTAGATCTCCTCTTGGATTCTCGTTCTTGACGATTAGACCATCAAGTAAAAGTCTAGGAAGTGAAATGTGGCTTTGATTTACCAGCTTCCATATGAGGGTGGCCTCCTCGGGATTGACTGCATTTCTTCCACCTAGTTTGGGAAGAATGTAGTGAGCTCCTAATAATTGAATAACCCTTAATCTTAGTGATAGATCCATATAGTGCAGAAATCTTACTCCCTCGCTATACTTATTACTTTACGCCAACTCATTATACATTGCTAGTAAGGTTATTGCTTCAGGGGTTAGGTCATCAATGGAGGGCACTTGTAAGATAGCTCCAATGATTTCCATAGCCTTGGCCCTATGATCTCTTAAGTTGATTCTAGTGCCCTTCACATAGTTGGAGAAAGTATCTTGACACCAACAGTAATAAAATTGGCAGGTTAAATTTGAATAAATCTTACATGCCTCCTTAAATATTGCGGTCCACCCTTGAAAATCAAGCAGTTCCTTAATTTTAAGTTCATAGTCTATGAGGAAATCAAAATATGTTGTTCTAGATTCAAAAAGTAATCTTCTGGCATTTTCCACACTTAGGGCTTAGCTACATGGGTTCCTTTTCTCTTAGGTCCTTACTCATATCTAGATTTTCTTCCTCTTGAGGTATGGAAGTGGATGATATACCTTCTTAGAATCAGACCTGACGACTTGTAGAAGTGGTGGCTCTGTCTAGTTGACACTTAGAAGGTGTTCTTTGCTTCTTTGGCACTTCCTCTTGCGTGGTTGAGTGGGAGGGATGTGAAATAGGGAGCTTGTTCAGTTTTGAGCTGCTTTAGGTGCCATTTGTGAACGATTAGGAAAATTTGACAATGGGCTGAAAGATTTCCAGTAGGATTCAACTAGTTTTTGTGGAATTGATAGAAATGAGAGTGCAATATGAACGTTTGGAGCTTTGGGAGAGAGATAAATGGAATTAAGGCAATTCTCACCCATTTAAGGCCAGTCGAATCGATGCCACACGAGGTCGACTCCAAACCCTAAGTCAAGTACGAAGTCGACTTCGTGAAGTCAACCTAAGCTAAGCGGAGTCGACTTGGTACCTAGTCCTGTGACAATGCAATATATATTCTATCCTTTATCCTTAACCATGCTAATTTGTTTAGCATTTAAAAATTCTTATGAGCATGCTTTTATAGTATCATAACAATTGTAAGAGGATAAATCTTACAAAGGGTTCAGGACAATTCTCAGAGGGTTTTGGATGACACCAAAAGGGGGTGTTATGAACTCTCTATGAATTCGATCAACTCAAAAGGAGATGATTGAGACAAAGGGGTTCGTATAACGGACCCCTTTCAGATATATTCTGAAGATCAAGGGATTTAGAGAGTTTGAGCAATAGAAGAAGTATAGAGCTAATAGAGAATATATCATCTGATGCCTCTCCTATTGGGAGGGCTTTCCTTTTAAAGTAGTGATGATGTTGTTTCGATATTTAGGAAAAGTATCCACGAAGTGTGTTTGTGCTCCTGTTTTGTAGGAGTTTAGTTGGGGCAATTTTTAGAGTGTGGCGAAGGACTCGGTCTCATGCCTTATCTTATGCCAAATGTTTAATGCCTTCTTCACTTGTTTATGACACACGTGTGATGACAAGTGTATTTCTTGAGGGTGTATCCCTACAACAATCAAGTATATCAATGTTAAGCATTAATATCAATTATTTCCATTTCTTTCCCAATTATGTATAATGACTCAACACTTAATAGTTTAGTGAAAATATCTTCAATGTGATCTCCAATTTTGAGATATTCCAAACAGATATCATGATTTTTAACATATTTTTTAATGAAGTGATGTCTAACATCTATGTGCTTGGTTTTAGAGTGCAACACTAGATTTTTAGTTAAGCATATGACACTAGTGTTATCACATCTAATTGGTATATTTCTGTATTTTTTGTCATAATCCCTTAATTATTGTCTCATCTATAGCAATTGGGAACAACAGCTACCAGCTGCTAGATGTTCGGTTTTGATAGTGGATAGAGCAACACTAGTTTATTTCTTTAAAAATCATGAGACCATCATGCATCCAAGAAATTGACAAGTTCTACCAATACTTTTTCTATCTGCCTTATAGCCAGCGAAGTTTACATCCAAATTGCCAATGAGATCAAATGTCGAGCCCTTGGGATACCATAGCCCTAGGTTGGTGGTGTCACTCAAATATTTGAAAATCCGTTTTACTGCTAACATGTGAGATTCTTTAGGATCAGATTGAAAACTAGAACACATATAAACAATAAACAAGATGTCTGGTCTAGATGCATTTAAATATAACAATGAACCAATCATACTTCTATACAATTTTTGATCAACTTGTTTACCTTTTTCATCTTTATCTATTTTGATTATGGAGCTCACAGGTGTATTTACTCCTTTGTAATTTTGCATTCCAAATTTTTTGATCATTTCCTTGCCATATTTGGATTGATTGATGAAAATTTCTTCATTTTGTTGCTTGATATGCAGTCTAAGAAAGAAGTTGAATTCACCTATCATGCTTATTTCAAATTCATTCTGCATTAGCTTGGAAAATTTTTGACATAAAAGATCATTAGTGTCTCCAAATACTATATCGTCTACATAAATTTAAACGATTAAAATATCATTTACTTTATACTTAATGAATAAGGTAGTATCAACTTTACCTCTTTGAAAACCGTGATCAATCAAGAATTTACTAAACCTTTCATACCAAGCTTTATGAGCTTGGTTCAATCCATACAAGGCTTTGGTTACCTTATATACAAATTTAGATTGATCTTTTTCCTCATAACTAGGAAGTTGTTCAACATACACTTCTTTATTAAGATATTCATTCAAAAATACACTTTTAACATTCATTTGAAAAACTTGAAGCCCATATGAGAAGCAAAAGCTAGTAATATATGCATGACTTCCAATCTTGCTACGAGGGCATATAATTCATCCAAATTGATCCTTTCTTCTTGTGAATACCCCTTAGCTACCAGCCTAACTTTGTTTCTTACGACTAGTCTACTTTTATTTAATTTGTTCATAAATATCCATTTGGTGCTAAGAATTGTGCGGTCTTTGGGTCTACAAACCAACTGTGATACTTGATTTCTTTGAAGTTATTTTAGTTCTTCTTGCATTACAACAATCCAATTTTTCTAATTAAGAGCTTAATCAATAGAATTTCGCTCTATCTTGGACACAAATGCAAAATATCCATATATATTTTTCCTAGAGCCCCTACTTTTCACTCCTTCATGTATGTCTCTTATAACATGTTCAATCAAATGATCATTTTTGAATTTTAAATCTTTGGGAGGTTTATTGGAAACATTATCTTCACTTATCTCTTTGTCTATATTTTGATCTTTTTTGAGTTCTTCTTTCCCTTTCTCACTTACAGCTTTCCAGAATTCTTTGACAAATCATCTGCATAACTAAGCTTATCCTCCTTCTTGGGAGTTAGGTTAAATACATCAAAGACAATATGAATAGGCTCTTTTACCACTTGGTTCCTTTCGTTGAAGATTCATATGCTTTGCTATTAGTAGAGTAACTAAGAAATATGGTTTCATCACTTTTGGTATCTAATTTGCCAAGGTTGCTCTTTCGATTGTTCAATACATAACATGTGTATCCAAAGGCATGAAAATATGATATATTTTATTTTATACCTTTCCATAGCTCATAAGGAGTCTTTTTCAAAATTGCTCTAATGGTTACTCGGTTTAGAACATGGCAAGCTATACTTACAGCTTTGCCCTACAATTTCTTGGATAATTTGCTTTTATTTAGCATAGTTTTTGTCATCTCTTGTATGGTTTTATTTTTCCTTTCAATTACTTCATTTTGTTGAGGAGTTCTAAGTGCAGAAAATATATGGTAAATTATTTTTTATTGCAAAATTCTATGAAATATTTGTTTTCAAATTCATCGTCATGGTCACTTCTAATAAATATAATTGTATTTTATTTTTTATTTTTCACCAGTTTTGAGAAATTAACAAACATAAAGAATGCTTCATCTTTGCTAACTAATAGCATTATTCAAGTAAACTTTGAAAAGTCATCGACAATAATATAAACATACTTCTTTTCTCTAAGGCTTAATATATTGGATGGTACATAAAAATCCATATGTAGTAACTCAAGCGGCCTTGAAGTTGAAACTTTATTTTTCAACGAAAGAGATACTTTTGGTTGTTTAGACATTTGACAAGCTTTGCAAAAAAATTTTTGTTATGTTTGAGCTTTGGTAACTCCTTTACCAAACTCTTTTTCCATAAGGTCTTGATATTTGACATGTTAATGTGTCAAAGTCTCATGTGTCATACCCATAGATCATTATCAACAACCACTAAACATTTTTCATCCAATTTATCAAGGGATACCAAATATTTATTTCTATGTGTTCCACTGAAGACTATGTGGTCTCTATAAAAAATTGCATATAAATGATTTGAATACAACCTTGTAACATTTGTCATATAATTGACTAATATTCATTAGCTTATGTTTGAGACCTTCATTCCACAAATAGTACTTCCTCTATGCATGCATTTGAAATGCTATGAACATTATCTTTACCACATATTTTACCTTTTTCATTATTGTTAGATGCAACAATTCCATAATTGTAAGGTTTGATTTTATAAAATAAGGCTTTGTCTTCGGCCATGTATCTTGAGCAGTCACTATCCATAAACCAAGTGTTGCAGGCTTTTACTCTAACACAAACCTACAAAAATAATCAAATAAAGTTCATCTCTTTAAACCCATTTCATGGGTCAATGTGGATTAATAAGCATTGGGAGTCTATGTTGTTCTAATTTAAAAGGCACGAATCTAATGATTTTTGGCACCAAAACTAGCTTAACACCTTTATTTTGCTACTTCTTGATTTTGCATTGGTAGATCTTGTAACTAAACTTGTTGCAAATGTTGCATGCCCCATAAATTATTTGTGCTCGACTCCATGCACATTTTAGTTCCCATGTTGATCTTCTTGCCCAAATAACTCTAATTATTTTTGTTTTGATATGAGGTGCAACTACCTTGGCTTGGGGTTTAACCCACTTTGGCATATTTGATTTGTTGAATTTTTCCTGCTCAAATGTGGACTATCCTAGTCCTTTTATACTTATTTAAGTAGTCATGTTTAGGAACATTTTGACACTCTCTCTTGGTTTAGAAAATTTTCTCAATGATTTATTTTCTTTTCTTAGTTTGTCAATTTCAGCTGTTAAGACTTTAGTTTTCTCAACTAGGCATTTGACTCTTTCAGCTAATTTTTCATTTACAATAACAGTTGAGTCAAATTGCTTTTTCTTTAAAGTATATTTCTTGCCTAGTTTCTTTATCTTATAAAATGATGAATCATATGCTTATTGTAATTCTTCTAACTTAGTACGTTTGAGACAATCATGAGTGGAAGAGTATGTGGATTTGGAAATAGAATTATCAAGTTTAGAAGTTACCTCCTCACTACTTGTGCATTCAATTGAGGCAATTTAGTATACTCTCTTCTTCTATTCTTGCTATATAGTAAATCCTGGCACAATTTGCAACTTCATTTTCTTCATTTGAGGAACTACATGTTGATGATGAATTCTCATTTAAATAGATTCCTCTGCCCTTAGGCTTTGAAAATCTTCTAGTGCTCCTCTTATTTTTCTTCTCTTACTTTTCTTTTTGTTTATTTTCTTTAAGTGTAGGATATTGAGCTTGCACCCTTCTTCTTTTTCTCCTACTTCTCTCCTTTGTTGCTACTCCACTACATTTAAAACGCTTTATCGCTTCCTTCTTTTCTCTTTTGCTTCTCTCCTTAAATCCTTTAGGGGAATTAAAGTTCTTTTCTTTTCTTTCAAATTTTCTGAACTTCTAGTGAGAAACATAATTTTCTCATCCTCATTTCATGATGATGAGGTGGACTCATCTGAGCTTTGAGTGACTTTCAATGCAATGACTCTTTTTTCTTTGTGTTGCTCTTCATTTTTCTTCTTTATCAACTCACGAGACATAAGTGAGCTGATGAGATCTTCCAGTTTCAATGTGTTCAGGTCCTTCGTTTCTTCTATAGCAGTAATCTTGGAGTTCCAAGATTCAGGTAGAGCTCTCAAGATCTTCATAACTTGCTCAGATTCAAAAATTGCCTTTCCTAGGCCCTTCAATGCATTATTAATTTTTGAAAATCTTGCAACACTTCAAAGATATTTTCAGTATCATGCATTTTGAAGCTTTCTAATTCTCCAATCAAGATGTTTCTTCTTATCCCTTGGACTTGGCAAGTTCCCTCATAGGTAGATATTAGAGTATCCTATATTTCCTTAACAGTCAAGTAGGAAGACACTTTACCATATTTTGCAGCCGTTAAAGCACAAAACAGTAAGTTCATTTTCTTGGCGTTGCTTTTTACTAACTTCACCTCCTCTTCAGTCCAATTGGAGGCCTTCTCACTGGTAGGTAGAGTTATGCCATCTTGGATAGCTATTCAAGAGTCCATATCAGTTGTCATGATGAGTTGTTTCATTTTCAAATTCTAGTAACCAAAGTTACTACTATAAAAAAGACGTGGCATTTTAAAGATTGACTCTCAGCAAAAGCAGGAATGGAAGTTGATTGGAATGCTATTTATATTAGAACTTTTTGGTGTAAGCTCAAAAACCTACTTTGATATTACTTGTTGGTCCCAATTTTTTGGTAAAACCTAAGAAGGGAGGGTGGATTGAGTTCTTTTAAACTTATTTTGGTGTCTCAAACTTAATCCCTTATAAATTAAGTCCCCTTAAATGAAAATATGGAGAATGATAAAGCGAGCAAAGTAATACTGGTAGACATAAGAAATTATAGTGGTTTGAGACAACCTTTCCTACTCTACTCTTCCAAGAATACACCCTTGTGTCTTGGATTTTGCCATGTCAATAAGATTATAATTAGAGTTCTTGCTTTCTTCTAGATTCTAGTTTTAGGGGGCTTTTACAAAGATAACATAAGAAGGTGACGATCCACACTCAAACTACATACTACTTGCTTTATTTGGCCTTGGTCTCCAATACTAAGCCAAATAAAATCATAAAAAGTAGATTAAAAGAAGATTCTACACTCTACAGATTGTGTAGAGAAAGTTTTAGTACGAAAAAGATCCTATAGAGCTTGAGCTAGATGGAATGTTTCAGCACTTGCAATGAATAGCACTATTATTCTTGTAGAGCACTTAAGCGATCACTTGAATGCTTATAAGTTGGAAGGTTAAGACTTAATGAATGCTCCAACTAACTCTCTTCACTTAATTTGATGAGCCTTAAATAATGGAGGAATAAATTGAAACATTACAAGATAGGTGGCGTGCATGAAATGCGCCAACGTTCGAATTTTTTCGATCATTGCAGAGCAAGTCGCAATTGGAGTCTACTTCGGCTACGACTTCACCCAAATCGCACATTGGAGTTGACTTGGGATGCGACTTCGATCGAGGCTTTTAGATTTCTTAAGTTCTCCTCTCATATGCAGTGCTCTTGGAGTTTTATCTTGAGTTCACTTCATCTTTGACTTGACCCAAGTCACTTGTGGAGTCGACTTTGGGTACAAATTCATACATTGTTATTTCAGTCAGTGGAAATATGCAACCCCTAAATCGAATTAGCTGTGAAATTTCACCCAAGTAGCAAATGAAGTCGACTTGGTTATGCAACTTTGACTACTATTTGATTCTTCAAATTTTGAAGGAAAAGCTTTTGATGATTTAGTCCTTCAAGTTCTTTACTTAAATTGACTCGACCTTAAACTTCATCCAAGTCGCTTCGCGGAGTCGACTTGAATGTGCAACTTGACATCTAGTCCTTAGCAATTGTGGTCTTGCTTGTTTTCTTTGGAATATAAGTCAGAGTCTGAGGTTGACTTGGTCTTTGACTTGCCTCAAGTCAAATAAAGTAGTCAACTTAGGGTGCGACTTCACATGTTTGATTTTGAATCAGTTGAAACATGCAACCTCCTAAGTCATCTTGGCTATCAACTTCGTCTAAGTCACTATCGAAGTCAACTTAAATTTGCAACTTGACCTGTCTGCACTTCAAGACTAACATTTTTTAAACCTAAGTTGCAGTTTGAGGTCGACTTTGGGTATAGAATTGACCAAAGTTGTATGACTGAGTCTACTTGACTTTGAGACTTGATCTGCTATGCTTTATCAATTGAAAATTTTAACTTTAAGACACATCACCAAATATGTTAGTAGCATTTAACACTTAAAATTGGATTGTTAATCTTTAAAAATTAATTTGTTCTTGGTTTTCTAGTTGAGTTCACAACAAAAATCAAAATAAGTAATTTTAGTATAGATTCATCAAGTCCAGCCTCATCCAGTACACTAACTCCATGTTGGTCCCCACTCGCATACCTCTTGTATATAAGAATGATCAAATGGGATGAGTCGACAAACTCAGTTCGTAGAGCATATAAATATAAATTGAGAAACTTGTGTAAACAATATATGTAGAGGTTGACAAAAAATAAATTATATTATAAATCCAAATAAATTTAAATCCATATGAAATATATATTCATGTCTAAGCATACACTAATGCATCATACGCATGTCACTTCTCAAATCAAACCAGCAAAAGGTCTTGAATCCAATAGGGAGGTTCGGTGTCTCACCTTATAATCTAACACGCTATACAACTTATATTATTATCATTGCATCCCAGCACAAAACCTTACACAATACAGATAAATCGGGAAACACCTTTATCTAAACTGGAGGTGTAATTGAAACCTTGCTACGTTTTCTACACAGCCGCGACTACATTGCACCACATTATGTGAACGACTTAGATCCCAACTATTACATTGAGGGCCACCAATCCTAAGGACTAGTTTTTTAAAAAACATTAACTAAATTACAATGGCTAGACGAATCAGGTCAAAAGCCCACCAAATCTACAATAGTCAAGTTTGAATTGATGCCACCCAATCTATCACATCCCGACCCTAATTAGGAAGTGCTAACTTCATCACCAATGATCCAACAATAACACTTGACAAATCTACAACTACAACCATGACTCACGAATATGACAGCAGATCAAGCATATATACCAATATCATAATGCATAATGATAGCATGAATAAAGGCCAAACTTGGCATCACCATAAATCATCATAACCGATAATATTTATTCACTCAAAAATTAGAAAACGATGGCAACCAAAATATTCAATCCTATAATTATGCATTATAATATAAAATCAAAAAGAGAAGAAAAATCTCTATTTACCTTGTGTAAATCTCATATCCATCATTGTATTATATTTCGCTATAACGCTCAAATTATTGTAATGAAACATGAAAATTTTATTTAATTTATATTTTAACTCAAATTAGTTTTTCTAATCATAATTTAGTACGATATTCCATCTTAAGATATGTGGATACCTTTGTGTATCATAACTTTATAACTAAGTTAAAATGCGGCTTCCTGTATTAAATTATTCCAAAATTATGATTTATAATAAATTTCATTAATTCTAAAATATTACTTGTTTCAAGTTAATAAAATAATTAATTAGAGTTGGAGCTCATTTCACAGAATTACCAAATTACTCTTGTAGTTTTCGATTTATGTTTTCTACATCGTATTTAATCTTATTTTATAAATATTAAATTTTAACTAACAAACATTATTCTCATATTATTAAATTACTAGTTAATAATTATTTTTTATCTCCAAAACTTAATATGATCACAGGTCTCCCTTGATCACATTAAATTTCAACAGCTTATTTGTATCCAATTTAATTTTCAATATTCTCCAAATATTTAATAAAAAATTTCCACTTGAATCAACTCAATAATTATATATTTTAACTAACTACATTAATTTGGATCATTACTATTAAATTTCAAATTTTATTTTGATTATTCTTCAATCCGTCCATATTTGTTGAAATTAGACATACTAAACTCTCTTATTTTTTACAATAAAATCAAGAAGTTTAAGTTTGAAATTTCTACCATATATCAATAATTTTATTAATTGGCTAAGTAAAATAATTACAACATAAAATGTTTATTATTTATATTTTTTAATATTTTCATTATACTGGACAAAGGTATATGTTTAGGGGTGGTCTAAATCCCGTTAATTTTTACCCATATTTGTCTTATTTAAAATTTTATTTTTATATTGTTTGAGTGATATTCGTGATATTAGATATATGATATATAAATCGTAGCCTCGATTTCATTGAACAAAAATTATGAAAAATCAATTAATATAGCTGGTTTTGATAGTTGTTTTGCCTTGTTTAGACCAATCTTCTAGTATTTTTAATTAACAAATTACACAATATTTTAATCTATAATTTTGGTCCTTCATTAATGATTATATAAAGAGTTCTTATTAAAATTTCATACTAAAAATATTTCGTTTAATATTTTTATATATTTCATTTTGGTTATAGATCTATTACATGGGTTGTGTGAGTTAACTTATAAACTATTGTAATGGTTAATCTAATCCCCTAATTATAATTATAATCATAGATGTAACATACATATCATATCACATCACTTATCTAGTCCTATACCAATGGTTTAAATTATCAAAATATATTTTTAATTGTTTAAATCAACTGTTAAAATTTCTACTAATACAGGTATAATTGAGACAAAATTGCAAATGCTCAATTTTAATCACTTATCAAGGTGTTCACACATAATCTAACATCATTTTTTATGTAAAATTAAATTTTATACATGTCTAATGGTTGGGATTATCTTCTTGTTGTTTAATGATATACGATTTATTTAGGGCTTCCTTTGATCCAAATTTTTAAATAAAATTTCCCCAAATAATAGCTCCTATCATATCAAAACTTTTCTCAAATAATAGCTCCTATCATAGCCATGTTTAGGTACCAAAAACCTCCAATTTATAGATTAAAATTTACCTTCATCAGATTTAACATATCTTATTTCCGTTGACAGCAACTTCATGCCTTCAAATCTAAAATCTGTCTCCCAAATTCAACAGTAGAGATTAATCTCTACCCTTCACCCTTATTGAATTGAGAAAAGAAGACATAAAATAAATAATAACTAACTTAGATGATGATTGACAGTTGAGATTAACTTGATCATAGCTTCACCCTCTCTTTTTCCCTTTCTATCTCACTCTCTCATTCTTCCTTTCAATTTGATCCTAAATGTGACATCAATCCTCATTTATAAATCCTAGCAATTTTTTTGCAACAAGGCATAACCAACCACCTCGTTTCTTGAATTTTTGAATTAATATAGAAAAGGAGTTGTTAACTTTTTCTCCCCTCGTGATGCATGGACGGTGGATGGCCGGAATTTAGAGATTTTCATATCTTCACACTTTTCTTGTTATTTATTATATACATCTAAGTTGTTAAAATTTTTACAATTTCACACCTGATTTATTGTAAAATATCAAAATATCCTCTTTTGATTTTAAAACTTCCTAAATTGATAATAATGATACATTTGAATGTACTAAATATAATTATAAAAAATAAATATTAGTGGCATTTTAGTAATTTAAAATTACCTAAAATATTAAATTACTAAAATGCCACTAATTTTCAAAAATCAAAAATAAATATCTAAAATACTCCAAAAATGGTAAAAATTTATACACAGATTAGATATACTTGGGCTAACAAGTTTATGAAAAAAATTTCAAAAAAAATTTTAAAAAATAGGTGTATGCGCCCGGGAGCATATGATCAGAATCCATTGCTATTAACATTTCTTGGTAAAAGGAAATCCATTCTTTCAGGTTCTTCTTCTCTAACAAATCTTCTGCTACATTCTTCACATCAACTACTTGCATCTTATGGCTCAAGGTATTTATATTTTCTTAATGCTTGCAAATATTGAAGTTACCATAAGACATATAATTTTTAAATTTATGAATTTTTCCAATTGGGTAGGTCTACTTTGGCTCATTAACTAGAAATTTTTTTTATCCTCGAATCTTTCTCCTAAAATTTTTTAAAAATGACTAATGCATAAGACAAACTATTTCATTTTTGAACAAATTGATTTAAGATCATTCATAGTTGGGTCATTTAATGACTTTTCTATATATATATATATTTGATTAATGATAACAATCAGGTGGTCCACTATTTGTATCATTTATTCCATCCATGTATATTAAATATTGCATATTATAGATTTGGTAATATGGATGGTCCAGTAATGTATCTTATGACCATTTGAATTTTTATACTTGGTTTGTACCTTATACATTATATGCTTTATCCAACCACTAACAAAATTTTAATTATATATCTCATGTGAGGTTGGACATACAACTGTTGTTATGAACTCAACTAGAAAACTAAAAAGAAATTCATATTTTGATGATTAATAATCCAATTTTGAGTGATAAAGGTGACTAACATACATGGTAAAATATTTTCAAGATAGAACTTTCAATCATAAAGCACGACAAACCAAGTCTTAAAGTCAAGTCGACTTAGTAATGCAACTTGAGACAAGTCTATACACAAGTCGACTCCAAACTGTGATTTAGAATGAATGGATGGAGTTTTGAAGTGCAAAAGGTCAAATCACAATGGCAAGTCGACCTCACTTGCAACTTAGGTAAAGTCAATAGCCAAGTCGACTTGGGGGGTCGCATAAATTACTTGATCAAAAGGTGAATGTACTGAAGTCGATAACCAAGTTGACTTCACCTTGCGACTTGAGTCAAGTTGAAGGCAAAGTTGGCTCAAGACTCGAACTTGTGCTTATGAAGAAAAGCACTATTTTAACTGCTAAAATCCAAAAAGTCACATTGTACATCCAAGTCGACTCTACCATGAGACTTGGATGAAGTTCAAGCCAAAGCGGACTCAAAGTAAGGACTTCAAAGAGCAAAAGCAAAGGAGGACAAATCGTGAAACTCTTAACTTCAGACGAAAAGTGAAGTCCTATATCCAACTCAACTTCGCAAGTAATTTGGATGAAGTTGCATAGCTAAGTCGACTTAAGGGTTGCATAAACTAACTGATTAAGAATCGAACGTGTGAGGTCGCACCCAAAGTCAACTTCATGTGCAACTTGGGACAAGAGAAAGGCCAAGTCGACTCTAGATGAAACTTAGGAAGCACTATACATGGGAGAAGACATTAAGGAGATGAAATGCCCTAATCAAAGTCGAACTCCAAGTCGCCTCCAGTATGTTACTTAGGTGAAATCACAGTTGAAGTTGACTTCAATTGCGAGTTGCACTATAACGATCTGAAAAATTAGACTGTTGGCTCATTAAATGCACAACACCTACCTTGTAACATTTGAATTTATTTTCTCTCTATTTAAGACTCGTCAAATGAAGAGGAAAGGGTTAGCTAGAACATTGATTAAGCTTCCACCTTCTAACTTATAAGCATTTGAGTGATCGTTTAAAAGCTCTAAAAGAAGAATGATGCTATTCATTGCAAGTGCTGAAGCGATTTGTCTCAAATTACTCTACACGTTCTTCCTCATGCTAAAACTTCCTCTACACCATTTGTAAAGTGTGGACTCTTTATATTATTCACTCTTCTGGGATTCTACTTGATTTGATATTGGAGACCAAGATTAAGTAAAGACAAGTAGTGTGTAATTGGAGTGTGACGCACCACCTACTTGTATGAAAATTGTAAATGCTTATAGAGTTAGAATCTCCAAGAGAGCAAGGGCTCTAGTTGTAATCCTATTAACATAGTGGAACCCAAGACACAAATATGTGCTCTTGGTGGAGTGGAATAGGAAGGGTTGTGCTAAACGACTACAACTTTGCATGTTTGATATTTTTGCTCTATTTACATTTCAATTATCCACTTTTTCATTCAAGTGGATCCAATTTATAAGTGATTAAATTTAATACACCAAAAAAATTTCAAAATAACTCAATTCGTCCCTCCCCTTTTGGGCCTTGTCACAAACTCAGGGCTAATAACTGTAAAATCACATTGGGAGTATTTTCATAGTGTAGCCTTTAAAATTTTCCACGGGACATCACCTAGCCAAAAAAAAAAATTCAAATTCAAAAATTCTTATCTTTACTGGCTCTCTATCACGTCAGTTTCGAAAAATCATGTCTTCAATGCATCACCATTTTTTAGAACTTCAAAATGGCATATGGTGACATTATCTTTTCATTATAATTATTACTACGGCATACGTTTATTTCAAGTCGTATGCTTTAATTTTAGAATACACATGATTATTTATCAAAAATATTTTGCAAATTCTTGTATCAAAATTTCTTTGATAATTGATTTACTCATGTTGTTTTATTTCCTATTTTTAATTTGCATATATTTATTCTAGAATATCTCTTTTGTATTATTGCTATGTCAAAATAATTTTTGTTGCAGGTATATTTTGGATGATCATTATTTTGTATTACATAGTGATTTACGTTAATATTCTAATAGCCTATTTTACCTGTTAAATGCTAGTATTTTACTTCATAAAGGTGTTAGTACCAATTTTATAATTAACTAAAATATAAGGAAACTACGATGCTTTGCTTCAATTTCAAATGTTTATCGTTATATATACACAATACTTAATGTGTTTTGTTTGAAATATATATATACATACATACGTATTTGATTTTGTTTTAAAGCAATGTGAGATTTATTTTTTTGGGTATAGCCTATGAAGTGACAATTCTTTATTTACATAGCTGTTTTAAAATTTTCATATATAATATATTTCTATATTTTAGATTGGGAGAGACTATTGATTGTTAAGACTTGAACTCGATAAGGTTATTAACTCGTATGTTGAGACTTGAACTCCATGAGAGGGTCCATCTTAAATCTATTTTATTGTTATTATTATTATTATTTCATTTTTACCATAAAACACATGGATTGTTCATTAATTTATTGAAATATATATTTTTTGTGATTTGAGTTTTGAAATATATGAGTTTTGCATATTTTATGGGCTTCAATTGATACCTCCAGTATTATATATGTTATTGATTGATTTTTTTAATTGATGTCAATTGCTAAAACCTTTTAATATAAATTTTTTTCCATAGAGTGTCAAACTCAATTTTTTAATATCTTATAGAATATATTCATATGTGATTTATGCATACCTCTTGAATTTATCCGATTTTATGTACTTGAGATATTTTTATTTATTTAAGATTTATGATAACTATTAGATGTTCGATTTTACTTTCATTGAATGTCAAAACCAATCTTCACATATATATTGATTTTTTTTATGTTACTTAGATTCAGGGAAAATGCCAAACCTCGGCCTCAATATACTTTTTGTCGTCTTTGAGTTTTAAATTTTTTTTAGTATTTGATTTGAATATTTTCAAAGAAAAGAGGTCAGTAATTGTTGAGATTTGAAGTCCATTTATTATACAAGATTTGGATCCTAATGCATTAGAGATTATTTTGAAATTCTTTTATCATATTTTAGTGATTTTTTTAATTTATATTCCTTGGATGTATTTTTTTTATTTTTTAATAATTAGACACAGTAAGTTTCATCTATTACTATAATTTCTATATTTTAGATTTGGAGAGACTATCGATTATTGATACTTGAACTCCATATGGGTTTTAACCCATATGTTGATGCTTGGACTACATGCGAAGGTCAATCCTACATCTAATTTTTTCATGGAATTTTGAATTTTTCAAATATATATATTTCTACTTTCAATGCTTATTATTTATATATTGTAATGTTCATCTCTTTTCTTTCTTCTTCTATATTTTTATAATTTGATGATTTTTTATTGCATTGATATTTGTGTAGTATGCAATATGAATTTTTATTTACTAGATTATAACATTTACAATGCGTTAATTTCTATAAGATGATAGTGCTGTAGATTCAGAGAACTACTTATGTGTTAAAGCTTTAAGCTCCACAAAGATGCCAAGCCTCGGTCCATTTGACCTTACACTTTATTAAGTTTTGCTTATTTTTTTAGCATATCAAAATGTTTTATGAAATTAGAAGAGGCCCATTGATTTTTTTGTGACTTCCCTTCATAAATAGAGACAAAATTGGATTTTTCTTACACATTGGTTAACTTTTTTTTAATTTTCAAAAAAATTTTAATTTGAGCTACATACTTCTTACTTACATGTTTCTAAAATTTTGCAGCAATGCATACTTTAAGCATTGAATTATTATTATTATTGTTATTTTTACTTTTTTATTTATTTTGTCTGTATGACATTTGAATCTTCAATAAATTAGATTTCTAACATATTTGAATTTTTTAAATAAAAGATACATATTTTAGAATGCCTGCAACTTATATTATGTTTTATGTTATATATTTTCTTTAAGATTTTACATTTGAGGAAGCCCTAAGTTTATTTGTATATATTTTTTAATTTGTATTTTCATTATTATATATATTTGAGATCTTAGCGTCATTTTTTTATTACCAATAAGCTAAGTTCTTTGCAATCCTAGACTTATTGAACAATTTTAAAAAATTTATTGGAATTTTCAGGAAACGTGGTGATCCTACTCTGGTCAAACCGTAGATTTCCCTTTTTTACAATATATATGTGTTTGATTTTAAATTTTGAATTTTGAGAAAACCTTGCTTCAAATCTTTTACTTGATTTTATAAAAAAGATTTACAATTTTACTTAGATTTTAGGGAAGTTGTCCTTACGACTTTGAATGATTAAATCCTATATTCTTAAAGAAATTTCGTAAAGATAATTTAAAATTTTATTTTTACAAAAATTAAATTTTAAAATTTGGATTTTGAGGTAACTTAGCTAAACCACAAATTCAGGTCCTTAAAAGGCTTAAAATTAAAATTTGAATTGAAATTTGATTTATTAGTAAAACCTGAGATCCTTAAGGAGATGATTTTTAAATTTTGATTTGGATTCTAGGGAACTTGGCAACTTCACACCGGTCAAACCTCAAATCCATAATTTTAAAAGTTTGAAATTTGTTCACAAGATTTAAAAGTAATTTTATTTGGATTTTTGTAAAAGCTTTTTATTTTGATTTTTTTGGGAGGCTTGGCGACTTTATTTTAGTTAAACTACAAATTCTTGAAATATGATTTATAAAAGATATAAATTCTAAGCTTAATGAATGTAGCTTGGAATGGGTATAAGGATGAAATTGGAAATTTCATGAAATATAGAGTTTGTGATAACCCACATTGCCATGAAAATTTAATGGGAAATGTTAAATTATATGCCTTTCTATCTAAATGGATGAGATTAGGGCAACTAATGAAGTAAGATGATTAAGATAAATCACACACGATTACCTTGGTAATTATGCACTAAAAGATGAAATGGAGATAGTAGGGTAGAGATGGTGAGGTGGCATGGTCATTAATGGCTATCTTTATGTGTCATTTTGATTAAGTATTTGATTAATTATTTGATAGATACATATCTTATGATATACAAGGTAGATTGACATGAAATTTCAAGGGCAAGTCTAAGTTAATATACTCTAATGATGAATGGAATGGATCATAGAAAGTGTGATTGAAAATGTGTTAAACAACTAGAAACGACATGAAATTTCATGAATTAAATTGAATGACTAATATCTTAGCCTATGTTCATCATTTTAAGAGAATTTTTTTTATGGATGGGTAAACTAATGTTCCCTAAATTATGAGTGATTTTGATTATATCAAGCCTCAATGGAAAACCCTAATTAGCATTGCAATTATGATTGCAATTAGCAATGATTACATGATATTTATGGATCTCATCCCAACGTTGACTTAAGGTCCAATTGAATGATGGGGATAAAAAGTAGAAGTTGACATTATCAACACTTGGGACACATGTCAACATGGGGTGAATTGGGTAAGATTGAAGTCAACCAAATCAAGGCAAAGTCGACATTTGCAATTCCATCGGACATGTGTCAAACAAGGATGCATTTGGGAGAGATTAAAGTCAATCAAAAAGGCGCAAAGTTGACTTTGGAACCTCCATCGAACGTGTGGTAAAGCTAGGTTCATTGGGCAGATTTTTAATTAACAAAAATGCAAAAAATGAAATGGTAAGGTAGCCAATAGGGACATGGACAGCTAGACGTCTTGTGGAGCAAGTAATGTCAAATAAAATGAACACATGGATAGTCCAAAATGGATAGCAAAATAAGAGCATGAACGGCTAGGATTTGTGCAACAATTAATTGATGAAAATGTTTATTAAATCATTATTTATTAGGTGTCAATAAAGGGTTAAAACCAACAAAATATAAAAATGAAATGGGCAGCAACTAGGGATGATTCTCAACTTAAGAGAGAGAGAGAGAACTTAGAAAAAAATGGAGAAGAAGGGCAGCTAAGCAAGTCGTCCAAACAGCAACCAAAGAAGGGATTTTCCTTTCAAGTATGGGATGCCCTTAACATCATCAAGACTTAGGAAATATTATATACACAATCTATTAATGTTCCCAAGTATTGAAAATTAATTATATGTGGGTACATGAGTGGACGTTAAAATTAGATTATATTGAGTAAAATTTCTAGTTATGTTAATTAATTCAATAACAAGCAAGGTGGTATTAGTTGAACCTTGAATCCAAGAGTTAGCAATTGCTAGAATTGCAAGAGCATAGGGTTAAAGCAAAAACAAGCATATACATGGCTGTTTTGATAATGAATGATAATTCTAGAAATTTTAAAAGAATTTAAGTTGTTATGGAGTACAAACAAGCACTTAACATGACCGTGTTATGGAGTACAAACAAGCACTTAACATGACCGTAAAAGTTGTGGTTTGATAATTTTTCTTATGCATGTCGTTGAGGTGCAATTGTATAAGTGGACAGTAGTAAAAATGACAACACATGGGGCTTTTTTGGTAATGATAGTTAATTTCAGAAATTTTGATTTGAATTATTGCATGATAGAAATATTGAACCATTGAGGGTAAATAAGTATGTGTAAAAAGATAAATATGGACTTTAGAAACCTTACTTGAACTTAGCTTGTTCTAGTTTCAAGTAAGTAGCTCGAATTATTGAAAAGGTTAAATACCCTAGAGGGGAGTATTAAAAGGAATGAATAATTAAAGATTAAGGAATATAATATGTACATATGTGACCTAAAAGATGAGGGTATTCATCTCAAAGAAGGAATGGATTAAAATGTATAAGTTATGAGTCGCTCGTAGGTTGAGACCATATGAGAGTTGGGAATAAGTGATAAATGTACGTTAGTTAAGCAAAACATGCAAGCATAAGAAATTACACAAGTATATAAGGTGATTATGTTCACTTATCTAGGCAAAGACAATGAAAGATTCAAAATAAATACAAAAATCTCGCAACGTGAATAGGGCAACAATCCTGTGTCACATTTGCCAATCGAAAAACATCCCGGAGTAAAGCTTAGGTTGTAACGCCTTGGGTCGGGAGCACCACAAGTAGGGACATGAGGTAGGTTTTGAGAAGGGAGAGTCTATTGGCGAAAATAAAGATCATTGGTCCCGAGTTTGTGGAAAAATCCATGAGGGGATAGATGAATTGAATTCTTTGAAATTCTTTTGGTGTATTGAATATGACCCCTTCTAAACTAGATCCCCTTGAATAAAAATGTGGAGAATACAAATGTAACTAGAGGAAGAATATCAAACATAATATTATAGTGGTTCGGGACAACTTCTCTACTCCACTCCTCTAAGAACACACCCTTATGCCTTAGGTTCTACTAAATTTGTGAGATTATAATTAGAGCTTTTGCTTTCTTCTAAATTCTAGCTATAGAAAGCTTTTACAATTTTCACACAAGTAGGTGGTGAGTCACACTCAGATCATACACTACTTGTCTTCACTTGATCTTGGTCTCCAATACCAAACCAAGTGGACTCACAAAGAATTGAATAAAAATGAAAGTCTACACTTTACAGATGTATAGAAGAAGTTTTCAGCACGAATAAGAACGTATAAAGTGAGTTAATGAGAGGTCGCTTTAGCTCTTGCAATGAATAGCACAATTCTTCTTGCAGATCACTTTAATGAGCACTTGAATGTTTGTAAGTTGGAGGTGGAGGCTTAATTAATGCTCTAGCTATCCTTCTTCACTTCCTTTGATGAGTCTTAAATAATAGATGAATAAATTCGAACGTTATGAAGTAGGTGGCGTTCATTAAATGTGCCAATATTCGAAAATTTTCAACTGTTATAGTGTAAGTCGCAGCTAGAGTCAACTTTAGTTGCAACTTCACCTAAGTCACACACTAGAGTTGACTTAGGATGCGACTTCAATCAGAGCTTTCCAATTTCTTTAGTTTTCCTTCCATATCTTATGCTTTCGGAGTTTCTCCTAAAGTCAACTTGGCCTTCGACCTGTCCCAAGTTGCATGCGAAGTCGACTTCGGGTGCGACTTCACACGTTCAATTTTCAATTAGTTAGTTCAAGTAACCATTAAGTCGACTTGGCTGTGCGACTTCACCCAAGTCGCTAGTGGAGTTGACTTAATTGTGCAACTTCACTTCTTGTTTGTATTTCAAAAATCCATTACTCTTGCTTTTTCGCTTTTGTTCTTCCAAGTCCTTGCTTTGAGTCAGCTTCGACTTGACCTCATCCAAGTCGCATGGCGGAGTCAACTTGGATGTGCAACTAGACTTTTGGGATTTTAGTAGTAGCACTAGTGCTTTTCTTCATAGGTGCAGGTCAGAGTCTTGAGTGGACTTTATCTTTGACTTGACTCAAGTCGCGATATGACATCGACTTGGCTATCGACTTAGCTATAGACTTTGCACATTTAATTTTTGATCGGGTGGTTTATGTGATCCCCCCAAGTCGACTTGGAAATCAACTTTGCCTAAATCGCGAATGAGGTCAACTTAGCTATCGACTTCGCCTAAGTCGCCTAAGGCATCACATTTGTCCTTACTCTAAGATTTTGTCAATTGGTAAGTGTGAATTAGGATTGTTACCCTGATCACGCGACGAGTACTTAATTTGATCTCGTCCAAAATTTTTTTTTCTTTCATCACATAAAGACACATACTTATCATCAAATTTCAATTATCATTGATAACATTCATACTTGTTTTTGTATAATACAAGTTATTTTAACCTGATCATTTCATACATACTAAATTTGAACTCCTTACCACATGTTCATTCATACCATATACAGATCAGCATATCATAAAATTTTCTTCATACTTTTCTTTTCCTTTCCTTCCTGGCCTGTGTTGTACCTATCTATAGTTTGAAAAGCAAAACGTGAGTCGAAACGTAAGCAAGCGTTTTTTTCATTTAAATTCATTCCTCCCGTTCAATAGCAGACACTTATCAAGTGATCTACTATTAACCAGTGGAAACCTTTTCATAAAACCTTTCATAAAACATATACTTGCAAACTTAACATGTAAACTTCTTTTTCATGAACATAAAAATATTTTTCATAAAACTTCCTTTCTCCAAGGACATTCTCATGTCCTTAAAACGTTTTTCATAAAACTCTTTCAAAACAAGCATATGCATCATGCATTACATTTCTGTCCATCTGGTAGATGACACTTACCAAGTAATCACCTTTTCCTCCTTAAGAGAGAAATCCTTTCATTAGATAGCCCACTAGTTGGGTGGCTATCCGTTCCTTCTCCCATTTCAGGAAGGGCGCCGCCAGCATTTCACCTTTTGAAGCGACCTGGCCTATGTAGAGGGGGCCCATCTTGCAATCGCGTCTGGTCTGCATATCCTCTATAGTAGACCTAGTACATCACTTATGTGCACATTCCTTTTTCCATATTCATATGCTAGCATGCTTTTTATAAAGCTACACAGACCCTAGTCTGTGACTTTTCATTTTCAAATCTTGATGCTAATATGTCATTTTAAAATAGTACAGACCTCGGCCTGTATTCCCTTTTCTAACTTGAAAACTTGGCACAACCCAAGTTAACAAGTTAATAAAAATATTTTGTAATGATGAACAACCTTAAATAAGTTTGAAAATATTTGAATAACACATTTCTAAATCATTGAAATATTTGAGAAATAGTAATTTCAAAACTTTGCTAAAATTTTTTTAAATAAATTTTGAGCGGTAAAATAATTTCGAAAATATTTTAATATCTGAAGACAAAAGATTTTGCAAACGCTTTTCTTCCTATTTCTGGGTTTTCATGAACAAAGAATATACAAACACCTAATTCATTTCTCATATGATATCATATTCTTTGTTTATAGAACACCTGGGTTATTTTTTTAAACTTGTATGATCATTTGATCATTATTTCAAAAATCATTACTCAAATTGGTTATCGGTTGACCTTCCTTAAATCCTTTTTAAAACATTTCAATAAATCATTGCGAAATCTTTCGATAAAACCAAATATTATTTGAAAATCAAAATTTTCCTTTTCCATTATAATTTAACCATTTCCACATTTTTCCTTACTTTCTTAAGGATTTGTGTGACGCCCCGAACCGAGGTGCCTAGAAGCCTTACTCCGGGATCATTTTGATTGGTAAACGTGACTCAAGATTGTTGCCCTGATCACACGGCAGGATTCTTTTTTTTTTTCATCAATACATGGAAAATTTCCATCATTCATCCAATTTGAAATATATTTCACATAACACAGTTATGATAAAAAACTATTCCATAAACATTTTCATTGGAATAAAAATATTCCCTTTTCATCTCAAAATTATCATTGTTGTCTTTACATAAAGTTTACATAAACATCATTTATATCAAAAACAACATAACACTTGGCATGCTGCCTTCATCATCATTTCCTGTCTGTTGTTGAAAAAGCATGGGTGAGTAATAATACTCAGTAAGCAAGCTATACATAATTTTTCAATCATTTTCATGCATTTCATAAAATGCAAATGCAATGCATACATAGCATTCATGACATTCCTTTGGATGCGACGCTAGTTAGGCGCCCATCCCATACATGCTCCCATTTCAGGGAGGTCGCCGCCGGCCTGGGCCTAATAAGCGACTTGGCAATAGCGAGGGGGACATCCGGTCCGCTTACTACCTCGACTAAGGTCTATTCCTCGTGCACATGCTCATTCTCATACACATGCCGACATGATATTTGCAAATCATAAATAATTTCATAAAAAGCAGTTAATAAATAATTTCACAAAACGAACTTCAGTTCATGTAAAGCAGTTATAGGTATGGCCAACCTTAAATAAATTTCATAAAACAACTTGCAAACAATTTCAAGCATTTTGGAAATAATTTGCAAAACATATAACTTTCTTACCTTCTTAGGAGGTGTCTTCGACCTTCTCTTTTCCTTTTCCTATTCAAGGACAAAGGATATTTCATTTCCTTTATTTAAGCTGTTTCCCATGTATGCTTTATAATATTTGGGCATTATTTCTTTACATAGATATTTTTGTCCATAAATTCTTCAAAAATTCCATACTTATATTCAAATATTAATTTCCAAATTTTCTCCAAAATCACGTTGTTCACTGTAGCAGATCACTGTTCATCTGTGGTTACTGTTCACAGCAACGTGGTTACTGTTCATGGGTTTCAAACATTGATATTTTTTCCAAAAATAAAAAATACCATGACATACCTTATGCCTAGTATATCATTGGACATTTCTTATATTTTGAATTTATCATTATTTACTTACCCAAAAAAATCATTTTCTCCATATACTAAAAATCATCATAAATTCACTTAAGCATAATCCTTAATTCCAAAAATCATGAAATTAATATATCATTATTATAACATCATATTTATCATAATCATTCATCCCAAATCATCATTTATCAATTTTGGAGCATTATTTTCACATATCATATGCTATCTTGCCGAATACCCTATATTCGCTCCAAATTTTTGATGTTTTGGCATAATTTCATTTAAACATTATATCTATACTTATTTTCTCATTCTTGGGCATTATCTAAGCATGGTTTTACTTCATCTAACATTCAAAACAAGTTTGAGGGGAATCCACTTACCTCAAGCGAAGTTATGCCTCTTCAACTCGCCTTTTCTCACTCTAACCTTCGATTCTCCTCTTTCCTTAAGGCTAAAACGTGTGAGGATGGGAAATGAAGTTGCTCAAGTGATTTTTGAGCTGGGATGGCTGTGAATTTCGTTCTTGGGCTGCTCCTCTATTTATAGGGGTCCATTTTTTCATTATTTGCAATTTACCCCCTCTAGCTTAGGGTGTAAAATGGCAAATGTATTTTTTTCTAATTTCCAAAGGTGCCTTGAGCCAAGAGCAGCCACCCTAGGCCTGCTCCAGACCCCCTATAGCAGCCCTAGTTTTCTACCTCTTTTTTGATTTTTTAAAATTAATTAAATTAAGCTAAATTAATCCTAGCCCTTGATTTATGATTTGGATGAATTTGGACCATTGATTTGGTCATGGTACTCCCCCTGCACGACCTGACATGTTGCTGCATTGCATTTAATTTTTTTAATTTTTATTTATTAATTTTAATTAAAGTCAAATACATAATTAATGAAAAAGTGAAGTTACTTTTTCACTTTGCATTTGACGTTTCATCTTGACCATTGATTTGTGATTTTCATCACATCTTAGCCCATTCATCATGTCCATCATGAATTTTTAACCATCCATAAAAAAATTTCATCGAATTCCGACGCCCGGATTGCAATTTATGAATTTTTTTCTATTTTTCCACAAAAATCCAAACTTGGATTAAAATATCCAAAAGAATTGCTATTTTGTCTTGTAGTGATTAAATCTCTATTTTGTCTTTTATGATTAAGTTAATCCAAGTGATTAACTCTTAATCATACATCTTAACCCCTTGTTTACTATTCACGTTTACTATTCACGTGCACTATTCACGGGGTTAAATTCCTAATTGAGGGTACTTTCTTTCAACTTCTTCCCGTAACTCCCATGTGGCTTCGGATTCTGAATATCGATTCCATTGAACCTTTACATACTCAATTTCTCTGTTCCGAAGCTTCTTGATCTTAAAATCTAATATCTTGATTGGTCTCTCCTCATAGTTCAAGTGTTCTTATATTGGCAAATTTTCCGCTATTAACACATGGGTTGGATCGGAAACATATTTCCTGAGCATGGAGATGTGAAACACATTGTGGATGACACTGAGGGCTGGTGGCAGAGCTATTCTATAGGCTAGATTGCCTATCTTTTCCAAAACTTCAAAGGGCCCAACATATCTCGGGTTTAATTTTCCCCTCTTTCCAAACCGGGTGACTCCTTTGAATGGTGTTACCTTAACAAATACGTGATCCCCAACTTGGATATTTAAATCCCTTCTTTTGCAATCGGTGTAACTCTTTTGCCTGCTCTGGGCTGTGAGTATACACTGGCGAATCACTTGAACTTTTTCCGCCATTCTCTTTGAGAGGTCTGGAGCCAATTTTCTTTCTCCCACTTCATCCCAGTTTAGAGGAGTTCTGCATTTTCGTCCATATAAAGCTTCAAATGGGGCCATTTGAATACTTGCTTGATAACTATTGTTATAAGCAAATTCTGCCATAGCCAAATATTCATCCCACGATCCTCCAAATTCTACTGTGCACATTCTCAGCATGTCCTCTACTATTTGATTTACCCTTTCTGTCTACCCATCAGTTTGAGGATGAAATGTTGTGCTGAATTTCAGCTGCGTACCTAAGGTTTGATGTAAACTTTTCCAAAATCGAGATGTAAAACTGGAATCTCGATCGGACACTATTGACTTAGGTACTCCATGCAGTCTCACTATCTCCTTATAATAAATTTTAGCCAGTCGCTCAGTAGTAAAATTTTTCTTGATGGCTAGGAAATGAGCTACCTTTGATAATCTGTCTACTATGACCCATATAGCATCATTTCCATTATGGGTTCTTGGCAACCCTTCAATAAAATCCATAGTAATATCATCCCATTTCCATTCTGGAATTTCTAGCGACTGTAATTTTCCAGGGGTTCTTTGATGATCAGCCTTAACCCTTTGACATGTTAGGCACTTAGCCACATATTCAGCTATTTCTCTCTTCATATTATTCCACCAATACATCTTTTTTATGTCTTGATACATCTTGGTGCTACCTGGATGCATCGAAAATGGAGAGAAATGTGCTTCTTTCAATATCTGTTTCTTTACTTCCTCTTGATTGGGTATACATAGGCGACCCTTATATCTGTACATCACATGTTCATCTTGTATGTATTCACTGGGATTTTTCTTAATCATTTTCTCCACATAATTCTTGAAATCCCCATTTTCTTGTTGAGCTATTTTAATTTGCTCAAATAAGTTTGACTGGATTTGTAATTGAGACAATCTAACTTGTACCCCAGGTGGGTTTACAATTAATTCTAATTGTCTCAATTCTTGTAATAGCCCTTCTTCCTCTGTGATGAGATGTGCTAAGCTAACATTTCTACTTAGCGCATCGGCTACTACATTGGCTTTGCCTGGATGATATAAAATGTCAAGGTCATAATCCTTGAGTAATTCGAGCCATCTCCTTTGCCTCATATTTAACTCCTTTTGAGTAAAAATATACTTGAGGCTCTTGTGATCAGTATAGACCTCACATTTAACTCCATATACATAATGTCTCCATATCTTCAAGGCAAAGACTACTGCTGCCAATTCTAAATCATGGGTTGGATAGTTTACCTCATTTGGCTTGAGTTGCCGAGATGCGTATGATATAACTTTTCCATTTTGCATCAGTACACATCCTAATCCTTTCTTTGAGGCATCACTATAGATCACAAATCCTTCCTTCTCCATAGGTAGTGTTAGAATTGGAGCTTTTACCAGTCTTTTCTTTAATTCCTGGAAGCTATTCTCACATTCCTGTGTCCATTCATACCTAACTCCTTTCCTTGTCAGCTTTGTGAGTGGAGCTGACAATTGTGAGAATCCTTCCACAAATTTTCTGTAGTAGCCAACTAGCCCTAGGAAACTTCTTATTTCCGTGATATTTGTTGGCTGTGGCCACTTTGTTATTGCCTCAATATTTTGAGGATCTACTTGTATTCCCTCCTCGGATATAATGTGGCCGAGAAAGGCTACTTGTTTCAACCAAAACTCACATTTTTTGAATTTAGCATATAATTTCTCTCTTCGAAGAATTTCCAACACTATCCTTAAATGCTTCTCATGTTCTTCTTCTGTCTTTGAATAAATTAATATATCATCAATGAATACCACCACAAATTGATCCAAAAATTCTCGAAAAATTATGTTCATCATATCCATAAACACAGCTGGGGCATTCGTTAGTCCAAATGGCATGACTAAGAATTCATAATGCCCATATCTTGTTCTGAATGCTGTTTTATGGATGTCCTTTGGACATATCCTCAACTGGTGGTAACCTGACTGTAAATCAATTTTTGAAAATGTAGAAGCTCCTTTTAACTGATCAAAAAGATCATCTATTCTTGGGAGTGGGTACTTATTTTTCACTGTTACTTTGTTCAATTCTTTGTAATCAATACAAAGTCTCAAACTCCCATCCTTTTTCCTTACAAATAATATTGGAGCTCCCCATGGTGATGCACTGGGTCTAATAAACCCCTTATTTAATAAATCTTGAATTTGTACTTTCAACTCAGCCAATTCGGCTAGTGCCATCCTATATGGGGCCTTAGATATTGGGACTGTTCCTGGAATAATTTCTATCTCCATATCCATCTCTCTTTCTGGTGGTAAATTACATAGTTCCTTTGGAAAAATATCTGGAAATTCCTTTACCACTGGAATTTGTTCCATAGGTACCCCCATCTCTTATTGTGTTTATAGAGATCAGATAAGCTGTACATTGTTGGCGCATCAGCTTAGCTGCTTTCATAGCTGATACCATCCTTATTGTGTTTTCTGGCTGTCTTATTTTACTGGTCTCTATTTCATCTTTTGGTGCTTCAAATTGCACCTTTTTATTTCTACAATCAATTGTCGCACCCCATTGACTTAGCCAATCCATCTCTAATATGACATCAAACTCTGTCATGGGTAATAGGATGAGATCAGCTTCCAATATTTTTGTTCCTATCCTGATAGGACATGCTTTGCAGATTTGATTTATACTTGCCAATCTATATACTGGGGATTCTACATGTATAGTACTACTGGTTTTCTCTACCCGTAGTGCGTGTGTGATTACGAATTGGTATGATATAAATGAATGCGTAGCTCCAGAATCAAATAAAGCTACTGCAGAATTTCCCAAAATGTAAATCATACCTGTAATCACTTTTTCCTCCATCTCTTATGACTCCGTTCGGGTGAGGGCTTGGACACGCACTGGGTTGGCAGCAGTACCGGGTCGATTAGCGATGGCGGGAACTTTTTGTTGGGCCGGCCTCCCTCGAGCTTGTGCTCCTTGTGGCTTATTCGGACAATTGGGCGAAATGTGTCCGACTTGACCACAGTTGAAGCACTTTATTATCTTGGCTTCATCGGTCCCGCAGTCCCGGGCCACATGACCCGTTTGGCCACATTTGTAGCATTTCCCCGTTCCTTGTAAACATTCGCCTGAATGGCGTTTGTGGCAAGTTCTGCAAGTCAGGGTGCTCTGTGTCTTGTCGCCGATCTTCTTTCTCTCGGCGATTCCCCTTTTTCCTTTATTAGCCTCACCTTCCTTGGAGGCTGAAAAAATTTGTTTTTGAGCTTGCCTAAGCTCTTGAGTCCTCATAGACTCCATCTCCAATGCCCTAGCTCTCTCAATGCTAGAGGCATAGTCCTTTATTAATAATGGGGCTAACCCCTCTCTTAGCTGGGGTCTCAATCCCCTCTGGAACCTTTGTGCCTTGTTTTCCGGCACATTGGCGATCCATGGAACATATCTTACCAAGGCATTGAACTTTGTGGCATACTCCGTAACTGTCATCCTACCTTGGTAAAGTTTCTCAAATTCTATCACCCTCTGGCTCTGCAGCCCTACAGGGAGATATTCTTTATTAAATTCTTCCAAAAATTCCTGCCATGTAACTTGCTCCGGATGTGGCATTGTGACCATCAGTGTTTCCCACCATTCATAAGCATCTTTTATCAATAGGTGAGTAGCGCACTACACTTTCTGCTGATCATTGCAGGGCGATATCCTGAATAATTTCTTAATCTATGTGATCCACTGTTCAGCAATGAGGGGGTCTGGTTCCCCTGCAAACTTAGGCGGACGCTGGGCAAGAAAGGCATTGATAGCCTTTCTGTCGGCCTCAAGGAGACTATCCTCCACTCCCCTCGATGTGCCGGGATTGGCCGAGGGCCCTGGTCTTTCCCCATCTCCTCTTGATGGTGGGGCTTGCTGGTTCCTCATTTCTTGCAAGAACCCAGCAGTCTGGGTTGTCCATTGCTGCATAGCTTTTTCGATAGCCGCAGCAATTTTTTCTTCCATATTGACCTCTGCTTGAGGTCTAGGGCTTTCCTCTCGCCGTGGGCAGGTCCTAAAGGATTGCTCCTCAGATTCTGCCCTACTAGTCCTTTTACTGGCTTCGCCCCTTGCTTGATAGACTGATTCTTCCATCGGGGCCTTTCCTTTATTGACTCTTGCTTTAGCTCTAGTGAGCGGCATTTTCAACTTCATGAAACATTTATTAGTATAATATCAATATTCATCAATAATAAATAAATCAGTCATAATCATAATTTCATGTATTCTAGCTTAGTCTTTCCTTTTCTGCCTATTTACCAATCCATGCTCTGATACGAACTTCTGTGGTGTCAAACTTATCCTTTCAACATCATTTATTTTCTCCTTCTCCCGCCTATTTACCAATCCTTGCTCTGATACCAACTTCTGTGACGCCCCGAACCGAGGTGCCTAGAAGCCTTACTCCGGGATCGTTTTGATTGGTAAACGTGACTCAGGATTGTTGCCCTGATCACACGGCAGGATTCTTTTTTTTTATTTCATCAATACATGGAAAATTTCCATCATTCATCCAATTTGAAATATATTTCACATAACACAGTTATGATAAAAAACTATTCCATAAACATTTTCATTGGAATAAAAATATTCCCTTTTCATCTCAAAATTATCATCGTTGTCTTTACATAAAGTTTACATAAACATCATTTATATCAAAAACAACATAACACTTGGCATGCTGCCTTCATCATCATTTCCTGTCTGTTGTTGAAAAAGCATGGGTGAGTAATAATACTCAGTAAGAAAGCTATACATAATTTTTCAATCATTTTCATGCATTTCATAAAATGCAAATGCAATGCATACATAGCATTCATGACATTCCTTTGGATGCGACGCTAGTTAGGCGCTCATCCCATACATGCTCCCATTTCAGGGAGGTCGCCGCCGGCCTGGGCCTAATAAGCGACTTGGCAATAGCGAGGGGGACATCCGGTCCGCTTACTACCTCGACTAAGGCCTATTCCTCGTGCACATGCTCATTCTCATACACATGCCGGCATGATATTTGCAAATCATAAATAATTTCATAAAAAGCAGTTAATAAATAATTTCACAAAACGAACTTCAGTTCATGTAAAGCAGTTATAGGTATGGCCAACCTTAAATAAATTTCATAAAACAACTTGCAAACAATTTCAAGCATTTTGGAAATAATTTGCAAAACATATAACTTGCTTACCTTCTTAGGAGGTGTCTTCGACCTTCTCTTTTCCTTTTCCTATTCAAGGACAAAGGATATTTCATTTCCTTTATTTAAGCTGCTTCCCATGTATGCTTTATAATATTTGGGCATTATTTCTTTACATAGATATTTTTGTCCATAAATTCTTCAAAAATTCCATACTTATATTCAAATATTAATTTTCAAATTTTCTCCAAAATCACGTTGTTCACTGTAGCAGATCATTGTTCATCTGTGGTTACTGTTCACAGCAACGTGGTTACTGTTCATGGGTTTCAAAAATTGATATTTTTTCCAAAAATAAAAAATACCATGACATACCTTATGCCTAGTATATCATTGGACATTTCTTATATTTTGAATTTATCATTATTTACTTTCCCAAAAAAATCATTTTCTCCATATACTAAAAATCATCATAAATTCACTTAAGCATAATCCTTAATTCCAAAAATCATGAAATTAATATATCATTATTCTAACATCATATTTATCATAATCATTCATCCCAAATCATCATTTATCAATTTTGGAGCATTATTTTCACATATCATATGCTATCTTGCCGAATACCCTATATTCGCTCCAAATTTTTGATGTTTTGGCATAATTTCATTTAAACATTATATCTATACTTATTTTCTCATGCTTGGGCATTATCTAAGCATGGTTTTACTTCATCTAACATTCAAAACAAGTTTGAGGGGAATCCACTTACCTCAAGCGAAGTTATGCCTCTTCAACTCGCCTTTTCTCACTCTAACCTTCGATTCTCCTCTTTCCTTAAGGCTAAAACGTGTGAGGATGGGAAATGAAGTTGCTCAAGTGATTTTTGAGCTGGGATGGCTGTGAATTTCGTTCTTGGGCTGCTCCTCTATTTATAGGGGTCCATTTTTTCATTATTTGCAATTTACCCCCTCTAGCTTAGGGTGTAAAATGGCAAATGTATTTTTTTCTAATTTCCAAAGGTGCCTTGAGCCAAGAGCAGCCACCCTAGGCCTGCTCCAGACCCCCTATAGCAGCCCTAGTTTTCTACCTCTTTTTTGATTTTTTAAAATTAATTAAATTAAGCTAAATTAATCCTAGCCCTTGATTTATGATTTGGATGAATTTGGACCATTGATTTGGTCATGGTACTCCCCCTGCACGACCTGACATGTTGCTGCATTGCATTTAATTTTTTTAATTTTTATTTATTAATTTTAATTAAAGTCAAATACATAATTAATGAAAAAGTGAAGTTACTTTTTCACTTTGCATTTGACGTTTCATCTTGACCATTGATTTGTGATTTTCATCACATCTTAGCCCATTCATCATGTCCATCATGAATTTTTAACCATCCATAAAAAAATTTCATCGAATTCCGACGCCCGGATTGCAATTTATGAATTTTTTTCTATTTTTCCACAAAAATCCAAACTTGGATTAAAATATCCAAAAGAATTGCTATTTTGTCTTGTAGTGATTAAATCTCTATTTTGTCTTTTATGATTAAGTTAATCCAAGTGATTAACTCTTAATCATACATCTTAACCCCTTGTTTACTATTCACGTTTACTATTCACGTGCACTATTCACGGGGTTAAATTCCTAATCGCATTATTTCAATCTCCAATACACATATCCATCAATATAATTCATGAATTTTCATTTATTTATAAAATAATTACAAAATTACAAATGTCGAAATGACGCGTATACAGTTGAAACAACTCGTATACGGTCAGGGTTCCACAATTTGCTTATGATAAAGCAATCCCCTCATATTACAACATTTTTCCTTACTTCCATATGAAATTGCTTATGATAAAGCAATTCCGACATAATCCATGGTTGCAATATAAAAACATATAAAATTATTTTTAAAAAGTTTGCTTGCTTACTTTCTCAGTAGGTATCCTCGACCTTTTCTTTTCCTTTTTCTATTCAAGGAAAAAGGATAATTTTATTTTTTCTATTCAAGCTACTTCCCATGAATGCTTTATAATATTTGGGCATTATTTCTTTATATGGATATTTTTATCCATAGGTTCCTCAAAAATTCCATCCTTATATTTAAATATTAATCTTAAATTTTCTCCAAAATCACGCTATTACTGTAGCAAATTACTGTTCATCCGAGGTTATTGTTCACAGACACGTGGTTACTGTTCATGGGTTCCAAAAATTGACATTTTTTCCAAAAATAAAAAATACCATGATATAGCTTATGCTTAGTACATCATAAAAATTTTCATAAATTTTGAATTTATCATCATTTACTTGGCGAAAAAATCATTTTCTCTATATACTAAAAGTCAACATAAATTCACTTAAGTATAATCCTTAATTCTAAAAATTATGAAATTAATATATCATCATTACAAAATTATATTTATCATAATCATACATCCCAAATCATCATTTATCAATTTTGGAGCATTATTTTCACATATCATATGCTATCTGCCCAAATATCCTATCTTCGCTCTAAAGTTTTGATGTTTTGGCATAATTCTAATTAATCATTATATCTATACTTATTTTCTCATGATTAAGCATTATATAAGCATGGTTTTATCCTACTTAATATCCAAAAGAAATTTGGGTAGAAATCACTTACCCGTAGTGGAGATACGCCTCTTTTTCTCATACTTTTTCTCTCTAACTTACTCCTTTCTTTCATTGGATGTGTGGGATGGTTTGGGAACTTGGAATGGCTCAAGTGGATCTGGGATTTGATGACCTTGGATGTTCTCCTTGCTGCCCTATTTATAGGGTTGGATTTTTCAAGAATTTGGAATTTACCCTAGCTTTGAGGTATTTAATTATAAATTGGTATTTTTTTTTCAATTTTTAAAAATGCATGGAGCTTTGTGCAGCCACCCTAGGCATGCTCCAGCCCACCCTATGCAGCCCTATTTTTCCTTATTTTTTATTTTTAAAATTAATTAATTTAAGCTAAATAAATCCTAGCCGTTGATTTAAGATGATGATGATCATGGACCGTTGATCTTGGTCAAAATTCCAGCCACCCTAGCTTTCCATGCCCCTTCTCCAGCTGCATTTTCATTTAAATTTTTTATTTTTTATTTTTTATTTATTAAAAAGTCAAAAGTGGATTTAATTAAAAGGTAAGCTACTTTTTCAATCCTCATTTGACGCTTCATCTTGACCTTTGATTTGTGATTTTCATCACATCTTGACCCATTCATCATGTTCATCATGAATTTTTAACCATCCATAAAAAATTTCATTGAATTCCGATGCCCGGATTGCAAATTATGAATTTTTTCTATTTTTTCACTAAAATCCAAATTTGTAGTAAAATAATAAAAAGTAATGCTATTTTGACTTGTAGTGATTAAATCTCTATTTTATCTTTTTGTGATTAGGTTAATCCAAATGATTAACTCTTAATCACGTGTCTTAATCCCCGGTTACTATTCACATTCATTATCCATGTGCACTATTCATGTGGGTTAAATTCTTAATTGCATTATTTTAACCTCTAGTACACACATTTGCAAATATAACATATTTTATGAATTTTATTTATCATAAAAATCAGTACAAAAATCTATGTGTTATTCTAGGATTGTGGGTTTCACAGTTGCAGTTTGACGTCAACTTAAATATAGTCTTAACCCAAGTTGCATGACGGAGTCGACTTGACTTTGAGACTTGGTCTGCTGTACTTTATAATTGAAAGTTTTATCTTTAAAACATTTCATCAAATATATTAATAAGCTTTATTACTCAAAATTAAGTTGTTAATTATCAAAAAATGAATTGCTTTTGGTTTACTAATTGAGTTTACAACAAAGATGACGTCAAGAAGATGAGGACATAAGTCCTAGTGAAGCTAATGTCTTAAAGGATATTTTTAGTGATAAGGAAGAAATTTCTCCTTCTAAAAAGAAGGTCCATCACATGTTAGGAGCACTAGTCATACAAATAAACAAAAATCATCTACTATAAAGGAGCCTTGTGAGTTTGACTAATTGAAGTTTGAATAATTGACAATTCATATATTTTGTTTACTAATTATCACTTTTTCTTTATAGTGATTAAAGACTAGTGGCAAAGTGCTAAAAGTTGCCATGACAAGGGCAAATATACCAAAGCCAACGATTATAACTAAAGAAGTTATCAATGCAGAAATAAAGATAGAAGAGACATAAGAGATAGTCGAAGATGTCCTTATAATATTAAAAGTAGAGATGCTAAAGGAAGTGTTAAAGGTGGCAGTAGCAGAGAATGTTGCTGTAACAATAGGCAAGGAAATTATCACCACCTCTAACAAAGAAGCAATGGTTCGGTAATATGGTACTTGTAAGTTACCTCTGTATATAATAATAATAATTTTTTATACTTATTAGGCAAGATTAATAAGTTTTTTTTATGTATATACAAGAAAATCCTTCTTTTGCCTTAGGTTCTTCAAATTTTGTGTCGACTTTTATAACACCAAGACTATCAACTTCCCTACCATTTCCAGTCAGACTCATTAAAGCATAGTTGGTTTGTTTAATAAAAGAATTAAAAGATATGTTTACTAATCGACTTCATACCTATCATGATACCTTTAACTACAATTTGCCTATTTTCGTGCCACTCTACAAGGGCAATGTAGATATTCAATTTTTTTATTAGACGTATCCAATCAATCCCTTATCTTCTATGAGCTTTCCACTAAGCAACAAAGGAGAGAAAGATAAGGTTTAAAAACCATTGATAATAATAAGAAAGTCTCTCTTATAGTCAATGCTCATCGACATTCTATTATGGAGAAATCTAGAAACCTACAAAGGAGTAAAAGAACTTAGAACAACTGTTGGAAACAATAGTTAAAACAAAAATAAATTGACCAAAGCATAAGTTTTGATGATTAACAAATACAAATTTGAGTATGATATGATTACTAATAAATTTAATGAATGTCTTTAAGGAATGAAAAACCAGCCCAAATCGATCCCCAAGTCGACTCCAACTTCGACTTAGGGCGAAGTCGATCTCGAAGTTGACTCCACAAGCGACTTAAACAGGTACAGCGTTGAAATTGAGGAGTTGAACAACCGAAGTCGCAGATGAAGTCGACTCCAGTATCGACTTGAAGCGGCATTTTCTCTCCAGCGTTGATTTTGGAAGTCAAAACCACCGAAGTCGCAGTCGAAGTCGACTCCACTTGCGACTTGAAGTCAAGTCGCACTCGAAGTCGACTCCACTTGCGACTTGAAGTCAAGTCGCAGATGAAGTCGACCCCAGAATCGACTTGAAGAAACTTCTTTCTTTCAAAGCTAAAATTGTGCAGCAAAACATCTGAAGTCGCAGCCGAAGTCGACTTCACATGCGACTTGGGTAAAGTCGCAGGCAAAGTCGACTCTAGCATCAACTTCAACACTATGAGACAGATTCTCAAGCTCAAAGTAAAGCACAAGTCCATTTCAAGATGAAGACAACTCAAGTTTATCAAACCTGAGTATAAGAAGACTAATTCAAGGTTAAAGTAAGCAAGGCACATGAATTCATTCCAAATCAAAGTTGGATTTGTCCATACAAGATCAAGTTCTCCAAGTTTACGAGACTTAAATCTAATTCTATACAAATAAAGCTTCTAGTATTGAAAGACAAGAAAAGAAGAAGAAATCAAGCAAACAAGAGATATACCAATAAAGATCAAACTGACTTGGCAAAAGAAAAAAGCCAAGTCGCATATCAAGTTGACTCCAATATCGACTTAAGGTCAATTCGCACCCCAAGTCGACTCCAAGATCGACTTGAGGCCAAGTCTCAAGTCAAGTTGACCTAGAAGATAGACTTGGAAGCTGAAGAACAGCCGAAGTCGCACACGAAGTCGACTCTAGCATGCGACTTGGGCGAAGTCGCACACGAAGTCGACTCTAGCATGCGACTTGGGCGAAGTCGCACACGAAGTCGACACCACCTGCGACTTGGAGACATAACGTTCGAATTTTTGAACGTTGGAACATTTATTACGCGCCAACCAACTCTATAACGTTCAAAATTTTTCCTCCTCTATATATAGACACTCAAGCAAACGTGGATACACAAAAAAAAGAAAGAGTTGAAAAAGAGGAAAGAAGTGCTACTAAGAGCTTTTACCTACTTTTCTCTACAATTGAGTGATCTATTCACTTTCAAAAGAAGAACAAGCTTCAAAGTTGCAGTTTGCTTCAACGAAATACGATTGGTTGCTTCTAAAGATTCTTCCTCGAGATGAAACTTGCTACACAAATCAGTAAAGTGTAGATTTCTTCTATTTTCATATTGCTGTTTGTTTTTGGTGCTTGGTTTGAGTTTGGTGGTTCAAACCAAGACATTACAAGTAGAGTTGTGATTGGAGTGTGACTCATCACCTACTTGTGTTGATTGTATATGTCCCCTAGAGCTAGAATCTAGAAGAGAGCAGAACCTCTGGTTGTATATGCCCCCTAGAGCTAGAATCTAGAAGAGAGCGGAGACTCTAGTTGTATTCGCGGAATACACAGTGGAACCCAAGTCACAAGGGTGTGTGAGCTTGGAAGAGTGGAGTAGGGAAAGGTTGCCCGAACCACTATAAATCTTGTTACTGTTCTTCATCATCACTTTCATTATCTTATTGCTCTCTATCTGTTACATTCAAAGAGATTAAAACTTTAAAGGGGTTAAGTTTTGATTTATAAAAGAATTATCTTTTTGAACCCAATTTGTTGAGATTGTTGATCAAATGCTTGCTTTAAGAATGATTAATTTGATTTTGATGATTAACAAATAATTTAAATATCATTAAAAAGGATCTAATACATTTGTCTAAGTGTTCTCAGATATTTTATCTCTAATTATGTGTATGAAAATGAAAATGTGAAATAATTTAAGTTTCAAGAGTTCAAGTTCATGAATTGCAAGTTCTGCAAAGTGAAGTCGCATCCCAAGTCGACTTCACCAAGTCGACTTCACTCAGCCCAAGTCAACTTCACCTGCGACTTCAAGGCCAGAATTTTGGACAGAGTGTTGACGGCGAGGTTTTACAAAACGAAGTCGCACCCCAAGTCGACTTCACCCATCCGAAGTCAACTCCACTCATCCGAAGTCGACTCCACTTACGACTTCAACATGTAACGGTCGAAAATTGGAACGTTGGATCTCTAGAAGCGCGTGAACCTCCACTCCAACGGCTAGAACCTTTTTCCCTCTATATATACCATTGAAGAATGAACGTGGAGAGAAGAGAGAAGGAGGAAAGAAAGAGAAAAACACATGTTGGGCTTTCATCTTCAAATATTCAAGTGTGTTAAAGTTAGTTGAATAACTATTGAAGCTTCAAGTGCTACAACTCTCAAGTGCTTCAAGATTATCATCTCTACAAGTCAAGGAGCTTCCGGTGCTTATCCAATACACGTTGTAAAGTGTAATTTCTCTTTTGTTTATTTGTTTTATGTTGTTGCCTTGAATCGGTATTGGAGACCGAATTCAAGAAGAAGCAAAACAGGGGGTTGGTTTGAGTTTGTCTCACTAACGGGTTTTGCTTGATTGGTTAGAGTTTGTCTCACCAATCGTTTGGACTTGGTTGGTTGGAGTTAGTCTCACCAACAAGTGATTATTGTACATGCCCCCTAGAGCTAGAATCTAGAAGAGAGCGGGTGCTCTAGATTGTATTGAGAATACAATAGTGGAACCCAAGACACAACGGGTGTGTGCTTGGAAGAGTGGAGTAGGGAAGGTTGCCCGAACCACTATATATCGTTGTCTCTTGTTTGGTTTGATTGTTTACATTTTTATATTCCATTTGCACCCTCTCATTCTATCTCATATCACGTTTCATCAAGGGGATTGAAATTATAAGGGGTTAAGTTTTAACTTACCAAAGAATTTTTCAAAAACCCAATTCACCCCTCCCCTCTTGGGTTTTGCCATAAACTCGGGGCCAACACAATTCACCCCTCCCCTCTTGGGTTTTGCCATTAACTCGGGACCAACAAGTGGTATCAGAGCAGGTCTTTGAGTTTTTACCAAAGAGATTTTTTGATATGGCATCCCAATCCACTTCCATTCCCGCATTTGCTGAAGGCCAATCCTTTACTAGGCCACCATTGTTTGATGGGAAAATTTTTGGATATTGGAAGCTACGTATGAAACAACTCATCATGGCTACAGATATGGACTCTTGGATTGCAATCCAAGACGGTGTGACTTTGCCTATTGATGGAAGAGCTTCCAAATGGACCGATGAGGAAGTAAAAATTGTAAAGAGCAACGCCAAGGCTATGAATTCATTATTCTGTGCTCTTACAGCTTCCGAATATGATAGAGTATTCTCTTGTTTAACTGCCAAAGAGATATGAGATACACTAACATCTATCTATGAAAGAACTTCTCAAGTCCAAGGGACAAGGAGAAATATTTTGATCGGAGAATTGAAAAACTTTAGGATGTTAGAAACTGAAAATATTTCTGAAATGTTTGCTAGATTTTCTAAAATTACTAACGCCTTGAAAGGGCTAGGAAAAGCAATTTCTGAATCTGAGCAGGTCATGAAGATTCTAAGGGCACTACCCGAATCATGGACTCCAAAAATCACGGCAATAGAAGAAGCCAAGGATCTAAACACGTTGAAATTGGAAGATCTTATTAGCTCCCTGATGTCACATGAGCTGATCAAGAAAAGAAACAAAAATCATCACAAAGGCAAAAGAGTCATTGCCTTGAGAGCCGCACAAGACTCGGACGACACCACCTCATCATTTCAAAATGACGATGAAATTTCCTTACTTACAAAATGATTCAGAAAATTTGTAAGGAAAGGTAGAAATTTCAGAAACTTCAAAGAAAGAAATTCCAAAGAGAAAAAGAAAGAAATAACAAAATGTTACCGATGTGGTGGTTCGGGGCACATGTAAGCTCAATGCCCAACGCCCGAAGAAAATAAAGCAAAGGAGCAAAGAAAAGATCGAGGCGACAACAAAAAGTTTCAAAGAAACAAAGGAAGAGGCATGTATGTGAATGAAGAAGAATCTACAACAAATAGCTCTTCAAGTGAAGAATATGAAGCAGATTGCGCAAGAATTTGTTGCATAGCAAATTCTGACATATGCTTTGCAGCCACGGAAATCTTCCAGGATCAAGCTACTTCAACGGACTGCACAAGTAGTCAAGAGGTAACCTCCAAACAGAAATCTTTTTCAATTTTTTCTACAAATGAATGTCTCAAATGTGCTTAGTTAGAAGAACTTCAACAAGCCTATGATTCATTATATGAAGAAATAAAGAAATTAGGAAAAAAGTTTACGATAAAGAAAAGACAATGTGATGCGGTAATAATTGTAAATGGTAAACTTGCTGAAAAATTAGATAAATTAAAAAAATGAAAAGAATACCTTGGAAGTTGAGTTAGAGAAACTCAAAAATGAAAATGAATCATTAAATGAATCACTTGCCAAGTTTTCTAATCCAGGAGAAAATGTGAAAATGTTCTTAAAAATGACAACCCAAACTTGCAAGAAAGGACTTGGGTATAATACATTTGAACAAAAGAAATCTAATACTCCAAGAAACAACGCCAAACCTATTTATACTAAACCTAAGATAAATCAAGTAGTTTGGACCAAAAGACCAACCGAGGAACAAATTACCAAATGGCTCCCTACTTCTAGACTTCCGGGAGCTTGTAATTTTTGCAACAAGTTAGGGCACAAGGTCTATCAATGTAAATTAAGAAAACTGCAAAACCTTGGTGCTAAATTAGTTTGGATGCCGAAAAGCATTGGATTTATGGCTTCAAAGGTAGACCAACATAGACTCCAAAGGATAACTAACCCAAACGGACCCATAAAATGGGTACCCAAAAGGATGAGCTCCACTCGACTTAATTTTTATAGGTTTGTCTTAGAGCTAAGGCCAATGACGTATGGTTTATGCATAGCGGTTGCTCAAGACATATGACAGGAGAAAAACGACTATTTCACAAGATCAACCCATGCAATGAAGGAACAGTAGCTTTCGGAAATAATGAAAAAGGTAAAATAAAAGGTAAAGGAAATGTCTATGGTATTTCAAATGCATGTATTGAAAATATTTTATTTGTTGAAGGACTCAAACACAACCTAATGAGTATTAGTCAATTATGTGATAAAGGATATAAAGTTGTATTTGAATCCTCTATATGTAATGTTATTGATGATGACGAGCACATAATATTTAGTGGCAAAATACATGAAAATGTATATTTGGTTTGCCTTGATGACCTAGAAGGAAAATGTCTAATAGCCATAGAAAATGATCTATGGAAATGGCATACAAGGCTTGGACATATAAATATGTCAAATATTAAAACATTATGAAAAAAGAATTTGGTACAAGGCTTACCGAAGCTCAAATATGACAAAGATAAGATTTGTAAATCCTGTCAACTATCTAAACAACCAAAAATGTCATTTTCGACCAAACAGGAAATTTCAACAACTAGACCACTTGAGTTGCTACATATGAATCTTTATGGGCCATTAGACATTTTAACTCTTAGTGGAAAAAAGTATGTGTATGTAATTGTGGATGATTTTTCTAGATTTACTTGGATTATACTCTTAGCTAGCAAAGATGAAGCATTTTCGATGTTTGTCTCGTTTTCAAATTTGGTGCAAAATGAAAAACAAAGCTCAATCATTTCCATTAGAAGTGACCATGGTGGTGAATTTGAGAATAGTCGATTCATAGAACTTTGCAATGAAAAAAGAATTCACCATACATTTTCTGCACCAAGAACTCCTCAACAAAATGGAGTTGTTGAAAGGAAAAACCGGACAATACAAAAAATGGCTAGAACCATGCTAAATGAGAGCAAATTATCCAAGAGATTTTGGAGTGAAGTTTTAAGTACAACTTATCATGTATTAAACCGAGTTACCATTAGAGCAATATTGAAAAAGACCCCATATGAACTTTGGAAGGCCAGGAAACCAAACATATCATATTTTCATACTTTTGGATGTACCTGTTATGTATTAAATAATGGAAAAATAAATTTTGGAAAATTAGATGCCAAAAGTGATGAAGCTATTTTCTTGGGTTACTCATCAAATAGCAAAGCATATAGAATTTTCAACAAAAGAAATAAAACAATAGAAGAATCAATACATGTTGTTTTTGATGAATTTAACCAAATTCCGAGAAAGGAGGATGAACTAAGTGACGCAGATGATACAAAAGCAAAACAACAAGAACAACAAAAGGAAACCGAGCTCAAACCAGAAAACTCCATGGAGGAAGAGGTAAGTGAAGGTAATGATTCCTACAAATCTCCAATTGATTTAAAATTCAAAAATGCCCATCCAATTGAGCAAGTCATTGGAAATATTTATGAAGGAGTAAAAATTAGGAGATCAAAGCAAAATATTTGTGGACAATATGCATTTGTGTCAAAAATTGAACCAACTACCATTGAACAAGCTCTTAATGATGAAAACTGGGTCATTGTAATGCAAGAAGATCTAAATCAATTTGAAAGAAATAATGTATGAAATTTAGTTCCTAGACCAAATGATTATACCATTATTGGTACCAAATGGGTATTTAGGAACAAATTGGATGAAAGCGGACTTGTAATTAGAAACAAAGCTAGACTAGTAGCCAAAGGGTATTCCCAGGAAGAAGAAATTGATTTTGAAGAATCATATACACCTGTGGCTAGATTAGAAGCCATACGCATCTTACTAGCATTTGCTTCTCATATAAATTTCAAATTGTTTCAAATGGATGTGAAAAGCGCATTTTTGAATGGATACTTGAATGAAGAAGTATATGTTGAACAACCCCCTGGATTTGAAGAAAAGGATCAATCAAAATATGTTTATAAGCTGACCAAAGCATTATATGGACTAAAACAAGCTCCAAGAGCTTGGTATGAAAGGTTAAATAGATTTTTGATTGATCATGAATTTCAAAGAGGGAAAGTTGATACTACTTTATTCATTAAGTATGAAAGTAAAAATATTTTAATTGTGCAAATCTATGTAGATGATATAATATTTGGTGCTACTGATGAAACTCTGTGCCAAGAATTTTCTAAGATCATGCAGAGCGAATTTCAAATGAGCATGATGGGAGAACTAAATTTCTTCCTTGGACTGCAAATCAAGCAACAAAGCGAAGGAATATTCATAAATCAGTCCAAGTACGTCAAAGAAATGCTAAAGAAATTTGGAATGCAAACTACTAAAGGAGCAAATACTCCAATGAGTTCAACAATCAAGATCGACACAGACGAAAACGGTAAATGTATCGATCAAAAGCTTTATAGAAGTATGATAGGATTATTGTTGTATTTAACTGCTTCTAGACCAGATATTCTTTTCAGTGTTTATATGTGTTCTAGATTCCAAGCATGCCCTAAAGAATCACATTTATTGGCTGTAAAAATAATTTTTACATATTTGATAAATACCACTAATCTTGGACTATGGTATCCAAAGGGATCAACATTTGACTTAATCGGCTACTCGGATGCGGATTTTGCCGGCTACAAAGTAGATAGAAAAAGTACTAGTGGAACCTATCAATTTCTTAGAAATATGTTGGTTTCATGGTATTCAAGGAAACAAACTAGTGTTGCTCTATCTACGGCAGAAGCCGAATATATAGCCGTCGGAAGCTGTTGTGCCCAACTACTTTGGATGAAACAACAATTGAAAGATTATGGCATTGATTATTATAATATTCGTATCAGATGTGATAACACAAGTGCCATATATTTGAAAAAAAATCCTGTATTGCATTCTAGAACCAAGCATATAGATGTAAGACATTATTTTATTCGAGAACATGTTGAAAATCATGATGTTTGTTTAGAATATGTGAAACTAAGGATCAAATTGCTGATATATTTACCAAGCCCTTAGCAAAGGAATCATTTTACAAAATTAGAAATGAAATGGGGATGATTGAATTAAATTAGGAAAATTATACAGGAAAATCAAGTCCAAAAAGGGTCAAGATCAATGAGTCAAGTTGACTCCGCGCACGCGACCATCCGTCTTCCCTTATTTCTTCTTCTTCTCCTCTCTTCTTCCCTTCATCTCCTTCCCGCGCCCAGCTCTCTCTCTCCGATTCTCTCTTCTTCTCCTCATCTCCTTCCCGTGTCTAGCTCTCTCTCTCTCTCTCTCCATTCTCTCTCGTCCTCTCTCAATCTCTGTTCTCTCCCTCTCTCTCTCTCAATCTCTCTCATTATCTCTCTCTGTCTTCCTCTGTCTTCCTCTCTCTTAATCTCTCTCTGTCTTCCTCTCTCTTTGTTTCTCTTCTCTCAATCTCTCTCTCTGTCTCTCTCTCTGTCTCTCAGTCTTTCTCTCTCTTTGTCTCTCAATCTCTCTCTCTCTATATCCTCTCAGAAATCTCTCCATTCCTCTTTTAAATCTCAAAATCCAACTCAATGGCTCCTAAATCCAGACTTCCCAAACTAGCGGTATCTAAACCTTCTTTGAGGCCTGTACCTAGACCTTCAGAATCAGCCACGGAGGAAATTCCCAGGAGGCAGAGAACTCCTGCAAAACGGGCTAGGGAAGAACCTTCAACTTCAACAAGTCGAAGGGTTAGATTTCAGACTGCCACCCCATCCTCAGCTCGAGCTCAGAGGTCAGAAAGTCAACCTCAAAGTTCAGATGCTGGAGAAAGAAGAACTCCAGCCACAAAAGGACAAGTTCTGAAAATGCCCACAACCTACTTCAAAACCGAGCTTCAGTATAGTAGATTTTACAAGCATTTTTATGAAAGAAAGGTATTTGTCCCAAAGATCATCGACTTTAAATTCCTCAGTGATTATGAGTTTGACATAGAAGAACTATTAGATCACCAGGGCTGGACAAGACTGCTGAAGACAAATGAAAGAATATATCCTGATCTGACTAGGATATTCTATTATTTGTGGGATGATGTAAATTTTTCAACTTTCGTGAAAGGAACCGAAATGTTTTTGGGGACAATGGTAGCTCCAGATCAAACAGAAGCAGAGATACAGATCGCCAGAATTCTCGAAGTTCCATTCGAAGACGAGCGAATCCCTGCATATCTCACTTTAGACAGAATGTACAATGAGCTGACTCGAAGTAACAAATATCATCCAGGAACTAAATTCCTGCATTACATGGACCTCTCCCCACAGCTATGAGTCCTTAGGCTACTCATCGCCCACTGCATCTATCCAAAGGGCGATGGTAGAAACCAGTTAAACCCGTAGGAGGCCGGCATTCTTTGAAAGGTAGCCAATAAAGTCAAGGTCAGTCTACCAAGACTCTTTCTAGAAGCCTTGGCATCTCGAAAGGATAACCCTCGAGGAGTTTTACCTTACGAGACATGGATCACGAGGATCCTAGAACACTATGGAGTGGACATTGACGGTGAACCCTTCGAAGTCCCAAAATCCACAAATGCCATCAATAAGGCATTGCTCCAAAGGATGAAAATCAATTTGGAGCATTTCAGAGCAGAACGGATTTAAGAAAGGATGGGAGAGCCGACTCCAGAAGAGGCAAGACAAGCACAAGCTGAGGGGGAGAGCCCCCGCCATCTCTAGAAGCCCAACCAGGTCTGCCACAGGCTGAGGAGCAAGCCTCACCTGTATCTCACGGCTCTTGCTCACCTCATGGCTCGCAAATCCCGATCTTGCACCCCATCCTCCATCGTGGGAAATCTTAGTGCATGCCATTCGAGTCCATCTCGAGCAGCTCGAAGATCGCCTTACTAGCCATATAGTCAGGGTTCAAAATGCCATCCACGACATGCATTCACGCCAGGATCGTATCGATCGCGAGCTTCGAACCATCCGCTACCATTTGGCGTCCGGGCATCATCGCAATCGGCCTATACCAGAACTGGATCCATTTGATTCCGGATTAGTTCATCGAGATCCTACCCCTGCACCCGTTTCCAAATTTCTACTCATCGAGATCCTTCTACTCATTTTTGGTAATTGAATTTCATTTTGAATGATTGACAAAAAGGGGGAGATAGGATAGGTTTGGTTGAGTTTTAGGACATAGATCTTCAAGTTTATTTTTGGGTTGGGTAGCTTGTATATAGGTTTCTTTTTACTTTGCACTGTAATCTGTATGAATTTTGATAATATAAATTATGTTTTATGCTCTGATATCTGTTTCATGCTCTGTTTTGAAAGATATTTGATGCCCTGTTTTGAAAGTTATATGAATATGCCTTTTTGAAAGGTACAAACTCAAATTAATTTTGTCAATCATCAAAAAGGGGGACATTGTTGGAAACAATAGTTAAAACAAAAACAAATTGACCAAAGCATAAGTTTTGATGATTAACAAATACAAATTTGAGTATGATATGATTACTAATAAATTTAATAAATGTCTTTAAGGAATGAAAAATCAGCCCAACTCGATCTCCAAGTCGACTCCAACTTCGACTTAGAGCGAAGTCGATCTCGAAGTTGACTCCACAAGCGACTTCAACAGGTACAGCGTTGAAATTGAGGTGTTGAACAACCGAAGTCGCAGATGAAGTCGACTCCACTTGCGACTTGAGGCCAAGTCGCAGATGAAGTCGACTCTAGTATCGACTTAAAGCGGCATTTTCTCTCCAGCGTTGATTTTGGAAGTCAAAACCACCGAAGTCGCAGTCGAAGTCGACTCCACTTGCGACTTGAAGTCAAGTCGCAGATGAAGTCGACCCCAGAATCGACTTGAAGAAACTTCTTCCTTTCAAAGCTAAAATTGTGCAGCAAAACATCTGAAGTCGCAGCCAAAGTCGACTTCACATGCCACTTGGGTAAAGTCGCAGGCAAAGTCGACTCTAGCATCAACTTCAACACTATGAGACAGATTCTCAAGCTCAAAGTAAAGCACAAGTCCATTTCAAGATGAAGACAACTCAAGTTTATCAAACCTGAGTATAAGAAGACTAATTCAAGGTTAAAGTAAGCAAGGCACATGAATTCATTCCAAATCAAAGTTGGATTTGTCCATACAAGATTCAAGTTCTCCAAGTTTACGAGACTTAAAGCTAATTCTATACAAATAAAGCTTCTAGTATTGAAAGACAAGAAAAGAAGAAGAAATCAAGCAAACAAGAGTTATACCAACAAAGATCAAACTGACTTGGCACAAGAAAAAAGCCAAGTCGCATATCAAGTCGACTCCAAGATCGAATTGAGGTCAAGTCGCACCCCAAGTCGACTCCAAGATCGACTTGAGGCCAAGTCTCAAGTCAAGTTGACCTAGAAGATAGACTTGGAAGTTGAAGAACAGCCAAAGTCGCACACGAAGTCGACTCCAGCATGCGACTTGGGCGAAGTCGCACACGAAGTCGACACCACCTGCGACTTGGAGACATAACGTTCGAATTTTTGAACGTTGGAACATTTATTACGCGCCAACCAACTCTATAACGTTCAAAATTTTCCCTCCTCTATATATAGACACTCAAGCAAACGTGGATACACAAAAAAAAAGAAAGAGTTGAAAAAGAGGAAAGAAGTGCTACTAAGAGCTTTTATCTACTTTTCTCTACAATTGAGTGATCTATTCACTTTCAAAGGAAGAACAAGCTTTAAAGTTGCAGTTTGCTTCAACGAAATACGATTGGTTGCTTCTAAAGATTCTTCCTCGAGCTGAAACTTGCTACACAAATCAGTAAAGTGTAGATTTCTTCTATTTTCATATTGTTGTTTGTTTTTGGTGCTTGGTTTGAGTTTTGTGGTTCAAACCAAGACATTACAAGTAGAGTTGTGATTGGAGTGTGACTCATCACCTACTTGTGTTGATTGTATATGCCCCCTAGAGCTAGAATCTAGAAGAGAGCAGAGGCTCTGGTTGTATATGCCCCCTAGAGCTAGAATCTAGAAGAGAGCGGAGACTCTAGTTGTATTCGTGGAATACATAGTGGAACCCAAGTCACAAGGGTGTGTGAGCTTGGAAGAGTAGAGTAGGAAAAGGTTGCCCGAACCACTATAAATCTTGTCTACTGTTCTTCATCATCGCTTTCATTATCTTATTGCTCTCTATCTGTTACATTCAAGGGGATTAAAACTTTAAAGGGGTTAAGTTTTGATTTACAAAAGAATTATCTTTTTGAACCCAATTCACCCCTCCCCTCTTGGGTTTTGCCATTAACTCGGGACCAACAACAACATTTGTCACAAGTGAAAGCTCTTATTGAATACTTGAAGAAGGAAATCGTTAAAGCTGAAGATAAACAGTAGACTGCCACAAATCGACTTGTTACTTCAAAGGAAAGCCTTTGTCATTTTGAAAAACTTATTGACAATCTTTCTTTAGATCTTTCAAAGCTTCAGTGTTCTCCTAAATTTTTATTGGAGTTTAAAAGAACACAATTACCCCACATATCAGATCAACTAACTTCTCTTTTGGATTTGGCTAGCCGATCTTTGTAAATTGGCGCTAATATTTTTTAAAAGTAATATTTTTTTAAGAACTCTCCATTTATTATCATTAAATATCTATTTCCTCTATTTATGAGACGATATGCACTAGTTGAGTATACTTTATCAATAATGAACGGAACTTCTCATTTATAATCAAAATTTCCTTTTGGCTTCTTTGTTATTAGTATTGGCCTTTTAACAACTAATACTAAATTTCTTTTTTGAAAATTCTTTGTCTTATTTTGCTACCACTAGCTGTCGTCATTCTTGCTTGATATATTTCTGTCCTTTGTTGTGCTTCTAGCTTTTTTGATCCAAAGACTCAAGTTCTTGTAAGCAGAGTTTGATATTCTCGTCAATCATCATATGTGTTTGAAGCACTACTCTTAAAGATGGAATATGAATTTCAATTGGTAATATAACTTCACATCTGTAAACTAATGAAATGGAGTTTCTTGAGATGTTTCTCAAACTGTAGTTTAGTAAGCCCAAAGTGCTTCTGAGAGTTTTTCATGCTAATCTTTTTTATTCTTTCCAATCATCTTTTAAAATTTTACAGATTGTTTTATTGAAAGCTTCAGTAAGACCGTTTTCAGGTGCATAATATGCTGTAGAGGAATAGTGTTGAATCTCATAATTTCTACAGAATTTATTAAACTTTTGATCTCGAAAGTGATCCCATTGTCGTGCATAAAAAAACATAGTACTCTAAATTGTCATATGACCTTATTTTTTAGAAATTGTAAAATTCATGATGTTCTTATTTGAGCTAAAGATGTTGATTCTACCCATTTTGAAATTAATTGGTTGCTGTAAAAATGAATCGGTGACCTTTTGATGTAGGAAAATTTATATGACCAATGATGTCCATGCTTCAAATGGCCAAGAAGCAGTTGTCGGATGTAAAGGCTTTTGGAGCTTGATGAATAAAATCTACATGAAATTAAATGCCTTACATCATTTGACAAATTTGATGGAGTCTTTTACTATAGTAGGCCAAAAAAAATCCACTCTTCGAATTCAATCATACAACTTTGAACTAGTTGATGTGCTCCACGTGTCCCCTCATGAGTGTGAAAAAACACTTCATTTGTCTCATGGCTTGATAGAAACCTAAGTAGAATTCCATTAAATGACTTTCGATATAAAGTATTTGTTTTAAGATCATAATGGAAACTTGGTACTCCTTTCTAAAGCTAACTTTTTCTTTTTGATCTTTAGGTAAAATACCAAATCTTATATAATCGAGAAACCGGACCATCTAATCAGTAACTTCACAATTTTTTATTTGTAGTTATTCATTAACTTGATGACATTCCGAACTTTAAAAGCTTTCATTGATTTCACCTTTGGAAAGTATTAATCTTCTTTCATGTATCATCATAGTAGGTATATTAGTTTGAGGATCTTCTATAGGTGTCATAGATGTTGCAAGGCCCGCAAGAGCATCCACTTTCATATTTTGTCCTCTTGGAATATGTTCAACTTCAACCCATGAGAACCTCTCCAATAGGCTGGTTGGTTTTAGATGATAAGACAATAATTCAGATTTATTTATTTCATAAATTTCTTTCATATGATTTATATTAAGCTTGGAATCTTCATATATTGACATATGCTTGATTCTCACCTCCTGTTCTATCTCTAAGCCAATGGTAACAGCTTGATATTCTGCTTCATTATTTGTAAATACTTTTGTTATAATGAATTAATAAGGAATCATTTAATTTTTTGGAGATATAAATATAAGCCCAACTCCTACTAGGATTGCACCATTACTTACATTTTGTGACGCTCCATCAAAGTATAACTACCACTCCTTTTGTTTTTGATTTATTGTTCACAATCTCACCGCAAGTATACAGTAAATTGTAGTATATAAATTTTCGATCTGCCGAGAATTCGGGATTATAAACTTTGCTTTTTAAACACTTCTTATTGAATATAAAGAGAATAAAATGGAATAGAAAGTAGAAAAGTATGAAGAGAAAATAAAATTGAAAACTAAAATGGGTATTAGAAAACAAGGATGCGAATACCCGAGGTCTAGGGTTTGACATGCTTCTTTTGCAGCTAGTAGTGATATAATCATTTAATCCAGATATTGTTTGTTAAAGAAGAACAAATTCTAATTTATGTTTGCACCTTCTCTTGAAGCCTACAAGACGCACCCTAATTTCTTTAACCATCTATTCTTATGGGATTAAGTTAATTAGAATCCATTAAGTTCTATGACTTGTTCATAAAATTCCTCATGCTTATTATGTCTATTCTCATGATTTTAGATTTTCAGGTTTAATGTCTTAATTATCGTATATTGGATTTCTACCTCTCAGTTCCATTACCTAATATATGACATCATGCCAAAGTATGATCTCATGTACAAAACAAGCATTAAAATTATAAGATATTAAATTAACAATAATATCTATTATAAATAAATGAAAACCACACATCATGCTGTATTGTACGCGTGCTACATCCTAAATCTTAAATTTAAAGTTTAACAAAGCATGTTTAAGTCTAAAATAAAATTAAAATTCAAACCCGTCTTAAACACGACAATTAAAATTAAAAAGGAAAAGAGAAAGAAAAACTTATTGGTTAGAAACCCCAGTGGTGTGTCGACCGCTCCACGCAACTTGCCGCTTCCCCTCTTGCCCGATGCTCTCCACTTCGCTGCTCCTCTCTTTCTCATCTCTCCTTTAATTCTTCATGTAATTTTCTGTTCTCCTTCCTACTGCCCAGCCTCCCTTTTTATAGCTGAGCTACAACTGTGCATCATGAATCCCCTAATTGAATAAGGATTTAAATTACGTAATCCCCGTGCTTACATGGACTGCTAATCCGTCTTGAGCAACTGTTGCTCGAGAGGGACTGAAATTGCACAGTTGAGCTATTTGGAGACTTTAATGGATGGGACGGCTGAGATGCATTATTTGAGGCCGTTGATTTACATGGGAGGTGCTTTCTGCATTGCTGGACGATTTTTTGTTTTTGCAGCTTAAAATGAATGGACCGGTGATATTTAATTTGCATCCAACTAGTTGGACATGATCAAGCATGGGTATTTTTTCTTGGGCCCACAGTTGGGTTTAAATGGAAGGCTTGGACAGTTGTGATGCAGCTTGGCTTTTTGAACGGCTGAATTTCTGGACGTGATATTTTCTGCTGCTTTAATTAATTAAATGCATAGCTTGGATTACATATGGACGGTAGGATTTCTGGATCTCAATGTGGACGGCTAGGATTAAATGGGCAGTTCTGAAATTTTGGTTTGATGCCATTTATTTCTGGACGTGGATAGCTTGATGATGGATGGCTGAGACTGGATGATTGGGAGGATAGCTTTGAATGGTGGGATTTGATTTAATTGACTGAAATAGTGGCCTAGTTTTCTGCATGGTTTGGAGTTGATCTGGTTTATGGACGGTTGAATGATTGGAGATAAAATTCTAGTTTTAAATGGTGGTCCCTATGTGATCATGGAATTTATGCTGCTTGCTTGATATTAAATGGTGGATCCCACGCTAAAATATGTTAGCCTGCATAAAATAAATATTTAAATTATTAATTGATCAAACAAACAAGTGTCCACATTATTCGAATCCCAATTATTGAAGCAGTTATATAAAACACAATTTATTTCAAGGCAACAAATAAAAAAAAATGCAATTTCAAGCTAAAAAGATCTCAAAATTTTTTGAAATAAATATTTAGTACCCAAATGTTGCAAAGACATATTTTAACATAAAATTCACATTAAACTCAAATAATTCCCAGCCAAATTAGTATAAAATGCTCACAAAATATATTATTAATTGCCAATTATCATTTATACATATGACTTGATTATCTAGCAAATTATCATTTAAGTTATCTCCAAAAAAAAAAGGCATGTGCAACCAAGAAATCAGCTAAAGCCTAACCTTTTACTGCCTTTTGAGAGACACACAATATCAAATTGGGAAAGTAGGATAGTTCATTTTGCTAGCTTAGCATTAAGTGATCCTGCTTTAGTAACCAAAATTTTCAATGAATTATTTTGGATACTAGGTATACATTATTAGTTAATAAATAATGTCTTAATTTCTTAACAGTGTACATCAATGCCAAACATTTCTTTTCTATTCGCGTATGATTGAACTCTACTCCTTATAATTTTTTACTTAAATAATATAAGACTACTTCTTTTTCTTCATCATTATTTTGAGCAAGTAATGCCCTTAGTAAATATTCCAGAGCACATGTATATAATATGAAGAATTTACCTTGTACGGTGCTCCAAGCACAGGAGGATTTGTAAGATATCTTGTTATTTCTATCAATGCATTTTCATAGGCACTGTCCTATACAAAATTTGTGTTTTTCCTCATCATGTGTGTAAAAGGTTGACATCTTCCAATAAGATTTTCTATAAAACGTCTGATATATGCTGACCATCTTTGCAATGCCCTCAATTCCTTTAAATTAGTAAGAGATTTCATTTCAATGATAGCTTTAGTTTTTGTTGGATCGACTACTAATATGTCTTTCTTTATAAAAAAAAACCTAAAAAATTTTCAAAAGTTACTCCAAAAAAATATTTTAAAGGATGTATTTTTAAGTTAAATTGTAACCTTTGAAAAAATTTTCAAAAATTTTCAAGATGATTTTCTTCGTTATGTCCTTTCACCACCAAATCATCCACATAGCATTCTACAATTTTGCATAGCATGTCTTTAAAGATTTTGGTTATTGCTCTGAAAGGCATTATTGTATAACAATAAATTCAAAATGGGGTCCGAAAGGATATATGATTTTCATCCTTTGAGAACATTTTAATTTGATTATATCCTAAAAAGAAATCCATAAATGACATAATTTCGAAGCCATAAGAATTGTCCACCATAATTTTTGATATAGGTAGTAGAAACTCATGTTTCGAGCATGCATTATTTAAGTCACAAAAGTCTATGCAAACTTGTATTTGTTCATTTTTCTTAATAACTGACACGATATGTGCTAACCATTCAGGATGTTTCTTTTCTCGAATAAATTCAGTATCTTTTAATTTTTGAACTTCAATATCTATTTTATCATTACTTCAAGATGAAATCGTCTTTGCATTTCTTTATTTGGCTTGCATCATCTCGAATGTTTAGTTTATGAATAGCTACATCAGTATTTAATCCTGACATTTCTACATAATTTCATGCAAAAAAATCAATCAAATATATGTCGAAATTTCTTTTCCATTCAATAGCATAGGGCATGGATTTTTGTCGGTGCCTAAATTAAACTCCTTGACACAGTCTTAAGTTGGAAGCTTGACATCGACTTCATCTTCACTTTTATCAAAGTGAACAGCTAATTCTTTAAGATAGAAGGGGTTAGAAGCATATTGTCTATCCATCTTTTCATTTAACTCTTCATTCTCTATAATTGTAGGCATATCTTCTTCTGTAATCACCAGCACTTCAAAATTAGCCAAATTTACTTTAGGATCCCAAACATTCATGTATATAGAGCTTGTTTCATCATCAATATTATTTTTAGTCATGTGATCAAAGTGATATCCTACATCATATGTCATGCAAATCAAGCGCCCAATTTCATTCCGTTCAGATTGTTACTCTTGACTTAACCACAAGGTGGCTCGGGTTAAGAATTCCTCTTCCATTCTTCAAACCCTTTGGGCATTGAAAATTATAATCCATATTCTCCATCGTTTGCTTCACAATTTTGTTGTAGTTATCGAAATTTAGAATTCCATTTGAAATAAACAAACCCAAGGAGAATTTTTCGAATAATTTGGCTCAGCAGAAAACTATTGACTTTTTATTCTTTGGGTAAGGAACAATAAAAATTATATATCTCTTTATCTTTAATGACCATAAAGGGTTTTAGCAGTGACAACGGAAAATCAATTCCAAAAATTTCAGTTTTCAATGATTCAATGATCATATTCACTAAACTTTTTCTTTTTTAAATCAGTTAATTTTTATACCTTTTTGGGATTCGGTGCAAGCATCCATCTCCTTATTCTCTTTTCTTCTTTATGAATCTCCTTTTCAGATACTTTAGTTGATTCCTTTGACCTCTTTTCTATACTTTCTTTTATTAATATGTTTATCTTTGTTTTTCTTTGATAAAGTCTTACATCTGTAAATAGACCTCACAACCTTTCAATCATCTTTCATTTGCAAATACATGACACTCTTTTTCATCATTATTGACATATTTGAAACATTAATGTAAAGTAGACGGAACCACAAAGTTTTCATGGATCCACGATCATACTAGTATCAAATTATAGAAAATCTCAGTATCAATTACATAACAAGTTATATAGGATTTCAAGCTACCTAATTGCAACAGAATTTTTATGTTTCCTAGAGTATCTTGCAATTGAGGATTGTATGGTTCAATGATAGTGGAAGACATGCTCAACTGATTAATAGGTATCCCAAAAAATGCTAGTGCCCTTAAGGGCATTATATGAACTACAGATCTAGGATCTATTTAAACCCACGATAAGCATACTTCTCACATAATGTATAATGTAAAAGGGATGATTATGCTTAATATCCTCCTTGGTGAATGTTATACTTGTCAATTTATTCATTTTAATAGTATGACATTTTTCACATTTTTTGGGTTTTGCTTATGCTCGGTTAACATGTGGAGTGTAAGCTTAGGCTACCAACAACATTTTTGCTAAACCTTTTCTAATTTGAGGAGATAGACGCGATAAGTCATAAACATAAATTTTCATTGGGACATGAGCAAGCTATTCAATTATCATAATTAACAAGCTCATTTATTTTAAAATATTTATTTCTTGATGAAGAAGGTGTATTTGAATGGACTATCACAGAGGTTATGTTGGGCTCATTATATTTCTTATGATAGTCAAAATTAAATCCAGTTCTTCCTCTCACTTCATACACCTTTTTGCTTGATTCGGTCTTTTGTACTTTCTCATTTGCTTTTTTTCCCACCTCATGAATCTTTTTACTACTTTCTCTTTTTCTAGTTCTTTTACCATAACCATATTTGTTGAAACACTTGAGGTTGTTCCATTTTCAGGATATGAATTTGTTGAAGAAATTGCCAAAAACTTTCATCTTCCTTCAGATGGTAGGTTTCATCTATCATCAGCCTAGTTCCTGGTCTAAGAAAGGAGATGAGACTTGGAGAGTTCTCGTCTCAATCATATGAAGTTAATTCTATACCGGGAACTACCCTGTAACACCATGGAATTTGAAAAGACTGAGGAACTAAATTTCTATCTTCAGTGTAATTATTTCCCACCAAATAAGTTCTTAAAAGAGTTGGCTTGATGGCTCATTTTTTCATCCTTCATTTTCTTGGCTTCTTTAAAAATTGTATACCTCTATTTCAACAAATGTCATCATATCATTTATCATTTCTAAATTTACCTCACTCCCCCATGATATTAAATTTATAAGATCTTCATTGAAGTTTATAAAATCTTCATCATATATTATATTGTCGTCGAATAAAAAAAATTCTTCTCACCACATAACATCACTTTTCTTTTCAACTAATTTTCAAGATGAGAGCCTGATATTATGGTTACGTGTTTAACCTCAACACTTTCTGCGTCTGAGTCGTCCATAGCTTCTTCCACTATATCAGTCCAAGACTTGCTAGTAATTTAGGCAACATGAAATCTTTTAAGGTAAGAGAATGTCTAATTTCGCTTGATATTGGTTGATTTTCTGACTTCTCTATTTTCTTTCTCCTTAAGCATGTCTTCTTAACATTCAGTGGCTTTTTCTTTGGTTGACTTGAATCTTGATTTTCTTCTTTTAGCAAATTGGGACAAAGCTAGAGAAAAAATCCATCAGAGAGGTTATGTGGCACTAAGTCTTTGGTAGGAGCCTCCAAAGATTCATACTTGAATTTAATATCAGGATCATTACTGCTTTCAAATATGGGTGTAATTGGATTAAATGCTCCAAAATAAATAGAAATCAAATTTTTTATGACTTTTTTATCTTCTACTTCTAGAGTAATTGTGCCTACATTGATTAGTTCCTGAACTTTATCTTCCAAAACATAATATCCTTAAGAATATGCCTGACTATTCTGTGATCTGGGCAATACTTGGGATCATTAGTTTTGAACTCCCCTTCAGGACGCATGGCGATAATATAAATTTTTCACCTTCCAAAAGGAATCTCATAATATCCCCCAATTGACTAACATTGTATGTGTATGTCTTGGAGAGTCTCTTTTTAAGCGATATTAGCTTTCTTCTTTAGGTGTTTTCTCTTTCTCCTTCTAGTCTTTTTTTCATTTTGAGATTATCTATTGTTGTTATTTATACTCCACCCTTGTTGGAGACTTGCATGATTAATGATTCTTTCTTCAATTGTGATGAGTCAATCTTCCGAGTAGCAAACGTTTCTCTGCAGCAATCTTCTATCATGATTTCTGCATTGCAAGCTACTTCTACAAGCTCATTCATTATCTTCACTTTAAATCCAAAAAATTTATGCCTAAGTTTGTTGTTCATTTTATTTTTACGCATCTCCACCAAAGTGTCTTGAGAAAGACCTTTAGGACATCTGATAGCAAGAACCCTCCACCTGATGAATTCTCTAGCAAACTCTATAAATTTTTGTCTAGTTCCCATTGAGCAGTAAAGACACTATTACTTTTATAAAAAATGTGTTAAAAATTTTCTTTCCATATCATCCCACGAATTGATGAACCCTCTAAGCAACATTGAATACCAATCAAATGTTGTATTTGTCAATGTGCTGACAAAAAGTCGTATATGAAGGGCATCATTACTTGCTATACTGTCAGTCAATGCATGAAAATGACAGACATGTAAACATGGAGAGCCTTTTCTATCGTAAGTTTGAAGAGTAAGAAAATTAAATTTTGGAGGATACTCAACATAATCCATCCATTAAGGATATGGTGGAGCAATTCCTTTTTCCCATGCGAGCATCTTCTTTGGCTAGTTCAAGAAGTTGCTCGACCTCTTTTTGTGATACTGATGCTTCTTTAGCTTTTGTATTTCCAGAAAAAGTTTCTCCCTTCTTCTAATTTAACAGTAGCTAACCCTTTAATATAAAGATAGTTTGTTCCAAATCAGCTATTTTATTTTCAGTTACCTCTTTTTAAGAAACTTTGTCCTCCTTCTTGTGAACTTGTGTCTCACTTTGTGACTCTTCTGCATTTACCATATTTACTCCCATTTTAGTTTGGACAGAGGTTGTTCCAGTATTGTTTGCCTTTACCAGGCTTCACCTTCACCTAATATATATTTTTCATTTTGGCGAAACAGAGCTTCTAATAATGCTTTTATTTTTTTCTATAACAGTCACAGTCATAGAAAAATATTCATTTTCTTTATAAATCCATCTTTAAGACACTCACAAATTGGGGTGATGAACTAGTCTTTGTTGATGTGACCAAGATGACTTAGAGTTGCAGATTTTTCTTCCAACTTTCTACTTCTGCTTTTCTTCCTTGGTAAACCTTTGTTTAGGTACACCATTCGTAGGGAATTTTGCTTAATTGACATAGTGATGCTTGTATGCAATTTTGTCCAAATATTGAGTTCCGCCACTTACTTTATAATTTAGATGCAACCTAATTGGCATTTTTCTCTTAATAAGAATGTAGGTGAGGGATCCCATCATTGAATTTCGCTAGTCGTGGACCCCAACTTTTTCTGTGATAACTTAGGTAGCTATGATATGGAATTTCTTCAATAAAAATCTTTTAAAGGCCCAAATCTGTTTTGAAATACACCATTAGTGATTAGAGCATGAAGATGCACTCTATTTCTTTATTTTGATTTCAAAAGTGAAAATAGTGAGAAAGACACAAAATCAACATTTCTATGGATGAAAGGCCTTTTTAGTTATCTTCAAGTAGAACAAGATACTTGAGAACTCATGCGCTAGGTTGAACTGTTTGCTTCTAAGGGATCAAATGAAGATCATGGTTAACTTTAGTGCAAAAGTTTTGGCGACCATTCCATCGTTGTATAGCAAGTTTTTTGAGAGATCTCCTTTTACAACACCTTTCATATTACCCATCTTCCCATCTCTATATGAAAAAGTAGGCAACCTGGGTCACAATGACCCTTCCCGTATGGCGCATGCGGTGCGAGATCAAAGTCTTAGTTAACCTTCATGCGCGATGGGATGAGTAGCATTAAGATGATTGTGCTCCACTTTGACTTCCACTGGACCTAATATCCATGCTTGAACTTTCTTATTTTGCAGGAAAGCTTTATATTTTTGTTGTTAAACTTCAAGACGAGCTTTGTAGGAGAAGACACCATGTTCATGGAGCTTTCAACTAGAGATGAAGAGTACAGAAAGCCAAATACCATTTCCCATAGACAGCGCCAGAAATTTGTAGACAGAAAAATTTGATGAGACTTTTGATCCCACCCTTCCTAAATTCCTATAAAAGAAAATTACAAAGAAGAAAAGGAAATTTAGAAATCTCCCTTTTGCATTGAAATTTTAGAACTTGTACAAGCTCAAATTAAATTACTTATAATGAAAATGAAACAATTTAATCTATAGTCTTCTCTCCGATCCATGATAATTTCTTCAAAATAAATGGAATTTCTGGAATTTCTCCCGCAGAGTATGGACTTAAATTCAGCATATATTTTTTTACCCCCTCGTTTTTTAATCACGGCCTTTTATAATCATCAACTTCAAGGCAACTGTCATGGTAGTGGCTTAAGTTGTGATGGGTGGATGGTGGCTTGAGTTATAATGGGTAGTTATTGTGACTTTCAATCAGTTATATATCATGTCACATGACATGAAGAATTTATTAATCATAGGCCACATAATATTAATATTTGAGACACATGTACTTATAAAATAAAAAATTATTTATCAACAGTGAGTGAACTCAACTTGGGCTTTAACTCCACTATATGTTGATACTAAAAAACTTCAAGTCTTCCTCTTTTTTTCTTTCTTCTCTTCAAGTCTTACTCTTGGATCGACTTCATGTGAGACTTGACCCAGGTCACATGTGAAGTTGACTTGGGGAGCAACTTCAGTTATGATACTTAATAGAATTTTCATTCCTTATCTTAAACCTTCAATTCCTAAGTCTGAGTGAACTTTGGATCTGACTTCACATAAGTCGTATGGTGAAGTTGACTTGGCTTGTGACTTTATTTCTCAAGCATTAGTTAGATGGATCTTGAGCCGCCTAATGGATTTCAAGTCATATTGTGAGTCAATTTTATTTTACAACTTCACCCAAGTTGCAGGTTGAGTCGACTTGGGGTACGACTTCGACTTGTTAAGCTTCCACTTTTTTCTCTCTATCTCCAAAAATTTGTTTGAAGTTGACTTGAGATATTGACTTGACTCAAGTCGAACTTGTGATTGACTTAGCATTGCAACTTTGATTGGTTTCATTTGAATTCCAAAATTCTAAATTTAAACACTAAATCAAATGCATTAGTACCTTTAATGTTCTTAAATTTGGTTGTTAATCATCAAAACTTAAGTATATCTTGATTTGCAATTCAACCCATTGAGTTCACACTATCCACTAGTAAATTTTAAAAGTTAACTTTGAAAATCTCAAGATAAATTCTTCATAATCGATAATAAATTATTTCGCCTACACTTGATATACTGTTAATCAAATGAAAATTAATGGTGAAAAGATTAATGATGTTTCTATTATACAAAAAATATCTTAGATCTATAATTCGAAGATTTAACATGACATGCTAAATGAAAAATCTAAATATTTATCTAATATATCTATTGATGAAGTGATAGGCTCATTAATGGTACATGAAATTAGAATAAACTAGTGCTCAACTAAAGAGTAGGAGTTGGAAGTAAAACAAAATTTTGATGATGCAATAGCCAAAAGAGGTGGAGGTGTTATACATGGTAGAAATTGAGGTAGTCAAAGAAGAGATTTAATGTAATGAATCACATAGAGATAATCAAAATAAAAAACTAAATCAAAATAAAGAAGACAATTGTGGACATGGACATGGTCATGGTCAAGCACTAAACAAATTAGAAGAAGATGAAACTATGTCGAAATGGATAAGTATCATATTCAATGTTATAATTATTATAATTTGGTCATTACAGTTATGAATGCTATAGTAATCCCACAAATAAAGAATGGATTAATTGCAAAGAAAAAACAATGAAATTATTAAACTTATTGTAGCATGAAATGCTATAGATAAAACTGAAGATTCTATATGGTAATTGGATCTGGTTCTAGTAATCATATGTGTGGAAATGATGAGTTATTCTCTGAAACTAATAAAATTTTTCAATCTATTGCTAAATTTGGATATAATTTGTAAAACTTAGATCTCAATTTTTAATGTATATTGAAGATGAACATGATTAAATTAGCATTTTAAAATATTATTATTTTAATGGCTAATTATTTGGTAAGTAGGACAATTTTGATAAATGTTGTTAATTTGCAATTTCCCCCAGATTTGAGGATATTGATAGAATTTTCCTAGTCTAGGGTATTTATAGATTTCACATATTGATTCCCTTCATGGTGTGAGGTTTGTGAATGTGCCTGATTGTAATATCAGTTGTCATGATGTATAAATACCAATAATAATAATAATAATAATAATAATAATAATAAGAGATGCGATACTACTCATGTGAGTTGCCCTCATCTATCCAAATTAATGAAATTGGTCAACTCCCTTATCGAAAAAGTCAGTAGCCCATTAGAAAAATAAGAAAAACAAAGAGGGAGTCCTCTCATCCTTCCTTCCCCTCCCCTTGGCTCTCCCTCTTTCCTTGTTTACACCATGCATAGGATAATTTAGGGACTTAGCTTCTTCATTAAAGTGGAAGATCTAAATAGATGGAAACTAATAAATTTTGAGAATTTTGGGAAAAATGTGAGAGGTTGTGAGGTAAGTAGTTTTTCTTCATTTTTAAAATTCCTTTCCTATTATTTTTCTTTAATATATTATAATCATTTGGGAATGAATGTTGTGATTTTGTGATGGTTTGAATATTGGGTTTGAAAACATTAGTATGGGAAAGAAGATGAATAGTGCTTTAATCATAAAAATCAGTGTAGCTTGGCATGAAACACAAGGGGAAATTTTGGATAAGGAATGGTGATGAAATTCCACTGGTAGGGCAAAAGCATGATATTATGTGGTTGAAATGGTGGACTAAGGTTGAAATTTTGAAAGCCCCCCATTACAGGAGCTTGTGAAAATGATGGTTTTTATGCTATTTCATAATAAGAATCAATTATAATGGAATGTAGAGTGAGATTTTCATAATAAATTACTGTTGTGGTGTAGGGCATGACCTAGGAGATTCTTCATCCATTTTCTTTATTCGGACACTTTTCTATTGAGGTATTTGGTGTATTAGGTGTTATATTTTTATTTGTCTATTTCATATTCATGCATGCTAAATATTATTATTGTGATTATTTAGTTATGCATTCATATTTGGTTGATACTTATGGAGGTGATTCCATGCACAGGTGAAAGGGTGTTTGCCTAGGTTGTGTGTGTGTGCCTGTGTATGTATGTATATATTGGTGTTGCATTGATAATATGGTCTTGGCCCTAATATCAATGTGAGAGAGGGATATTTTCAATATAATTTGGAATGGTATTAGTGTAATATTGGCCCTGGTAAAAATGTGAGAGAGGGACATTTTGGAAATATATACCTTGGTGTGATATTTGTGGTATGGTCTTGGCCCTAGCATCAATATGAGATAGGGACATTCTTAAGCCAGACTGTTAATATTGGCGAATCTGACCCTATTATCAATGTGAGAGAGGTGTTTCAAATCACCTAATGGCTTTACAAGCTTGGGCTCTAGCATTAATGTAAGAGAAATGCCTAAAGCTGTATAAACTATTATTAATATTCATATATAATTCTACCTTATTTGTGAAGCACAATATAGTGGAGTTGTGGAGTGGTAGTTATTTGCATAAGATACACTCAAACTTGCAGTAGATGCTACTTAATAGGCTTGTTCGAGCTTGTTTTATTTTGTTTTACCACTTTTAGATGACAAGAAAATCGATGCAGGTGTGGAGTGTGTTGAGAACCTATAGAAGATCTTAGTAGGTTAATGGTAAATTTTAGAAAATTATATAGTGAGGTGATGGTATATATTTATTTCTCTCATATAAGTTTTGGTATATTTTGAAGATAATTACTAGAATGCATATTTGTTATTTGTAATATTGTTGTTATATGTATTCCCACTTAGTTTTCCTTCCATTTTTGGTGGGTGTAGTTCTATTTAGGTGCAGGTTCCAATGTCATACAGGAGATTATTACAAAATTTTATTAGAATTTTCTACCGTACAACTTTTTAAATTTGATCTTGTAGATGCGAGTGCACAATTTTTCTCTATTCTTTGCCTCATACAATGAATCTTGGTTTATCATAACGACCTATAATGGCTGGCCAACCAGGCCTAGTGGTGAAGCATTACATAGTTTCACCATTGACATAGTGGAAAAAGGGATCATTCCAATTCAGACAAAAGATAGTATATAGCAACACATATCTAATGTCTTTTATGATTGAAAATTAAATTACTTAGTATGAGGCAACTCTTAGAAAAAGGATATGAGATTAGTATGAAGAAGGATATTGTAAAATTGAAGATGGGCAAAATCAAGTCATTGCAAATATTAAAATGATACTAAACAGAAAGTTTCCTCTTCATATCCAAAGTGGAAGGCTATCATATTAATACTATTTTGAAAAATTATTTGTAGCTTTAGTATTTAAGATTTAGATATTTGAATTTCAGTGGCTTGAAATTGTTGCGTCAAAAGAATACAGTAATAAGACTACCATTAAATTAATCAACTGAATGATTTAATGTGAAGATTGCACAATACAAAAATAACATCAAATTTCTTTTCCAACAAAACAGTCGAGAAAGGCTAAGAAGTTATTGGAGATTGTTCATTCAGAAACAGCAAGTCTATTAAATCTTGACTATTTGGAAACAAAAGGTACTTCATAACTTTTATTGATAATTTTATTGAAAAATTGGAATTTTCTTTCTTAAAGAGAAATTAAAAGAATTTTCAAATTGTTAAACATATAAACTGTTTGTTGAAAAGCAAGTGATCTTTTGATTAAATGCTTGACTGATCAAGGTGGAGAACACATCTGAAATAATTTCGTTCGATTTTGCAAAAATCATGGTATTAAACACCATTTAACAACAACGTACACTCTACGATAAAATGGAGCTACAAAAAGAAAAATTGAATAATTATAAACATGGTTGGGAGTATGTCAAAAATAAAGTCACTACCAGAAATGTTCTGGACAGAAGCCATGAACTGGAGTGTCCATATCCTATTTATGTTCGACAAAAAGTGTAAGGAATATAAAGAAACATAGAGTTACTACATACAAATACAACATATGTTGAAGTTTTTTGTTGTATTGCTTATGCTCATGTTCTTGATGAGAAAAGAAGAAATTAGATGATAAAAGCAAGGTATATATGTATTTTGTTGGATATAGTGGTAAATCTAAAACTTATTAGCTTTATAATCTAAGAACGGATAAGATTGTGAGTAGTGGAGATATGATTTTTGATGAAGATAAAACTTTTCAATGGGAAAAATAAAGAGCAATTAATTCCTCTAACATCCATAGAAAAGAAAGAAGAGATGATAGAACCAAGCAAAATGCAAGATGTAGTTGTTTCACCAAAAAGAGAAAAAATAGCATAAGGCATGACTTCACTAAGTATTAATGTATAAATTGCTAGACCTCAAAGAACTCCAAGGAAACCGACTTAAATGAGAGATTTTGTGGTAAGTAATGATAATAATGATGATGATACTGATTGAAATTATGATGAAATTTTATCTGTAAATTTTGCTTTCTTTTCTAAGTTCAATCTAGTAGAATATGAAAGTATTGCAAAGGGTGAAAATGACATAATGTAATATAAGAAGAAATAAACTCAAAAGAGAAGAATAACACATGAAAATTGGTGAACTTTTCTAAAGGAGATAAACACATTAGTGTAATGTGCGTTTATAAAATAAAAATCAATGTAATGATGAAGTTGAAAAGTACAAAATTAGACTTGTTTGTTGAGGGCAACAAACAAAAAGCTAAAATTGAATAGGATAAAGTATTTACACTTGTAACTTGGCAAGAAATGATCAAGTTAATTTTCTCACTAGTATTTCAAAATTAAAGGTCTATCTTTCAGTTAGATGTAAAGTCTGTTTTTTTCATGGAGATTTATTTGAAGAGTGTATGTGGAACAATCTTAAGTTTTATAATACTAGAAACTAAAAATAAGGTGTACAAATTTAAAAAAAGTTTTTTATTATTTGAAACCAACTCCCCGAGCACGATATAGTCACATTGACCCTCATTTTTATTAGTATTTATACAATACGATAATTGATATTATAAATAAGTATATCACAACCCTCACGTCATGGATGAAATCTTTCTATAAACATTCTCGCACCAGGGGGAATCCATAAAATACCCTCACATTAGGGGAAATTTGTAAAACTACCCACACTCATTGGTGAGAATAGAATGCTGGTCATCTGCATGCTATCCACCATTGTTATCGCCAAGGCAACACCCTGGTGGTACATTGACTCTCATTTTGAATATATAAGATTTGTTAAATGTCTATATAACACACTCTTTATGTCAAATATAGAAAAGGTTAAAATTTTTTATTACTTGCTTATATGTGTATAATTTGATATATACTAGAAACGATTAACAGATGATTAACAACTGCAAGAAGTTGATGAAAATACAATTTGACATCATTGATATGGGCTTGATGAACTATTATCTTAGAGTCAAGGTTGTTTAATCAGTAAGTGACATCTTTGTAACTTAAAAGAAGTATTTAAAGAAGTTTTAGAACATTTTTGGATAGAAACAAAAACCTTGCATGCACTTCGACTGCTATGGGGTTGAAATTAACCAAAGGTAATGGTGGAAGGCGAGTGAACAATACTTTGTATAAGCAAATTGTGGTTAGTTTGATATATTTGATAGCTATACGATGGCATATCATGTATATAGTTAGTTTGATCAATAGATACATGAAAAGTTCAAGTGAAATACATATCCTGAGTGCAAAGAAAAATTTATGTTACCCGAATGGAATAACAAATCTAATTATTTTATATGGTAACTAAAAAATCTGGTCTTACAACTTTTATGTATGAGTAGATAATAAAAAAGTACATTTATGTATATCGTCTTCAATGGAGATGGAGCGGTATAATTTCCATCAAAGAAGCCTTCGGTTATGACTTTGTCAACCATAGAAACAAAGTATGTTGTAGAAGTAGCCTATGCATGCCAAACTATTTAGTAGAAGAATGTACTCACAGATTTGGATGATCAAGAAAATGCTCCTACTTTCGTTTTACATGATAAGATTTATAATATCATTTCAACCAATGCCTGGTAAAGAAGAAAGAAATTGAGCTCATGTATTGCAAGTCATTCGATCAAGATGCTAACGTATCCACAAAATCTTTAAAGACTAATGTATTTTTAATATTAAGAAATTTGTTTGATCTTTATAATTTAGATGGTTCAGTTTAAGGGGGTATTGAAGTTTATTTTTCTTTCATCCCACATTATTTTCGAATAGAAAGTAGATAGCCTCCTCAGGTAATAAATACTTGAACTTATGCCTTAGTTGAAATAAAGAAGTAGAAAGCAACAAAAGCTACTTCGGGTATTAAGCTATACCATTTTGATTAGGGTAAAAAATTGTTTTGGTTTTGGCTTTTGAGGTATATTGGTTTTATAGAGTTGTTAATATTAAGTTTTCTTATTGTAAAGTTGTTTTCTTCTTTAGCATTATTACAGTATATCGCAGTTGCATATTTTGAAGAGTATTGTTTTAAATTTCTGCTTATATGCATGTAGGTGCCGAAACTAGTTCATTCATCAAAGCAACTTAAAACTACCTAAGGATGCAACTTAAGTTTGGTTAAGCCCAAACCCGATTTTGGCTATGCTTAAACCAGCTTGAGGCAAGTTAAAACTTGAAAGCCTAGCCTGGACAAAATTGAAATAGGATTGTCCTCAAGTTGAGACAAACTTGAACCTTAATTGCTCATATAAGGACTGGTTAGTGGCTAGTGCTCTTAAAAATCAAGTCTACTCATGTGCACCCGCTCAAGTATCAGTGATAGAGAAATCATCCACGGATAGAGCGTGGAAGGCGTGCATGTGAAAAGTAAACTACGTTATGGGAGACCTGAACATTTCAAATCATTCTAAAATGAGGCCATTTTATATTAATCCGAAAACTGTTTTTAAAATTTTTTATAAAATTGTTAATCTATGTATAGCTAATTTATAAACTAAGCGATGCTAATTTTGGAGATATATATACTTATTTTAGATTTTAAATGCAGGAGTATTTTAATCAAGTTTTAGATTTGTCATGACTAAAATACCCTATATTTAAAATTCAAAATAAATATATATACAACTCAAAAAATAGCAAAATTTAGTTTATAGATTAAGGGTGTATTTGGAAAGTGATAAAAATTTTAGATTGGTACAAAAAATTTTAAATTAATTGAAAATTATGTGATATGATAAGGGTAATGATGATGCGTAAAAAAAATAAAGTTAAAATAAATATATTAATTCTGTAAAAATGATTTAAAAATAAGATAATTATATAGAAAGATATGAAAAAATAATTTTAAAATATAGTAGTAATAGATGAGCTTTTTGAAGTGGGATAAGCGAGATTTTTGCTCTCTTAACCCAAGTTAACAAAATCATTTCTTGATATGTTTCAATTAACAATTTATAAAAAAAATTCTGAAAAAATAAAAAATATATTTTTTAGGCCAATCTAAAAATGATCATTTAATATGTTAAGGATAAGATAACATATAAACATCAATGTAAAGAAAGTTTTTTTTTTGTATTTTTAAAAAAGAAAGTTATTTCATATTTGATTAAACTTCAAAAATTAACTATATTGTATAATATTATAATTGTTTGTATAATTTTGCTAATTGAAGTTTTATTTTCTAAAGTAGACAAAATCATATATAAAATATTTTCGCTTAAGCACTATTAAAAGTAAATATTTAATTTTAAACTTTAAAATGAATGGATTAAAATTTTCCTTAAATAATGTTAAATGGTATGGTCCATTAAGTCTTTAATTTACGAGAAATTTGAATTCTAAGCAAGTGATAATAAAAGATAAAAAACAACTTCAAAGGTTTCTAGGATGTTTAAATTATGTTTCTGAATTTTATGGAAAGATAGCTTTTGATAGAGCTATTCTTCTTAAAAGATTAAGAAATAATCCTTCACCTTGGACCGAAGAACACACTAAAGCCGTTCAAAATATAAAGAAGAAGGTCAAATATCTCCCATGCTTGCATCTGGCAGACCCAGAATTATTTAAAATTGTTGAAACAGATGCATCGGATGACGGTTATGGAGGGATATTAAAACAAAAAACTCAAGAAGGTAAAGAGCAACTTGTTCGTTTCACTTCCGGATTATGGAATGAAACTAGAAAGAAATATCCTACTATAAAAAAAGAAATGCTTGCTATAGTCCTTTGTGTTACAAAATTTCAAGGAGATCTTATAAACAAGAAGTTTCTACTTCGAGTAGACTGTAAAGCAGCCAAGCATGTTATAGAATAGGATGTTAAAAATGAGGTTTCAAAGCATATTTTTGCTAGATGGCAAACCACCCTAGCACAATTTGATTTTGAAATATTGTATAACATTATAATTGTTTGTATAATTTTGCTAATTGAAGTTTTATTTTCTAAAGCAGACAAAATCATATATAAAATATTTTCGCTTAAGCACTATTAAAAGTAAATATTTAATTTTAAACTTTAAAATGAATGGATTAAAATTTTCCTTAAATAATGTTAAATGGTATGGTCCATTAAGTCTTTAATTTACGAGAAATTTGAATTCTAAGCAAGTGATAATAAGATAATGGCCGAAATTTGTATACGCGTTAAAATGAGCCTACTGCAACCAATTCTAAAGTAAAATGCAAAAATACAAGTAAACCGTTTGTGTTCATACTTCTCTCTTTTCTACCCTTGTTACGGATGATACCAAAATAAATTGATTGTTTGGACTATACTAAAAATGGCAGATTTTTTACTTAAAAAATTAACGATTTTATCGTAGAGTGCGAGATCAACATGAATATTTACATGATAACATCGTTTTTCACTTTTCTTTTTTTTCCCCCTTTTTTCTATTGTTGGAGTCGGAATTTAGTGAATAATGGCAAGGGAAAATCCATCAAGTAGTTTAAACAGCTGTTAGTTTTGGAATTGTTAGATACTAGAAAATATTTATTTTTGACAAGTAATAAATTACTGAACATCTATTGAAAACTACGATGAAATGATGTGCAGTCTTGATGGGGTTCCTCAACAGCGCTACTGCTCAACTATTTCGTTCTAATTTAGTCAAGTTATCGCGTAAATTAAAAAGGATATTGAATTGTAAAGTTTTATCATTAATTTATAGGTATGTTTGATAATATGTCGAAAATCTAAATACGTCCATATGAGATTGTGTGCAACACACTCGAGGCTTGCGTGCGTGATATGAGGCATGATGACATGACTCTTTTCCTTCTTTGCTGCTGGCGGGTATGGTTTCTACGCAACAGGTTCAGAGTGGAGGGTGTCCAGCCATATTTCGCGGATACCTTCGCCTGGTGCTCGGAGTTCATTAACTGCTACCGGGAGGCAAAATTGTTCACATTCTCAGAGCCGACGGAGCGAGCCATGGTTACCAGATGGGTAAAACCACCTCGGGGGTTTGTCAAGATTAACACGGATGCCAGATGTCTTTTGGATCGGGACGGATTCGGATGTGCTGCGGTGATCCGAGACTCGGGGGGCTCTTTTATTGCTGCCAGTGGTTGGAAGTGGAAAGGGGTTCGCGAGCCACTACTTATTGAAGCGACTGCTCTTCTTTTGGGAATCAAATGGGTTGTCCAACTAAACATCGAGCAAGCGCAATTTGAGACGGACTCCCTACTACTTTACAATTTTTTGTCCAACCTGGAACCAATATCATCCCCGGTGGGCTTCTTGATTGAGGAAATCAGATCGATGCTTAATGTAAATGGGTCTTTTTCTGTTCATCATGTATTGAGGCAGGGAAATGCTGTGGCGCATTCTCTTGCTCATTTGGTCTCTGTGTCAGACGCGGACCATCTCGTCTGGTGGGATGTTCCACCTCAAGATGTCATTGAAAAACTTTGTACAGATAATTTTTTGGAAATGAATTTGGTGGATTCCGATGTCCTTCCCTTCTCTCAAATTGAGAGGGAGTAAGGACAAAGGATATCCTTTCATCAAAAAAAAAAAAAAAATGCACGCGGAGATCCAGAGACAATTGTGTATTTGTGGGCCCATACAAAAAAAAAAAAAAAGATATTTCTTTCTATGGTTGAGATAACTATGAAGGTGAAGTTTCAACCCAAATTTGAACATAAAATTTAACCAAGCTCAACTTCTACAAATATAATTAAAGCTTAGATTTTATAAATAGTGTAGAGACAAGAGTTACAGTTTAAGTTTTGTAAATAAGGTTAAGATTAAAGTTAAAATTAAAAGAAAATAAATAGTGACTAAAGATGCAACTTAGGTTGGGATGATCTAAATCATCTGGACTTAATAAAACATTTTTTTAGGGTTTGAGTTTAATAATTTAGGAATTTAAATTTAAAAATCAAGTTTAAACCTAACAAGATTTAAAATTGAGCTGAGTTCAAGCTGATGGAAACCCCTAAACTTGAATTTCAATCTATATTATAAAAGATCATGCATGCTTTTCAGTAAAAAAAAAAAAAAAAAAGATCATGCATGACACGTAGCTTTAATCTATATTTTAAACATCAAAAAATAATTTTTTTGACTTTTTCCAAATATAGTTATTATATTTTTCTATAATCTCAACTCTACCTATAACATTTTCAAATTTCCAAATATATTAACTATGTTTGCCTTTAATCCCTAAAGTGCTCATTTTATCAAAAGTTGTTAATAAAATCTTTATAAACGCAAAATACCCTTGTTATAGAATTATAAATGATGAAATGAAATAAAAAAAATGAATTGGTGATCTCGAAATGTAGAACACATGTAAAATTAGGGAATCAGTGAATTATGATATTCAATTTTTTCAATTTCATTCTAAATTTGAAAAACTGTTAGTAATTTTACATAATGTTAACTCACGGAATGAGTATTTTAGATTAAATGCAAATATAGTGGGTATATTTAGAATTTTAAAAACACTATAAGTATTTTTGGAATTAAGGTCAAATATAGTGTATATATTTGGGAAAAGCTTATATACTTTTCATATTTTTTTATTATAAGTCTAATGTATTATAAATAAATATTTAATACACATGTAGTTTGTAGTCTTTATATTTTTTAAAATTTGAATGTAAATTATGAGATTAACTTAATTTTCAACTCAAAATTTTCTCAGATTCTTGCTTTAACTGCCATCCAAATTCAACTTAACTTATTAAAGTAAGGTTAGATTTAAGATTTTATAAATAAGGTTAGAGTTAAGATTTTATAAATATGGTTAGATTTGAATTAGGATTCACATGTTACACGTTAGGCTTGAGTTTGTGTTTACCTCAAAGACAACTGGAGTCACCTGCGAGTTGCGTCCCTAATCAGGGACAGTTGTACACATTGTCCCTTGCCTGCAATGCATGGCCATCGTGCATCTAAGACAGCAGAGAGGCTCCTCATCTTGCTTTGGAAATCATCCTGTCAACAGGCAGTGGTGAAAATAGGACCCTTTGATAAGGGGTCGATTTGCCATTAAGGAGGACAATTATGTGAAAATAAAGTACATTTTTAAAAATTTTAAAATTTCGTATTTTAATGTTTAAAAATTCAGAGTTCCGCCACTGCCAGCAGGCCATGCACTATTGTCAAGGGACAGTGCACACATTGTCGCAATCTGTTTCTGGGTTCGGGCGTGCTTAAGTTTTATAAGTTCGAGTTACACATATCCGCAAGCCCTGGAGACTGGAGAGCATTCACTCGTCCCAGTGCAGCAGCTCTGACGCACCCAAGTGCTGGACCGAGTTAACTCACACATCCAACTCCAACGTGTCTAGCACGTTCCACACATTGTACGGTATTCGTAAAATTGCAAAATATCCTACATGTTTGCATGAAATTATAGCCATGCCCCTTCCCTTAACGTTTCATAGGCGATAGCTATTTTTTTATAACATAATAATGCCGCTGTTGGTATATATCATAGTAAAGTTTATTATCGTAATTGTTTAGAAACCATTATATAATAACAATAAATAAAAATATATTAGTAGTAAAAATCACAGCATTATTTATCAAATTATTATCATTAAGGCTATTTTTATCATTTCATCAATAAATTTAAATGTTGGACATGAAATCTTAACAGAAGGAGCACACTTTTAATTTTATACAAACAGAATATTTTGCGACTGTGTGTTTGGTTACACACAAAACATATCAATGGAAACTTTTCAATCAAAAATTTTTCACTCTCCATAACTACCTTATTTTTTAATTATTTTTTCACATTTTCCTATATAAACAATCCTACTTTTCAATCATTTCCACACAAATACCCATATAACTTCCCTATCTATTTTAACTTTATTCTCTTTACACCTCATTATTATCCCTATCATATCACATCATTTTCTATAAACTTGACAACTTCACTCTCAAAAGTTTTCATCAAAAAGTTTTACTTCCAACCAAACGCACCCGGTGTAAAAACTTTTTTTTTAAAAATAAAAACACACAACGCGTTGCTTTGCAAAAATCCCGTTTTTAAAATAGAACTTCCCTCTGAAATTTGCGTCTCCGAGTCTCCTCACTCTTCTAGTCTTTTACTCTGAGGAGGAATCCAATGGCCGGCGCTCTCCGTCTCAATTCAACCTCCCATGTCCCGCGATTCAATGCGTCGCTGGGTAGCCCCACCTACACACGAATCCAATGCCCAGCAGATCAGGCCGCCATGCTAATGCTTTGACTCGTCAAAGTCACCGGAGATTGACTCCCAAAATATTTTAAAATATTAAAATCTCAGGATTAATCGACTCCTAAGCCCCAACTTTAGGTGATATTATTCATAAGTATTTTAAAAATCAATTAATAATCACAGGATTAAATCGACTCCCAGGATGATATTATTCATAATTTTTAAAAATCATAGATTTAATCGACTCCAAAGTTCGAACTTTAGGTGATATTATTCATAAATATTTTAAAATATAAATTAAAAATCACAGGATTAACCGACTCGCAAATCCCAACTTTAGATGATATCATTCGTAAATATTTTTAAATATTGATTAACGGGATTAATTAACATTTATAGTCATAATAATCTGATGGTTTTACTTTTTAGCAACCGTAAAAAGAGCACTTCGGATTCTAAAGGCGAGTATATCCTAATTAAAATAATAATAAAAAATAACGATCTGGTTGCGGGGCCCACCATTGCATGGAGGAAACGAGTTTAGAAACTGCTAAACCCAAGGGCGTGCATGCAAAGCCACCAGCCCGCCACCGACATCGACCGACCTGGTCCGCCACGTCACTGCGCCATCGGATTTCCCGGTCGGAATGGCTCACCTACAACCACGTGTCCTCTAATGCTCAACGGCTCTCTCCACGTGGCCACGCGTAGTTCGTGGTGCGGATCATCGACGGTTGCCAGCTCGCACGCGTTTCTGTTTTAAAGGTGCAGTAAGAGGCGGGAAAGCAAGGAATGCGCAGAGAATTGCACCTTGCTCTCTCTACCAGTTGTCAAAAATGTTATATAAAAATTTTATGGAACATCTAAACAGCTCATCTTATTTTATTTAAAATTTTATGTCATAATTATCTCAATTTTTAACCAAAATAGCACAAAAACAGGGCTTTGCTTCTACGATGTATGAACGGTCAAAATTTCTGCAAATTAGTTATATCAATATCCAATCCAACGTACTTAAAATTTTTTACAATGATTTTAGTATGATTAACATGTCTAATAAACTGTTTAATTCTTTATCATTGATTATAAAGATTTTCACATGTGCTGTTTCTGTAAGGAGAGGATAATGCTGTACCCAACTTACTCCCACAGATTATCCAGGGTCCGGGTCGCCGTGGAACACTGGCGGCCATTCCAGCGCCTTCGGCGAAGTCGGCCACAAGAAAAAGAAAGGAAAATTAAATTAATAAAAAATAATAAAACCAGCATTTTTCTTTTTACTTCCCCTCCCTCTCTCGGATGCTTCCTTGCCGCGTACGACACCGCTACTGTAGCACGTGTAAGTGGAGCAGTAAAATACTCCGCATAAAAACAATTTTGCTCAGTTGTACAGGAAATAATATTAATTTATTTAAGACCCATTGACACATTCTTTCAATTTTTCATTTTTTAAAAACCATTTTTGCTTTCGAAGCCCTAATTCAACTAGCACCGAAGGATAGAAGGAATTTAAATTATTCGAATGGAAATTTAAATATACAATTTAATCAAAATTAAACGGACGGTTCAGATTAACTTACCAATGGTTTGATTGGCCCCAACATGGATATAACGTCCACGTGAGTTTTACAACCTCAATGTATTGTTATTATCATTCTTCGTTTCGCTTCTTCACACGCCTATAAAGGGGAGGCAGTTACAAAGTCTCCGAACTGTATAGGTAAAACGCAGTGGCAAACGGAAAATATCTAGGGCTTTTTCATTGAAATTTCAAAGGAATTGCGTATACGAGATCCATACGGGAATTGGATTCTAGATAGGTACGAAGATTTGAATTTTCAATTTTTGTTTTTTTTTTTTTGGATTTTGTTGCTCTGATTTTATATTTTATTCGTAGTTTGGGTGGTTTCCTCTTTTCTATCGATTCAGTTCTTTGGCGTTGCAATGTACGCTTTTTATGTTGAAATTAGGATGATTTTTTCCGTTAATCTGATGATTTCTTCTTGTCATTAAGATAATCTTTTACGTTGGGCTGCTTCCTTCTTTTCTTGGCCTCAATTTCGCAATTTTTTTTCTCAATGTTCCAGCTTCGTGCAGTCATTCGTCGCTGATTTTCATTGCTTTAAGTTTTACAAATTAGATTTTGGGGGTTTGTTCGAAGTCAATGCGACGTAATTACACCGTTTTGGTTTGCAGGTTTAGTTCCACGTTTGGGGATTTTGTAACGGCTTTGTGCTAATTTCTTCTGCAATCAGAATTTTATTTTAATTCCTAAAATTTTGGTGGTTGTATGGCCATGTGGCTTCTGTTTTTCTGTTTTTTAATCTCCTTCCAACTTCGACAGGGATTGCAGACATAAGGAGACCGTCTTCGGTTTTAGTGAAGGTGCATTGAATTTTCTCTACAAGAAAGATCCGCGTTTGGGGAAGAAATGGCTCTAGGACGAAGCTTTAGCTCTGAATTCAACCACGGAAGCGTGATTACTCCGAACAAAAGAAGGTTAGCGATTGGTAGCTGTACCAGAACAATAGGAAGGAAGAGGGTGGTAGTTTCATCTTGCGCAGAGACATCACCCCGCCATTCTCCAAGTCTCATAACACCTCCTCGCAAGTATTACATACGCAGGAATCCGGAGATGTCGCGCTTCGATTCTTTGCCACATGACATTCTGGTAATGTATCAGAATCAATCAATGTTTTGTACTCTGGATTTTTAATGGGCAGGTTTGTGAGACGGTGTATCTTGTGTTTGCAGGTAAGGATTGTGTGCAGCGTGGATCATGATGATTTGAAGCAGCTGTTTCATGTTTCCAAGACCATCAGAGAAGCGGTGAGCCCACACCTATTTAACCCAACTGTTAGAACTTGACATTCCATGCCTTTCGAGTTCTGAATTTTCGTCGCTAATGCCCTGTCTTTTGGTCAGGCCATTGTCGCCAAGCAAACGCATTTCGCATTCAGCACTCCGTCCTCCAAAAAATCTCTTCTGAAGCCGTTTAGCGACCTGGAAGATGGAAGCAAGTTTGACGAGGCACCCGATGCTCCCAAGCAGCTGAGGCAGTACAGGTCTCGATTTGGCAGCAAGAAACTCGCTGAGATTTCCGTAGCTTTGTTTGCAAAGATGGAGATGTGATCTCTTGTGGATACAACCATATTTCCTTTTTCCTTCTGTAAAAATTTTTCTTCCACAGACAGGTTTCTGCAAATGGGGGCCATCTGATCCCCCTGCTCTCGTTAGAAGCTGTGGGCGTTTGTCCCAGGTCTGTATAGATTTATGACCCCCCATAGTTCTTCAATCGTTTAATTGAAGATTGCCCACTACAGTTCTTCAATCGCTTCATTGAAGATTCTCGAATTTGGGTGAAATGTATGTATTTACGACTTTTCATGTAGTTGATAGAAATTGAATTCTGTTGGAAGGCCATTTCCTTCTCGTTTTGGATAAAAATCTGGATGTGTACGGTGAATTTCTGTATGCTTACAATGACAATAATAAAAGAGTAGTCTTGGCAAGGTAGTGGTTTCATGATAGTTTTCTTTGGAAGTTTACACAATTTTGGTGCTGCGAATACATATTAGAAATTCCAACTTACAAATGCATTTGAGGAGGCATTCAGAACTAATTTTGCTTTGTTTATAACCTGTACGACGTGTACGGGCGACTTAAGATGGGAGTAGAAATCGAGAAGTGCTCTAATTGAGAGAATCGGTCATTTCCTACTGTCTTTTTTTTTTTTTGTTATTTTTTTTCATTATGAAAACACGGGTTTCTAATCCACCCTCAACCGGTTGGGAGAGAAGCCCCAACTTGTCATTAGCAAAACAAAAATCAAGAGTACATGGCACTGGCTATGCACATTGGAGATTCTTCTAGCCCAACATGACTCGCCAGATCCTCCGACATAGCAAAAACCGCCAATGTATGAGCTACATTGTTCCCTGATCTAGCAACATGAGATAATGTACAAATGTACACTTAGCAAAATGTCTACAACATGACTTAAATCTCCTCAAATATGGTACTAATTGGAGATTTAATGACACATTTTTCTGTCAAAAAATGGAATAGAATAAGAAAATCAGTTTCAACAGCCACATAATGATAGGATAGATCCAAGGCCCATCTGACGCCAAGAAGAATCACTATTGCCTTCGTCCAAAAGGGGTTCTCCAACCCCTTTCCATGACCAACATGCTACGGCTACAAAGTATCCCCCATGATCGCGAAAAATAGCTCCCACCCCAATCTGTTCAGGTTGCCTTCTACATCCTGCATCCATATCAATCTTCATCTGCCCACTCAAAGGAAGCTTCCATCTGGTGGGAGACACATCCTTGAATAAAATTCCACCTCGGTTAAAATTGAGAAGATCCCTTTGATAGAGAAAACTTGAACATTTGTTTGGAATAGCAGCAAAATCTGGCTTCTCTCCAGTCTATTTGTTCCTGAAGTGCCAGATATATCACCACCCATGTGAGGATTAGCCAAATCAACAGATTCCTGTCTCCCCTGTTACAAAGCAGCCTCACCATATCAATTACATCTTCATTTGTACCAATATTAAGCCTTCTTCTGAAACCAAGATCCAGAGCACATTGAGTTTGTGGGCATTTGCAAAAGAGGTGGGCAGAATTTTCCTCCTCATTTCGGCACCAGTAAAATGTTGAGTCAAGGGCCAATACCTCTCTTTTTAAGATGGGCCTTGGTGGGAAGCGCATCTAGCATTAGTCACCAAAAGAATATTTTAATTTTTGTCCGCAGCTTCATTTTCCATATGGACCATAGCATGGGAGAACAACAGTTTTCAATTGCATTCATCCCATGGATCTCTTTCAAGCTGTCTTCCTCAACCAGTTTCTATACCTAGATTTAACTTTATAATTAGCATCTAGCTTAAAAAGGCCAAAAATTTTGGTCATCCTGTTGCTGCATAGGAATAGGAATATTTTTAATAGATTGCCAACCATCCTCGCCAACCACGATTTTAATTAGATCTTCCTTCCCGCCTCTGCTTTCCCAATCAATAAACATTTTCACCAACATCATCACGAATATACGAAGGCAAAGGACCAGCCTTTTGAAGAGGATAAGAGGTCCATCTATCGGCGAGCATAGATGTAGTCTTACCATTTCCTAATTTCCAGCAACAATATGTTTTCAGCAAATCTCTAGCAGACAAAATACATTTCCAAAGGAAAGAAGCAGAAGAGGGATTGAGACAGTCCATAAGTTACTTTATGGAAAATATTTTCCTCTTAAAACCTGGTAATTGTCTATTTTGTTGTTGGTAATAGTATTGGATTTCCATGCAACCAGGTAATAAATGCACTAGTTTTTTGTGTAGTTAAAACTAACCATAAATACTATGATGCCATTGATAGAATCAGCAACTTTATAAGGTGGTTTTCTTAGCTTAGAGCCGGGGTCATCTTTGTCAAGGAATGAAACGTACACATGCAGTCTTGAGCAGTGCCCATGTCCGGATGTTGCTTTAGGTGTCAACCATGAACTAATGTCTTCTATTCTATGCCCGAGCTACAAAGCAAGCAATATTCGGATAACGAATTGAAATCCTATATTGCAAGGTTGAGAAATATTGATAATGAAGACAAAAACAGGGCTGTTATGTACAAGGAACCCAAAATTGTTAATGGGAATAGTACAAGTAATCCAAATCCACTTTCAGCAGGTCACGTACGGCAGTACTGGCAAAAGGGGGGTGTTCCCCATGCCCGGTCATGTAGCCTGGGCTTCCCTAGTAAGGGCTAGAGCATCAGGTTGTGTTGCCTGTAACTTATCAATTTAAGGGGTGTCTGTTTATCGCCAACAACCTTTCCACGTAAAACTTTACGATCTAAATTTTTATTATTATTTATAATTATTTTATTTTTTAATCATTTCTTTATTTCTTTCTATATAACTGTCTTCCTTTTCAATCACTTTTATACAACTATTCATTTAACTTATTAATTTTAACTTTATTTTTTTTACTTATTATCATTACTCCTATCATGATATATCGTTTTCTTCCATTTTAAAAATTTTTATATTAAAAAATTTTCATCAAAAGTTTTATCACTTCCCAACAACACTCTTCAAATTTTTTAATTATCCTAATTTTAATTATTTTTCTATAATTATATTATTTATTCTAACTTCTTTTTTTTTTTTTTTTTTTACTTTTCATCAATACTCATATTAAATCACGTCATTTCTCCTATCTAAAATGTTTTATACCAAATTTTTTTTTCAAAATTTATCAAATGCCAAAAATACCTAACTAACGCATTCATTGCATACAAATCTTGCTGCATGATGAAATCCATTTGAGGTTTACGAAAATCAGCAAATTGTTTAAAAAAAAATTCTAGATGTTGAAATGATTTTTAAGGTCATAATTACATAAATTTTAGTGATTATCAGCATGATGTTTGAATTGAATACACCCAACAATCCAGTTTGTGGGGAAAACATAATAATCATTCAATACTTACCATAAACAAGGTGGCTCGATCTATGATTACCTTTGTTTATTAATTTTAAAATACTTTTTAAATCTAAAATATTTGTTATGTTTATTCTATATATTTATTTATAATTCTAAAAATTACATGCATTGCAAATTTTTATTTAACAATATATTTTTGTAAAATTGTTAATAGCTATATATATTTTTTAATGGAAATTAATAGCTATATACTGAGTGTCAAAAGATTTTTTTCACTATAATTTTTTTTTTTTTTTTTTTTTTTTGGATCGCCACTATAAATTTTCAACAAAAGTAATTTTTTGATAGCATGATGAAACAGTGGACTCGATTGTAACTTAGTTGTGTTGCATGACGTCCAGAATCTTAAAAGTTCCTTGTCCCCCGCTTGCAAACGCAAAGCAGCCATCCATCTCCTGCACCATCTCAGGGAGCACGTTGGGCTCGTTAGGAAGAACCTGAGGTTCTTGAATAAAACCGAGAAATTGGATGAAAATGTAATTATATGTATTGAATATTTTAAAAAATTATATTAAAAACATAAAAATTGTATTAAAAATTGAAAAAAAAACCCTTAGTTTTGGTGCTTTGCAACACCCCTGGCAGTTCACGTTGCCGTGTCCCTTCCTCTTAATCTCGGATTGATGGACTACGATTCGTTATTATTTCTACGGAAAATCATTAGTGTTATGATATTTGTCTGGATCTGATTCCAAACCCCATAAAAGAAATTCCGGTGATCTATCATCATCAATCAATGAATCAATCGATCAATGTTTTTTCTCTAGATTTTCAAATGGTTCGTTTTATGAGCTGGTGTATTTTGTGTTGATAGGTTAGCATCGTGTGCGGCGTAAATCACGATGGCTTGAAGAAGCTTTTTCTTTTTTTTTGTTTCTAAGACCATTAATGAAGCGTTGAGCTCATTCTCATTTATCTTGTTTTATGTTTTTAGGATTTGCCTTGCATTTTTGTGCATATGTTATATGCGTAATATTTGCATATGCGAGTAAACGCTGAATACACAAAAGAGTACATATTAACTTTGTGTAAGTTCACGAGACGCCTATTTATGTATATATTAGTTAGAGATTATTCCAATAAGGCGCGCGAGAAGAGTTGTCAAAATGTTCTTGTTTGAAATGTATATAAAGCATCTAAATAATGAATGTGAGTCATGTTGTTTGTATTTTTGTAACCTATTTATTATAGCACATTCGTATCTTTCTCATAATTTTTCTCCACTATGTTAAAGAGTTTTCCATGTTAATTTTAGTATCATGTGTGTATGATTTTATAGTTTTTTATTTAATTTTGATTTATCGAGTGTCTTTCGAGTCCTGTTTCGGTGCAAACGTTTGCACGATGGGCTCAGCGCGAAAATGACATATCCACCGTCTATTCAGAAAATACGGCTGAGATTTTCGGGGGCTAAAATGGAAAAGAAACATTGCCTACACGCATGTGAATATTGGTTGGAAGCTTCCCAAACATGCTTCTTGTTGAAGCCATCGGTTGGACAAAACAGAGAGCAAGCAGAGGGCGACAGAAGAAAGGAGCGAGAGAAGCCGGCGCCGAACCCAGATTTGCTCACGCGATTCACCGTTGCCGCCGTAGGAAAAGAGGAGTGAAGAGGAGAGAAGGGGAGGAGAAGAAGAAGGAGAAAAGAGGAAGGGAGAAGGGAAGAAGAGGGAGGAGGGAAAGGATGCTGTAACGCCCCAATTCTAAATATTCGTGATAACTAGTCAAAAGGGTACCATATGACCTACAAAAATTTCGGCAGCATCTCCGCATAATATATAAGGGGTGGTATGTAATACACAACCTGTTATGCATAAGCAATTCAAATTCATTATAATATGTGACATTCAACTCTATAGTTATATATTTGTATCTTCATATGATAAGGGAATTCATATAGAAGGAAATCATTCAAACTTATCCATACACAATAAGCCAACCGAATGATCATAACTACATGCATCCACATAAATCGTAATCCAATTCAAAATACTGAATACAATCTGTTTACAAGGTCAAATCTAGTTCCATAACCGTCTACATAATGCTAATGTCAAAAGAGCATAACATTAAAATAACTTTAATTAGAGATGTTCTAATGGTTTCCAAGATTTGGTCTTCCACTTGCCCCATCTTGAGGTTCCCCACCTGACCTGGGATCTAAAGAACAAAAAGAATAACAAATCACGTGAGTCTAAATTGACTCAGTAAGTAAATAATGGTTAGCACAAAGTGGAATAAGCAAAGTTTTGGATGTGCATGTCATGATCAAAATAAAACATATGAGTCCGATACCCACTCCCAAGATCGTATGCATATAATCACATATAAATAGAAGGACGCGTACAATCCTTCACTCATGTCAATCAAGGGCCATGAACAACCCTCTCCTCATGTCAATCAGGGCCATGAACAACCCTTTTGCAACCAATCATTTTAAATAACACCTCATACATAACATACAAGAATACATGCCACAACCACACGTACAACATCAACAAGGTTTACTTTCAATTCAATACATAAAACTGCCACACGAGCATTTTAACAAACACATGGTAGGCACAGAAAGAGGAAGCTCTAGTTCGTACCCTCGTTTGATTCGAATCAACTAACATCACATTTTAAGAATACAAAAGCTGCTAACGAGTCTTCTACTTCATAAATTCACTCATTCATGACAAATTCCCCTCAAACCTTACTTACCCTAGCTGTTACGAACACTACGCCCCAAACCATGGATTTGTTGGGTGTCACGCACCCCCCCAGTTTCACATCATGTTTAATACCAGATTTCATCATTCAATCAAGGAAGGGTAGCATCTACTTACCTTAATCGGGATTTTCCCCAAAAACAGCAACCCTGGGCTTGGATTGTAGAAATTTGGAGCTTCCTTGACTGGAATCAATGACTTCCAAGGCAGTTAGTAGAGATTTCTTGAAGAAATCCGCAACTGGATCGTACTGAATAGGAGGAAAGAAAAGAAGAGGCAGAGAACAGGAAGAGAAGAAGAGGGAAATGGAGTCGGGCGCAAAATGGAAGATGAACCCTAACTCGCGGGCTCCTCCTTATAACTGAACCTCCATCGGGTTGGGTCGGGCCGGAGCATGGGTTGGGTCTAATCGCAATTTGTAATTTACTTTCCCACTTCTATGACTTAATAGTTAAAAATTTCTCCGGGGGCGCTGCCCCCTTCACCCCCGCGACCTGACCAGGCAGGTTGAACCCCGTACATACTCTGTGAGGTGGAAAATAGTTGTAGTGCTCAACAATGTCTGTATAAGTTATTAATCCATTAACATCATAAATTCCTAGTAGCATGTTCATAAATTACCTTATAATAAAGAAGGGTTATAATGAAAATAAAATAAAATACCTGGTTCTCACAGATGCCATCATGTTGGCGGTCCATGCCTCCATCACCGCCACCGCCACCGCCACCTCCTCCACTGCCGATGACTGTAGGTAAGAAGGAAATAGACTTTTTTGTGGGGTTTTCGGATTTTTCTCCTAAATCATGTTAAAATCATCGAGTTTTGTTTATATTTAAGCAAATCTGTATGAAAGAGAAATTATGAAGAAAAAAAGGAATTTGGATTCAATAGTTATGAGGGTATATTGGGGTTTCGAATTTCTATTTTTGTTGTATATTAATCATATAAATCATTTAGGAATGTTTAAATCATGATTCTTATGCGTGAAATCAGGTATTTATGAAAGAATTAGATCTTACGTTAAGCCTTAGAAAATGATCAGGTAGAGAAAACGTGGTGATTTTTGGACTAATTTCATGTTGAAATTTTGTTATAAAAATTTGGAGGTTGACATCTATTTCAGTCAGGTATAAATCTCAAGTTTTCAACTCATTGTTCTAACATTTAACAACCATGTAATCTTTTGATCTGTTTTCATTTTTGGTATGGAATAAAGCCTATTTTCATTGGTGTTGAATAACTGGTAGAGATCTTTCTTTGTTTTTTTTGAATTTTTTTGTCCTATGATTTTTATTCTATTTTACATTTGTTTAGAATGATTGAAATTTTATTTTTTGTTTTTATTTTTCTGTCCCCTATGAATGCATGATCTTGAATATGGTAGGGATGCATCTTCGTTTTCATGTCTTGAACTAAGTTCGGTGATCTAATTTTGCTGTCAGTTCCCATCCCTGTTCTTATTTCTAACATGGAATAAAGTCAACTTTCTTTGGCACTGAATAAATAGTAGGATCTCCATGTTTGTTCTGGATTTTTCATCCTGCGATTTCTGTTTGGTTTTATAGCTTTGGATGATTGGAGTGATTCAATTCATTCCCATTGATCATGAAAATCTGTTTTGGTTAATTCGGGGTGTTTTTCATTTCATTTTTTATTTCTACTCTCTTTCCTCTATATATTTATTCAAATTTGTTGGTAGCCCAGATGCATCATGCTTTTGTTATTGAGTTTAGACTGGTGATTTGATTTTCAACAGCAGCAAGTTGTGTTTATCCATCAAGTTTTTCCAGTGCATTGCCTGTGGAATAATTAGCGATCAAGTTCTGATTGATGCGTTAGATGTCTTAACTAGTTTTGTCGTTCAATTATCTTTTTATTGCATTTACTTTAATCCTTATTTCTGGCTATTTCTATTAACTAGATCATCTGATTTACACGTATTTTTAAATGGCCAATTTTCTGATTTGGTTTTCATAAGCTTATTTATGGAATAAAAACTGGCTACACATCATTATCTGAATTGGGTTTTCAGTTTTCAACATTGTAATTTTAACCATGTTATATATATTTATGCTCTAATTGGCTTGCATGAATCATATTTGGTTTTTGCAAATCACGTGAGATTTCAGTATTTTAACAAATGAGTTTACAAAGTTTGCTAAGAAACATGAGATAAGGGCTCATTATGATTATTTGTTGGGATAGACGGCTTGAATGGGTTAAAAATTGTTCTCACTTCATGGTGCATCTGTTACTTGTGCCTGTTGAACAATCCTTTTCACTTTTCAGCCTTGTAATATATTGTTTGAAATTCTGTCAATGTTTTCATGAAATAGAAATGTTGAAACTGCTATTAGAATGTCACTACAGGCACCTTACCATATGCAATTTCTATTTCAAGAGAAACCAATATTCTTTTCTCTTCAATATCTTAAAATTATTCAGGTAATTTGTCAGAAATTTATATTAAATCCAATGCATATTTTAATTTTCATTCATCTTTTTAGTAAATTTACATAATCAATTTTATTTTAAAAATATTTTTATTTTTGATGCAGGTTAAACATGAATGATGGTTAAAGAAATTCAAAGTTGGATTATGTCACACCAGCAATAATGTTTTGAAGAGAAATTTTTTTTGAAATATCTTTTCTTTAGTATAGCTCTTTCTTAACTTATGTTCTTTGTCAATTATATTACAATTCTTAACTGTTTATATTTGATATTTATCGCACCTTTAATTTTCATAGATCAAGTGATGATGATCTCGGTTGCATTGTTTGTAATTTAAAAAAAAAATTATTCTAACACATAAGAACAAGACTCATATATGTGTGCAGGAAATTTTAAATATGCAGAGACCTTGATGATTATTAAAAAAATGATTTTATGAGTTAAATTGTGACAAACATGTGGTTGTCATGAGTCGTCCCTTTAGTTATTCTAAAAAATTTTATTGGGACCTTACCAAAGTAGGCTGATATAAAAAATTTAAAATATTTTTGCCTTAAATGAATCTTTTCGAATTTTTAAAATTCAAAAATTTTTGATTTATTATGTGCTAGTGTGATAAACACTAGAAATTGCATTTAAATAAAATAATAAATGTTTAAAAATTTATATAAGCCTATTAAAATAGGGTCATATATTTTTCAGTAGGAAAGTCAAAGCTCATCAATGGCTAGAGGGTTAAGTGTGTATGTAGTTTTTAGTATACATACATCTATTAAATTGCAAGTATATTAAAAAGCTCAAGAAAAATCAATTAAACCACAAAGGAGGAATTCAGCTTAAACAGTATACGCCAGATAATTTAGACCAAGAGCTAAAAGAAGCACATATATAGTCTAAAAAATAATTAACAAGAAGTGTTCTTTGCAGGAAAATGAACTGCCAAAAAACATAGAAATGGTACCACCCCTGTTAAGCCCATGTATGTGCGAAATGCAAATAATTTTGGATATTACTAATTTTCAATTTTCGAGTCAATGGAAGCCTAAGTAAAATTTTTGCGATATTTAATGCTTAATAATTTTAGTACTATTCTTGTTAAGAATAACATCATTTCTAAAACAAAATAATTAATATTTCCTAGTAAGTAATATTCTCACATGTAGGATAAGTTAGTAAAATTACTCATAGATTAATCTTCTCATATAGGTGCGGAATAAAATTTGCGCACGTAATTTATTTGGTGTTTAATAATTTTGATATTACCCTTGTTTAAAAATAAAATTATTTTACCAACATAAAATGTGAAACTAATGTACCGATGTACTTTTTAAAAAATCCAAATCAAATTTTGTTCAGTGCCTGATCGGTCCAAGTCAGAAAAATCAGCTCATTATGCCCTCCTACTTATTACAAATGAAATTACTTTTGTCATAAATAATTAAAATTCAACATTATATAAAATTCTCATCTAATTATTAAACAAATTATCTATTTTTTGAGTCAATGGTACAAGGAGTCAAATAAAATTTATGTGGTAATTTTATTCATCTCTAAATAAATTTAACATCATCCTCTTACATATAAAATTACTTATTTGATTAAAGTCTAAATTTAAGCATAACTTAAAATTCTCATGTGGCTGTAACATAAATTATTTATTTTTTGGATCAACTAATGGGGGACCCAAATAAAACTTAAGTTATTATTTTATTCAACAATAAATAATTTGGACAGCGCCTCTCACAAATTAATTTACTATTGTGATAAATAATAAAATTAAGCATTACTTAAAAATTCTCACTTGTTTATCATAGTAATTGTTCATTTTTGGGTAGCAATATGTGGTCCAAAAAAATTTGTGCATGATTAAATTGAGGTCCAAATAATTAAAATTGCCTGTTAAATAATTTTCTCATGTAAACGGTACAATATTTTCTTTTGGATTAAGGTAGTTGCAGGTCAACAAAATGAGGTGCAGAATAAAATTTATGCAAGTAATTTATTTGGTGTTTAATAATTTCAATACTTCCCTTGTTAAAAAATAGAATTACTTTACAGACATAATCTAGATTACGTATAAAGTAATATTCTCACATGCATATTATATTATTTTCTTCTCAATTATAATTATTCTATAAAATTTCTAAATCTAAATATTAAATTAATTTGAAGAAGAACATTTCTATAGAAAAATTAAAAACGTAAATTTTACATTAAATACATGAAGAACATTTATATAATGTATTTTAATATATAAATCTCAAACTAATTATGTGGAGAATGATGCTATAAAAATTTTCTGAATTATTACAATAAATTTATCATCACAAATTATAACTATTTTTGTATATATTAGTTCATGATTTTGCATTAGTTCATCACAAATTATAACTATTATACACGCTTATTATAAAAATTTATAACATATACAAATTTCTACCTTTTCAGTAAATAAAGTGTAAATAATTATTATTGATTTATTAAATATATTAATTAGGTAAAGGATCCAATTATTGGATTTATTTAAAATTTAATAAGAATCTATATTTTTTTATTTAATATTATTAGTATCTTTCGTATTACGTTTACGGATAATATATTTGATATAGATTTTATGAACAATCTATAAAATCCATCAAACCAGTTCATTACAAATTGATAACCCTATAAAAATCATAAATCATGTATATATTAGTTCATGATTTTGCATTATTCTTGTAAAATTTGTATTGCCCATCTAATTTGTGAAAATGAAATGTCATCAATCCTATTTCAGGTGTTAAAACTGTATAACTAGTTTATGTTATCAGACAAGTACGTAGCAAAATTATATATTCTATACAACTCGTAAAATATATAAAATTTATCAATTGCATATGCCCTATTTTTGTGATACTCGAATAACCTGTAAAATTTATTTCATGGGAAAAATAAATAAAGATTACCAGTATAACACATCATCCCCATGAATTGCATAAAAACTGTAAAATCCATAAAATCTGTAAAATCTATAAAATCGGTCAAACATGCTAAATTATGTCATTCGTTTAAATTTATTTTTTAAAATAAATCTATTCTGAATTTGCAAATTTTAGGCGTACATTACCAATTATAATTTAAAATGAATATTATTCAATTTAACATCATGGATCACTCATCATCTATAGTACTTTATTAAAATCATATGATTAACCATAGAAATACATGCACCCTAAAGTACTATAATTAATCTCACCTACCCATACTCACACTTTACCCACAATGCTACTCTCATGGTATGAAATTACCATATTACCCCCATTTGCATTTTATGCAAAAGTGCAAACATTTGCACTCACACCTGCCTCGTGTCTTTATGCTATAATATGTTTCAACCAAAATTATATTCCCTAAAAAGTAGTATCGAACCTAAGGTGGTGTATGGTGATTCAGACCGCAGTATCAAGTTTGGATCAATATTTTTGTTGAAGACAAGATGATGGGGATTGTGATTGTGAAGGCATAAATTTGTGTGGTGCTACAATAAAATGGTAGGATCTGGTGTTGTGTGCTCAGGCAATCTAGATGCAGAAAATCTATGGGTCATCATGAGTGGCACTAATAGAGGTTGTCGATGAGTTTGATGCCATTGCGAATGAAGATGTTGGCACAAATCGCTGCAAGAAGTGGTGAAGGAGACAATTAGTGCCGGAGATTTGTGTAGGATGATGGGTTTCAGCCTAAGGCGGTGTCCATGGTGGGTAGACAATCACTCAAATGTGTGCTATGTTAGTGATTCAGGGTTTACTAGTTAGCGCTAAAGGAAGGCAAGGGAGAATGGTGTTGTTATTACCTGAGTGAGCATGAGCAACAGTAGATCAACAAAGATAGGTTCTCTCACAGAAATTAGTGAAGCTGTAGGCAATGGTTATTTGTGTGTATGGAAGCTAGGATGACAACAGAGGTTGTCGGTGGGCAGCTACATGGTCATCGACGTTGATAGCATGATGAAATCAGTGAGAAGTAGTATAAAGGATATGTGAAAGAGGATATGGTAGCTAAGACTAGTCCCTCTTTTGGGGAAGAAGGAGAGATACATCTAGTTATGGTTGATCTAAGGTTCACCAAAGCAAGTGTGTATTTATAGTCTGATTTAGTGATCTTGAAGTCGGTTTTGGGTGTTCCAAGTATGTTTTGGTGTTGTGGAAAATTTTGGTTTGGTAGTGTGCATTTAATGAGTTGCGTAAATCAATGGCACGTGATGATCGTAGAGATTCTAATGTGTAGATCTAGTGATTTGTTTGTGATTCATGTGAATGGTGCAAACCAAAAGGATTCTATCTAGCAAATCAAAAGGATTGTATCTTGTTGGCCATAGTTAACTTAGATCATAAAGATCAAGGTTGATTAGGATGAATCAAGTTTAATTTGGTTTTAAAGTAGAAATTCAAGAGCAGATCTGGGTGATTATGTGATTCTACTATACCAAGATGGTTCAAATCGAGGTGGGGTGATGGACTCTATGGAACTACAGATATTCTGCATTGTTTGGTTGTTTATTATTGTGTTAATGCTGAGGATGTGGGGAGATCACGTGGGGAGAGATTGATTTTCTTGAGCTCCACATTTGACAATGGTTGTGGATCTTGAAATATATTGATATTAGATCATGTTGAGAGCGTAGGAGTCATATGAATATGATGGTGTTGGAAATGAATTGCGGTTCATCTTATTTAGTAGTTGATGCACAAGAGGTGCTTGATCAAGTGACAGTCGATGCACTGACAGAAGTTGGAGGTTTGTGGATTCATGCTAGTTTGTGCATACAAGTAGAGTGATCTCTCAAGTGGAAGAGAGATATGGCATTGTATTATGTTAAAGCATGATTGCTAACGAATTAATTGATGAGTTATAAACTAGTTTAAAATAAGGTTTATTTGTGAGTTAGTTTGGTGTATCTAAAATACAATCCAAAGTTGAGATTTTTAAGATTTGTGTGCAGAATTCAATCCAAAGTGGAGATTGTTAAGATTTGTGTATTATATTCTGCATATGAGGTTATTTGCATGGTGTTTTTATGTAAGAATAAATGGCAAATACGCAAGAGAGTGTATATTGATTTTGCATAAGTATCCTTGAGAGTCTTATTTATAAGTATATTAATTAGAAATTTAATGGAGTCTTGTGAGTTGTCAAAGTGCTTTTATTTGGGATGTCATTCTATTTGTATTTTTGTTAAGTTGTTTATCATAGTGAGTTGTAATTTCACCCATGGTTTTCTCCTTTTATATCAAAGGGTTTTCTATATAAATCTTAATATTGTATGCATAAGATATTATAGTTATTTATTGATCCTAATTTATTTTATATACTTTAACTCTAAATCCTTTCAACCCAAATCATGTTTTCTAACACTTGTTTCATGAAGCAAATTCATTTAGCATTCCTCCATCCTAAAAAAAATCTCTGTACCAAATGCTCCTAAGAAGCCAAGGTAGTACAAGTCTCAATTTAACAACAAGCAAGAAACTCTTGAAGATTTCCATTCCAAAGTTGGAGATGTGATTTGTTGGGGATATACCCATATTTTTCCTTTCTGTGAAAATTTTTCTTTTACAAAGGGAATTTATTGAAAGGGCAACCTTGTATCAAAAGTAGATTGTGACAGTGTTAAAATTATTGGTTTCTAATAGTCCACTAAGGGGGCGACACGTGTCTCGTCTAAGGGGTTGAGAGAAAAAATTGTCTGAAGTTCTCATGTAAAAGAGCTCATGGAAATATTTTCAAGAAGTCCCCATGCAGAAGGGCTAACATGAAATATTTCTAATAAGAGAAGGTAGAAGGAGGAGAGAAATCCAGCAGTAGGTAGGAAGAAGAAGTTAAGAGGTAAGTAAGAAGGGGTAGCAGAAGGGGAATTTTCTTAAAAGAAATTTGTAGGATTTTTTCTGCATTTTATTTTCTTTGTCCAAACAAGAGAGTGATTTTTGGGAAGTTCTCTATTTCTCCATATTTCATTGCTTTAAGGTTTCATGTAGAAGAAGATGCCCCTGCTTGTTTACTCTATTCCCTTTCCAAAGAAAGCTACTGAATCCTTAATAAAACACGTGGCATCCACACCTATGATACCATCCAAAGACTTCTCTCCAACAAGAGTCGCCTTTGCATGGTTAATAGAGGATGTAGTTCATCACCAAGTTCGGAGCTAGGAATTTTACCCATCACTTAAGATACTAAGATATTTTTTGGACTTGAAAATCTTAGGTTAGACGGGTCAGTAGCTGCACACCAAATGTATAGAAGGAAGACACATTTAATTTGGTAAGAGCAATAGCAACGTGATCATTATAATAGCTATAAAGTCAATGCATCTGTCTTCTTTTTAGCAATGAACAACATATGCATGTAATTTTTTCATATATCACGCAAAGGAATCATAAATGAAACAAAATTTCAAGTCACAAATTGACTCCTGAAATTTTGAGTTTAATATTCTGCTTGTCAATGAATATTTCAATACTTTATACCATAATAATGACACTAGTGTTTGCAGTATCATAGATAATGGTGAATGTTTAGCTACTAATTTTTGCTAATTAGGGATTCTAAAGATGGAATGTGCTATTCTCATATTTAGGAGAAATTAAGGATATTTTTGAAAATATTATCAATAATTTAGAGAAAACTTCTATATCTCACTAAGATGGAAAAGGCCTAATAGGATAGAGAAAATTTGCACACATTAAGATGACCGTCAGGGAATGCGTTAGGCTATTGCACTATCCATACGCCAAACAAGAAATAGCATACCGTTTTGATCAAGCTAATTGAAGGGCAACTTTTAGAAGAAAATATAGAGGAAAGCTTTTAAGTGAATTCTTTTCCCAGTATAAAACATAGCTAGCATATTGTTCTCCCATATATGGAGTGGTGCTAAGGCTAGTTCAAAGAGGCAGGTACTATCATTGCTTTGACTTGTGCGATGTTTCAATTTTACAAAGGAGGCACTTGTTGAGGTAACATGAGATCGGTTGGAAATAACATCTAATGAGGCCAAAGTTCATGTAGCAAAATTAGTCGAGTAAATTTCTGAAGTTGATGCTCAGATGTAAATTGTGGAGGTATTATTCCTATAGTCTTTGCTTTCTTGTGTGTTACTTGCTAAGTTATTAAATTCCTTTTTATATTAATTTTTTAACAAGTAAAATTTATAGTTTTAGTTTTATATCCATCTTATGGCCCCAAATAAGAAGCGAAAGATAATAGAAACAAGATGTCAAGAAGTCTTTATTAGATGAGGAAAAGTTAATATAGTAAAAAGGACAATGGTACATGAAGGACATTGATGTGTAATTTTTTAAAATAAAGGGGCAAAAGTAAAGAATTATCTCCACAAAATGGGTTGATATAATCTACTCCAAGAAAATGGACCTATTTATCTAGCTTTAATGAAGAAGTTTTATAAAAATATGACTACGAAAACTTCTATTGATTATTTCCTTTTCATTTTTCTCTCCCCCCAACTTATCCTCGATATACTCTTTATCTCTCACATGAACATCAATTTGACTTTGATCTTTATCAACATATTTGTCATTGCTCTCCTCAATATTTTCTGATAATGATTGGTTTGATTGAATTTGATTGATAGTTGGCTCTTAAGTTCCTGCCCATAATTTATCCTTAATGTATTTATATTTAATTTCCTCAATGATATTTATATCTTTGTTGTTTCTATCAGATTTCCTTAATCATTATTTCCTCCCCCAACTTATCTTTGATTAGTTCTTCCTCATCCTCTTATTATTTTCTTGAATTTGAAGAGAGGAATTTTCACTATCTACTAGGGAGGTATATAGATTTTCTATGATTTCACCATTTCCTAGTGTTAAGATTAATTTATTATGTGAAAAGAGATTAGTGGGTTGGTACCTATCCAGATAATCAATTATGTCTTATTCCTTTTCAACTATTCCAACTTCAACCTCAATGTGCTCTTCAATTTTTTTCTTCTTCAAGCTCAATCTCAATAAATTTTTCGTCATTTGTAGTATTGAATTTTTCAATATTTTTCCACCATTTTGCATTCTTGTATTGTGGGTTTTCTTGTGGGTTATATGAATCTTTTCATATCTGAATTTCACCATTTTGTAAGAATACAATTGTTACGTTATCTCATCCTTGAAATGTGACTTTTTTGTACTAATTATTTTGATTGAAATTCTAGATGATCTTAAGGAAATTGTTGATCATTATGCTGATATAATGGAAAATCTAAAAAATTCTCTTATGGTGCACTTGATTGCAAATATATATTTTTGTAATGGTCAAATTGATACTGATACTTTGAAAATTCATTTTCTATATCAGACAGTTATTGATGACTAATTATTTCAATTCTTTAAATTTCTCATTATAGTTGTAAGTTTGAGGAGAAGATTGGTTATAATGTTGAAGTGGTGAAAACTTTTCTTTAGGATATTCATGTGGCCCATATGTATTTTCATAAAAATTGGATTGACATTGATAATTTGAAATTTGACTTTGGATAGGTGGCTATGAGGGTTGTAAATATTGGGTTTGTAAATAAGGAAGATCAACTGCATAAGGTTGCATGTGCTAATTTGTCCAAGAAGAATTGGATGTGTTCATTCATCCTAAATTATATGTATTTGGAAATGAACTACAATCAGGGGTGGAAAATTTTTAAAAATTCTGATTTTCTTCTTAGTAAAAGGGTGAAAATTGAGCCACATTAGAATATTCTGTTTGCAAAGGAATTGATGTGTTTAAGAATGAACTATTTTGAAATTTGGTTGGTAAGTAAAAATTAAGATTTTGCTTCACTTGATCCAACTTTCTTAATTGCTGATCAACAAAATTCATGTTCATTCTTAGATTTTAATTTTCTAATTTAAAAAACAATTTAATAGTAGTAATTCATGTGTTGAAAATTACTAAGGTGCAATTAAACTCTATAACACTTCCTTTGGTTGACCAAGTAAGAGATGAGATTATGGGAGACTCCCCTTGGTTTTATGTGGTCTTAATTAAATAATCACAAATCCACTTAGGCTTTTACCCTTAAACCTCTAGCCTAAACATCAACCTCTAGTTGTGGGATAAAATTTTAATTAGACCAGAGAACCAACTTAATAAATGATCACTAATTAAGATTAGAAATGGATTGAAAATGATAATCTAAAATTTTCTAATGTAGTAAATTAAAGAAAGCAAAGAAACGAGTAAATAACAAAGATTACATTACTTAAAGCAAGTAAAGAAAATTTAAAGCAACTAATAAAGCAATTCATATCTTCATATGCCTCCCAAGAAATAGCGCCAACAATTTATGTAAGTCAAGTGCTTGTCATTCAGAGCACTATGATCACTAATTCAATTAAAATTAACCAAAATATATTAAAGTTAACACTATATAGAAGATAAAATATGATAATTGTGAGTTGAGACGAATCCACAGAGAGACGATAAGATTTTGAATTATTTGAGACTAATATGCTTTAAGAAAGAAGAGAGAGAAGAGAAGAAAGGAAAGAGAGAAGGGAGAAGTTAGAGAGAGATGAGAGAAGAATAAGAGAGAGAAAGATAAAAGAAGGTAGAGAGAATAGAAAAGAGATATATAGAGAAAGAAGAGAGGAATTAGAAAGAGAAAAAAGAAAGAGGAGGAAAGAGTGTTAACCTAATGAAAATGGTTGTCGTCGGTTTAGGAATTGAGTTGGAAGTGGAGCTGCGAATTGGGATTTTGGGTTTCTTGCTGCTGGTGAGATGGGAGAAAGGATGGGGTTGCAATCTATTGGAGAAGAGGACAGAAGATGTTGTGGCTGCCGAAATCTGTCGAAAATAGAGAAGGGAAATGGAGATTGGCCGTGAGATTTCTGCTGTGAGCCAATGCTTTACAACTGATTGTGGCTTCTTATGGTATGATCGGCTATGAAGTTAATGGAGTCTCTATTAGATTTAACAATGATGATTTCCATTTTTAGGTTTTTGGTTGGCATGGAGCTTTGTTCGATGGGTAGCTTGGTTGTGGCTTACAATTGGGTGCTGAATTTAGGGCTTCTAGATTTTTCAATAACTCATATGGTAGCTGCTTGGCCAATTGCTATTTCATATTTTTGCCAGCTTATGAGGAGAAGATGCGGCGGGCAACCGTGGAAGAGAAATTGGAGAATATGGGGCACCAAACCGGTGCTCGGGCTGTGTGCGTGATCCTGTGCACGTGCAATGGTGGTTTTAATAATTTAAATCATTAATTAAGTTCAAACTCTATTTTAATTATCTCAATGGATTTACAGATGTTGTTAAATTATTTTAAAACTATTTACACAATATTGTAATTTTTAAAATATTTATAATTTCCATTTCCGAGTCATAAACTCAAGTATTTTAGGATTAACTTGAAATCTATTTATTTTACATATAGTAGTCCACTTTGTACCCATATCTTTAAATACAATGGTGATGTTATATATTTGATTTACCAAATTAAACCATTATATTAGTAGGCTTATATGTATTTCAAAGTTAATTTTTTTAGCTTATTTAATTCTTCTTAACATGTGCAATTTTATAAATTATTATCATATTTTTATACATTAATGTAAAATGCTTATTTTAAAGATATGGGTCTTATAGATTGGGCTCAGAACTTTTCAATAGTAAAATGCCAGCATTAGGTCTACTATATAAATTCTTTGCTAAAGTAAGAATAGAATCATCATGTAGATCCATCATGATCTGATTGCTCAGATTGTGAAAACGAGGTGGAGTTTTATGATTTCATTTTAACACCATAGCACAGTGGCTTTATTTAGGCACATAAGTTTAGGTTGAAAAAAATATGAGGATGTGTGAATTGAAAATGATTTTTTTAGAAAACAAAGCAGTCATTTGCTAATAAAAAATTATCCACATGGCATAAAGTCAAAAAAATTCTTTTCATGGAAATGATTTTTATGAAAACAAGGGGGAAAATACTTAATTATACATTTCAAGTCATCCACTAATTGGAGATTATATATGGGGTAAAGTAAAAATTGCTTGAAATATGATTGCAGAATTGGAGATTATAATATGATTGCAGAATTGCTTGAAATAATATGATTTTATTTCCAATAATTCTCTAAAGCTTCAATAAATTAGGATGTTAAATGAACTTACCCATAATTAAGCATAGTATCTTGAAACATTAGTACAAGTTGCACTCTATGCTGGGAGGTTTGATGAATACACTCTGCAAAGTCGATGAGTTAGGACCTAAGAAATTTGTTGCACAAACTAGCTAAGTGATCTTATTAGGAAAATTTGATAGCAAGCAAGCAATAAGCTGCAAAGTTGATAATCCAATATATGAGAGAGCAAGCCTAAAATTGTCAAGATGACCTTTAGTGATATAAGTTGCGGGACAAGAAATTAGTTTGGTGTGAGAATGTTCTAGTTGTCATGAGCCAACGATTAGGAAGCCAACCAACTACCTAGATAAACAACTTACTAAATTAAGCAAGCCTGTGCCTCTGGCATGTAATAAGGGTTGACAATGCCACAACCATCCAACAATCTTGATTTGATCAAGCTACTAAATCAACACTTTCAAAATTAGGTGATCAACAGAAGTAATCACTTGGAATATATAGATGAAATAAGCTGAATCGAGTTGGCTACAAAGAAGTAGGCTAATGGTCTAGAACAAGCAAGCAAATTATCACTTTAGACATAAAACCCATAATGTGTGACTGGGAATTCTTGGGCAACTCAATTTAAGGAACAACCCTGATGTGGTGAGCTACAACCAAAAGAGAGTCGGTGTGATTGGAAATCATCAAAAACTGATCGAATGGGCTGAACAATGAGTAGAAACGCCCGCAGCATTCCTTATTTCCATGTTGAGGAAACTACGCACGCAATCGCCTTGTAACTAAATGATCAATCTATGCAAGGGAAGCTGGTCAGCTACCATAAAGTTGATAAATGGCCCATTAAGAAAGGACTATGTAACCACTCAATCCATGGTGGGTGATAAAGGAAGTTATACTCTTTCACTTTCCTTGCATGTTCCCCTTTTAGATACTCCAAGAAGTAGAGTGCCCCTAACGCTCACTCTAAAAACATAATTATGAGCAATAAGTGAGACATGTGAAGCTAAAGCTTGCATGTTGAGAAAGTCGAATGCGAAAGTGCTTTGCAACTTTTGAAAGAGGATAGAGCGAACAAAGCCAATGCCTACGTATCTCTTCTGATTGAGCTTTTTCCTATTGGGTATATGAGATGTTGCAAACTTCGATGATAAACCACTTTGTCGACTCCTTCTCTTTCGTCTATTGCCAATTCAATGACTAACATTTTTCATCTGTCCTAGACATCATTCTTGGTTTTTGTAGTGCTTGGACAAGGTACTAATAGTGAAGAGAATCCAACATATTGATTTCAGCTTCCAGTAAACTCCAAGTTGAGGTTAAATTGTACATAGCTAGAATTTCTTCATAAGATCGAGAACTCATTGCCTTAAACACTAAGGCGAAGGAGATTTGTGTATACACAATCCCTTTAGTGGATAGGATAAACCATCTCTAAGCTATTGTAGAGTTTCTTCTTTCTTTATGAGAGACTTATAAAATTTTGATTTGTAATTGCCTTGTAAATGCTTATCTCTTGGAATTATGGATGATAATTTTTAAAGTAATTTTCATTTATCATCATTTAGATTTAGCTTTCACAATCCTTAATTTTATGTGCCATTGTTATAAGCCTTCTCGACGATATAGGGTCCTTCTCACTTAGACTCGAACTTGCAAATAAGTTTACCCGTGGCCATAAGCTCTATTCGTAGCTGTAGTACCAAATCACCCCTATTAAATATGTGATGTCGCACGACTTTGTTGTACACCATGACCACTCAAGCTGGGTAAAGTTTCAATTTGTTGTTGGGCTTGAATTCACTTTTTCCAATACTTCAATTCATCAAAGTAGAGCTTGGCTTGCTACTCAGTAGTTGAAGATAAATGAATAACGACTCAGAAGGATGCTAGCTGGGTTTCTACCAGCAGGATTGCTTCAACCCTAAAAAGCAACAAATAAGGTGATGCACTGATTGTAGTTTGGTACATGGTTTTATAAGTCCATAGTGCTTCAGGCAACCTATCATGCCAATTAAGCTTTTTTTCACCATAATTCTCTAGAGAATTTGACTGATCCTTATTGAATATCTCAACTTGACCATTTTCTTGTGGGTAATTTAGAGAAGAAAATACTTATTTGATTCCAAACTTAAAGCAAAGTTGGTCTACTTTATAGTTCTTGAATGATGTGCCATTATTTGAGGTAATTTGACATGGGACACCATAACGGTAAATGATCTTATGTTTAATAAACTTAATCACCTCTTGTGCTCGCAATCTTTTATAAGCCTTAACTTCTACCCACCTAGAAAAATAATCCATGGCGGCTAAAATGTATAAGTGTCTTTTAGATGACGATAGGTTGATCGGACAAATAATATCGAAGCCAACTAAGAAACTCTAAGGTAAGAACATGATGAATTCACCATGCATTTGACACAAGCTTCACATTTGCAAATTTAATCGAATCTTGGACCATTGTACGCCAATAATAACCTAACGTCTTAATCCTATGATAGAGGTGTTGCCTTAATTGGTGCACATCAGATTCACTAGAATATGTTTCTTAGAGAACCTGATAAATCTCTTTTCTATTGATGTAATAAAGCCAAAGGCCATCAAAAGCAATCCAATATAATTCGTGTCAACACAAAAAAATCCTTTGAAGTGCTTTTCTTACATTGGGGTCATCTGGCAAAAATATCATATTTGAGGTAGTTGATAATGGGAACGTGACAATAATCATTTTTTACAAGGGCATTGGACATGTTTCATCCAACTTAGTTGATTTGGAGATCTTCATTATTTTTGAATATTTGCACTCAAATTATCATATCCTCAAGCTTATTGAAGGTGAGGATGCTGGCTAATGTTAAGAGTGTCAGCAACAATGTTTTCTAAATGAGGAACATGCTCAATAGAAATAATCTAAGAATTTACAAGTACAGTCTAAACTCTATCATAATATTTCCACGAATGTCATTAATGCACCTCATATTGATCATTTAAGTGCTCTATTACTAACTATGAGTCTCTAAAGATATATACGAATAAAATGTCTAAGTGCAAGAGAAGCTTTGCATCGATGATAAATGCCTCATACTTAGCTTCATTATTTGTCTCTCTTTTTTCAAGAAAGTATGAGTATTGGAAGAAGTCCTTGTGAGGTGAGACTATGCAATCTCGACGACAGCTCTAGATGCCTTTGATTCATCATGGAAGTACATTTGCTATGTGGGGTTGTCATTTGCAAAGAAAACTTCTTTCTCAGGTAAACTTTCCAAAATAGGAAGCTCTTCTTTGAGCAGATGAGATACCATGAAGTCTGCTAATATTTGACCTTTCATGACTTTTCGAGGTATATATTGGATTCACTCAATAAAAAAAAAATCTAAGCTCTCCATCATACTTAAGTAATCAAGGACAAATAGCACAAGTCCACAATAAGATAGTAAAGTCCAAAAATTTCTACGAGGGTGATCTCGTTATAAAGAAAATTCTATCTGTTCATCCTATGAATAAGAAACGCAAATTTAGGCCTAATTGGAAGAGCTCGTGGATTATTACTAAGATATTATCAAATGGAGCTTTAGCCATTTCTAGATTCAAAGATGCTGAAAAAGCTAAAATTGTGAGCGCAGACTTTGTTAAGAGATTTTACCCTTAAAAACTAACAAACAATAGGATGACACCTAAACATTTTCTTAAGTCTAACGACCTAAAATAACAACAAATTCTCAGCTACCCCTCAATATGTCCAAAATGACAACAACAGAGCACAAGAGCTTCTTAGCACTACCCTCTTTCTAAAAAATCATCCTCCACATAAGGTCATTCTTATAAACCTAGACCTCATTCCTCATCCGCAACCAACCGATGTTGTTAATCGGCACCTACTAAGTGCTAACCTTTCAAGATTATGCAATTTCTACATTCAAAAGATCCTTTTGGTATATAAGCACACAAAAGGGCAGAAATTCTGTTCTAAAAATCCAAAATAAAGTAAAATGTGCTGATCGCAGATCTAATATCCAGAAATTTCAATAGATAGGACTTTGAAAGAGGCAGAGGTTCATGATTAACTGGTAAAATGATGAAGACTTCTTATTCATTGGAGACAAGAAGATCCATGCACAAAGAATCATAATTCACAAAGAGGCTAAAAAGATGCAGGTTATTAACCCAATAGATGAGCCCATATCGAAAAAATGGAAGGAAGCCTGGCTCCATGCAAAATTAAAAGTGAAAAAAACACTCTACAAAGATATGAAGAAAGGTAAACCAGCTATCCTGTAGACTTCGATTGTACCAAATAGTACGAAAATCCAAGACAAAATAATAAGGGCAAAGGGGCCGCTTCCATTACTAAAAGATTTCGAAATTACAAAAGACATGGACCAAAATATATAGGGGATGGTAAGCTTCTTTATCCCATGTAAAGTCTTCCACTACAAAATAGTGAGTCCTTCGTAAAATCATAAGGTGGTAAGAAGATCTAAGGATTAGAAGAAGAAAAAAAGAATTAATGGCAAATGATCTTCGAAGATCGTGGGATTAAAAACCTACAAACTAAAAGCTGAAAGGATTCATGGAAAAGGCCACTAGATTTGAGTAGAAAGTAGAAGCATGGTACGAGAAGTGTAAAGGGTTGATGGATCTGAGTAGATCACAGAAGATATAGGTGAAGAGCATGATACGAGTAAGAGCAAGAAATTTCTCATAAGAATTGAAATTCTGCATGAGAGACTTTGACCTTAGGTGCATGAAGATGCGAAATTTTCTTATAAGACACATGTGGTGTGGACATTGAATATGTAACAGTTAGAGACAAAATTCACACTTGAAACATGGAAAACCCAAAAGGGTATAGGATGTGGCTTGCTCCAAATGAAAGGAGAGGCAAACATGCAAAAATACAGCGAAAGCATTTGGTAACTCCAAAATTTGAAAGTATATGAGATTAAGCTATTTGGGTCTACAAAGACACCAACATATAAAAATGAAGCCATGAAAATAAAACATTTGCAACACAAGGAATTAAAGTACTTTATGATGCTAACAAGATCAAAGGTTTGTAGGGCCATAAATACATTCATAAAATGTAGTTGTGATAGGAGGATCAAGATCTATTAGTTTCACATAAAATTAAAGTATGTTTTATCTACCATTATATCATAATCTACAAGAGGACTAGAAAAACTATCTTTCTAACGACCAATTTTGCGAAAATCATTTTTGTGAAACAATTCTTTGGACCAAAATTTCAATAGAATTCTCAAAGGATGCTCTGAAAAAGGCGAATGAAAGAACTTGACCTATTATCATCATGCTGATTTGGTTTCATTGTCCACTAGCCCATTAAAAATGCTCAAATCACCCTTGAAAATATGTTGAACTTGTGGCTTATATATAGTAAGTCATTTTAAATGGTTTGACTTAATACACATAAAACCAAGAAAGTATTCCACACACTTCTACATTTTAAAAATAAGTTTGGTACTAACAAACCACACTAACAATAGTACAATGTGACCACAAAAGTGTAAAAGTATTCAAACATGGTCAGCTTAAAGGTTCTCTATATGAGGTTCTCAAAGATGTGTTCCTATAATAGCCTTAGCATGTGCTAAGACATCACCACCAGAAGCTTCATAAAGATCAACCAAAAGAAGTTTGGGAGCCTAACAATTACCTTTGCATTGAATATACCATTGATCATAATCCTCATGATACAATTCTAAGTCTTCTAATCTCCAACTGTCTCAATAACTATGGAACTCCTCCATTGAGACTAAAGAAGTTCTTATTGAAGGATGATGAACCAAGACTATTGGAACTCGCTTATCATCGGTCACTTATAATAGTAATAAATCCCCAAAATACTAAGTGATTAGTACTTTGTTCATAAGCAAAAAATGGTATGTAAATTTTACCACAACATCATTAATGGCTGGATTGTCCGTTCATTTCGTGTAGAGACAATGGTGGAACTACAAGGACAAATATAACAAGAAAGAATGCAAGGGATTAGTATATGACAACAAAAAAATATGAAACAAATGAAATAAGCTAGTAACTTGCTAATAAGAGTCTGCCACATGATCGGAAGAATGAGGCTTAGGAGATTTAGCTCAACCAACTGCTCAAGAAGCAGTATTTAAAAGATCTTTTTGAGGATGCTCAACAATAAAATGCTTGTAGAAATATAACTATAAAAAATTATAGTCAAGTATAATGTAAAGGCAAAAAAGGAGGAAAAGTTAAGAAAATATATGCTGAGCAATTGAGAAATGATTAAGCAACTATTACTTCGTTGCCTAACTGCATCTATATTGATTAAAGAAGGCTCAAAAGCATGCAACCTTATCTAATGGGGCAACAGAAAGATAGATATCTTAAGACATGCAACTATTGAAGATCAACATTTCTAGCCACATCCCCATAAAAGGGCATCGATTAGATAAAGTAAGAAATTGCGAACTTCCTGCTGAATGATATCTAAATTAGCCCCATCCACCCTGAATTCATCTCAATATTTTTGTACATCCTCAAGAGGAAAAGGCTTTGAGTAAGATCCTTCAAGACCCATTAATGCTAGGTTGTCATATGCGAAGACAGGACTATTGGAAGATAGGATAATGCAATCCTTAGCCAAGGCCGGAAGCCCACTACATCTCCCCATCCAACAAACAGATTCCTTATTCACCCGAAGATGGAATGTATGAGTTTCAGGTCACCACTACTTTATCAATGAAGACTTCAATGCCCAAGGAATCATAATAGGGTTGAAACTAGCTAACTGGTAGCATGGGAACTATCTTAGAAAATCTATATGAGTGGGAGAAAAATCCTTAAACCAGTGGTGTGCTGCATACCATGAGTGATAGTATATTACTTGAGAATTCATCTAGCATAAAAAGGGAAAGACAGAAGAAAAAGAGTTAGCACTTAAAGTCAAGAAAAAAAGGAAGAAAAAGGACTAAGTGATATATCCTCTCGGCAGGAGTAATGGATACTTCATAAGGAATATGTAAAAGATCTTCCCCTAAGATAGGATGAACCAAAGGGAAAACTTTAAAAAATATCTCACTTTCTAACAAAACTACATCCTGAGCAATTGCCTCCAACCTAACATCATCTTCATCCTTAACAGACGAAGAAGGGGTGAATCTATCATTACTCTTTGGATATTGGCAAGTATCCTTATTTTGGAAGTTTGCACTCACAATGGCACCATTTATGTAATGCTAGAAGGGATAATCACCTCAGGAAAATAACAATTAAGGATATTGGATCAACATAATGGGAGTTTATTTCATGACTATACGAGACTTTTTTGAAGGAGCAACCATTTCTCCTTGCATTATAAGAGGCTTCACAACGATAGAATTTTCCAAAAGATCACATGGTGTTTCAATTGAAGCTAAAGTTTGTGACCTAGGAGGTGAGGCCTCCTAACATGCCTACAATTGTTAGAAATCTCAATCAGCATGTCTCGAGACCCAATTGGTCTCTCAGGGTCAAGTTTCACGGTCTTAACCCTTAATCGCAAGCCATAATCATGAGTCATTTTGTACCTATATAAAAAAAGAAGAAATAAAATCGAGGAACAAACAAATGTAAGAAGAACTACAACTTGAGCAGCACATGAAAGTTACCAAGAAGAATTAAAGAGTAAGCATAAAACAAAAAAGAGAGGAGGAAAAGAGCTCATCAATGCCCAAATATAAATAAGTGTCATAGTAAAGAGTAAAATCAACATGCTATTTTTATTAGGACATAATCACCAAAGAAAAAGCAAGATCTCTACATAAGGTACAATAAAGGCTGAAAATATTATACAAATCAGAAGTAATATCTATCAACTTCATCCCAAAAACTACTAATAAGAAGAAGTTAAGGATCAGCTCATTAAATGTAAGTTCAACCACATCAGTTACTCAAGTGTAAATAAATCATGAAACAGTAGTAGTATAAGGAAATACTGACCTGAAATCAAGCAAGGTGTCAATAAATGGTAAAAGTAAGTTTGCGTATATTTCAAAACATATTAAACCAGCAGTAGCTGGCGGTGCAACTTGGGTCAATTCGGTTCAAATAATGGTCTACCCTACCTATTCCCTATTTATAAAAGATTTATCCTATCCTACCCATAAATTGATTCGATTCTTAGTATACCCTACCCATTACCCATAGGGATTGATTTCAATTTTGATTTCAAGTTGGTTCATTTAGTATGCAAACATAACATAAAGAAAAATATTTCTACGCTATTTTTAAATAATAGAAAATAATTTGTTTACATAAACCAAAGATTATATTTTTGAATTTTCTATTTTTTTACATAAATAGATATATGCAGTCACAATCCAATCAATAAGACATTCTACAATCATAAGACTTCTTATAAAAGCCAATCAAACTTGCACATAAACTCAAAAAAATCTAAATTGGTTTCTCTTTCTCTAGTCTACGCACTATCTTCCTTTTAATGTGCATAATTACATGTCTCTAAGCTCCAAACTTCTGAGTTCAATATGTGCATAATAACATTGTTATTGAATAAAAGTGGACTTATGGAAATTTAAATTACCATCACAATTGAATTGCTAATAATTGCCCAATTACCATCAATGGAAAATAATGAAATCAACTCTTCAACAATATTATTTACCTTAATACAATGCAAATTGTAAAATAAAAATTGAAGAAAAATTATGAAGTGGAAATAAAAATGCTAACATGAATCACCCAATGCTTTATCTTCTATTCTTCCTATAATTGAAATGAAAAATATTTAATCAAAAATAAAATATAAAAAAACTATAATTAACATAGTCAAAGATGAGCCAAACAAACATTACCTGTTTTGAAGTATACAAATTCCTACTAAGTTAATGCCAATGTTATAAGAACCAGATCAGACTGATCAATCCAACTAGATCAACCGAGAACCGGTTGTAAGGACTAGGTATATATATATATATTTATATATGTAGTCTTTATTTTACTATGAACCACTAGTACTTAATGATATTAGTGTTGTGTAATCTATATATAGATGTGGCACTAGGGGAACATGTAACATATGCATGCACGCATTAAACTCTTGGTATGCTGGGTTGTATAGGGCAACATGCACGAGCATATATAGAATAGGAATGAGTTGTGTATTGGCATGTTTGGTAGTTGCATTCATTGGGTATAATATAATTTGTTGGGGATTAATTTAGAGGTATATGATTGATGTGTTGTTTGAGACATTATAACCGTTGTGAACCTTCACAGAGTAGGGCCTGCCCAGGTATAGATGGAAAGGTTAGTGGAAAATCAGTAATCGGGCCCACCTATGTATGGGCCCGGCTCGTGTTAGCAAGGTTCTAATAACCTATGGGTGCGCGTGACCTTCTCCATTTTCCTTCTTCTCCTTTCCACCGCTTCTCCCTTCCTTCTCCTCATCTCACCAGCGATATAATTGGCCCTAAACTTTCTCGAAATCTAGCAAAACTACGTCAAGGATTGTTGGTCCGCATCAAGGAAACTCACAAATCCTAAAAGCTTGAGTCCAAGGTTGCTAATTTTGGGATAAATCACGATCTAAGTTAGTAGATGTCTCCTTTTTCTCAATTAGTGGTGGAATCTTATCTTAATCATGGTATAGGACTGGTAGGAAAGGGAGTAAGTCCAATAACTCCGTGGCTTAGGGCATTTAGGATCCCTAACAATGTAAAATTTAGAAGGATCATAGGAAACTCGATACTGCTGATAGAAATTTCTGAAATAGATAATGGATTAGCATTCTTTCCTCCCTCACAGACGATGTTGTTCAATGGTTCAACTAGAGTTTCTTTCCTATTCCTGACATGTGCTCGGTGAAATTCTTATGTATAATAGTGGGTATTCTAATTTTAAAGCTAAGGCTATGGATTTACTGATTCTATTTGCATGGTTTGTAACATTTAATCTTATGTGTGTTGGATAATGCACTATTCGAGATAAATGACTGTAGTAGACAGTTGAATGCATGTGTATGATCATTACTAATTATATTACATAGCTTTTGAAGTAATTTGCATATTCATGAGTTATTTAGTTAAAAAGTGTTGTTCATGGCTCACGATTGACATGAGGAATAAAGGTTGTTTATGATCCTTGATTGACATGAGAAAAAAAGTTGTTCGTGACCCTTAGTTGATATGAGGACAGAATTATGCATGGTTCACTAAGGACATGTGGTTATATGCATATGATCCTAGGTATGGGTGTTGGTCCCTTATATTTTGCATAGTCATTCATGATTTGTCTTATTATATTTATGTCATGGTACGTGTATTAAGAATCTTATTTATATCTATTTCGTACTAACTGCTATCTACTTACTAAGACTATTAGAATCACATTATTATTGTTTTTCCTTTAAATCACAGACCAAATGAGGCACTCTGAGATGGAGCTGAAGGAGGACACAACCATAGGGCTTGGCTAGTAGACTAGGGCTTACTTTTTTGTTACTACAGACATTTACTTTTGTCAATATTAGTAAATGTTAATGCTTACTTAATTGATCCCACTGTGTTAAACCTCTTATATTAAATATTTTAGACTTGTTTGCAATATATGTGACTATATATGATAATCTTTTAAGATGCCTTGTTGTATGAGATTTTTGTTGAGTCACATTTATAATATGAATTTTGATTATTAATTGAGAAGAATTTGAGTGTTTAATATACTTTAAATTATATTTTGATTGCTTTAGCTTTACAAAGTATAAAACACTCACGATTGACTGATTTGTGTAAAACAGGAGGAATACGTGCAATTTTAATATACAATATGGACAAATTGATAAGCATTGATAAAAGTGGGAGTAAATTGCAAATTCAAGACTCAAATCTAAAGCAAAATTGTGTATCAAGTAAGGCACTATTCATACGCAGTTACTGTTCACGTGTGGTATTGTTCATGTGCAACTATTCATGTTACTGTTCATGTGCACTATTCACCTGTATATAAACACTTGTGAGGAATGTCCTAAGGCATCTGAGAACATCCTGGAAGCTTAGGTTGAGGTTCGGACAGCGACAAAAGACGTAGAACACAAGACAAGAGGAGAGGCCGTGAGTTGCTTGACACGGTTGAGACACCATCGGGGCTCCTAATCAATAAGCTTTCTTTTTTTTCTTCTATTTTGATTTAGTTGTCTTGCTTGCAATGGACTTTGAATACAATATTATTTTTTGTTTGATTTTTATTATAAACATGCTAGGTTAAACTCTTAATCTAGGGTTTAGGATGTACCATACGTATAATGTAGCAAATATTGTGCTTTGATTTATTTATGACTGATATTATGTGTTAATTTAATATTTTGTGATTTAATACTTGCTTGGTGTGAAGACCTATACTTTAGCAATGATTCCCATATATTAGGTGATGGAACCGAGAGGTGAAAGTTTAATATACGAAAATCAAGATATTAAACCCAAAAATCTAAGACATGAGAATAGGAATGGTGATCTTGAGGAATTCCATGAACTTCCACAGAACTTAATGAATTGTAATTAACTTAATGCCATAAGAATAGGTGGTTAAGAAGATTAGAGTATACCTTGTAGGTTTCGAGAGAAGGTACAATGATAATTTATGAATAGTTCTCCTTTAATACATAATATCTGGATTGAATAAGCACTCCATGTATCCGTTGCAGAAGACGTATATGAAATCCTAGATCCTAGGTGCTCTCAATCTTGTGATTTTTAATCCCTATTCTACGTTCTGCAGATCAACTTTTCTTTTTCCTATTCTTTCTTCTCCTTATCTTATTTGGTTAGAAAGCATTTAGATCTAACGTCTTAAGTCCTGAATTCCCTGTTGATCGATATTTATATACTACAATCTATGACCCGTGCACTTGCAGTGAGATTGTGAATAATTTTCTTTACTATATAGATGTCTTTGTAGCATAAGAATGCAAATGTATGAATTTAGAGATGAATGTTATATCTTAGGATGAAAATTGAGATATTTATGGATAACAGGTTATGTATTCCGAAGATGTTGCTGAATTTTTCTTTGATTAAGTAGTACCCATTAATTAGCCATTAGGGATGTCTAGGGAATGGGTCGTCACACCAGTCACCCGATTGATCCATTCATCTTGGTTACCAAGTGGGAGAATGAAGCTATTGTGAATCAGTTTAACCAAGCCAGTTTCTGGTTTCTTACCCACTCGATCCGACTAATTTTATCATTGGATGTATAAAACTCTTCCCTTGAATTCTCTTTCCTGCGACCAAAGCCCAAGATCATCACCTCTTTCTTCCATTTCTTTGCCCTTTATGCAGAAATTCTTCTACCACCTACTTCCATTTTTTAACCCTTTGGGGATAAAGCCATGGTGCAGCTAATTCATTTGGAGGATGATGTGTTCTATTTTAAGGAATAGCTTGGCATGGGCGAGCTTGAAGATGATAGGGTTATGGGAGAGGGCACGATGGAAAGGTTTTGTGGAGGAATTAGGGTTAGGGTTTCGGAAGAGATGGAGAGCTGGAGATCGATGGTTTTCGTGGTGAAGAAGAGACTAGAGGCAGAAAGGTGAGACTGATTTGAGGCACTTTTGGATTTGCAGGATTAGGGCAAAGGAGAGAAGCAAAGCACAAGAAATAGAGGGTTTCCAACAATGTAATTTGCACGGGAGTCGACATTTGGAGTATCTTTAATTGTTGCAAATGCTGGAATTAGGAAGGTCGGTCACTCCCTCTAATGAATGAAGCTCGATTATTTTATCGGTTTCATTGTCCTGTTTTGATAATTTGGGCATGGATTTTCTTTATTTCTTCAAATTTTGTGCATTTTCCCAATTGAAACATAATCTGAGCCTTTTGACAATACCAGAATCTAGTTTATAAGATGAAGCAATGAAATAACCATTAAAATAAACATTAATGTTTGAACAGGAAGAAAATTATTGGAAATATATTGCAATTTTCAGCTCTTATAGCTAATTTGCAACTATGTGGCAACCTCATACCGAGGTGTCGGATCCTTACTCCGAGACCATTATCGATTAGTAAATGTGAGTCAGGTTTTCACCCTGGTCACACGGCTGGATTTTTACATCTAATCATATTTCAATTTTATAAGTAGCTATCATTTGTTATCCATTTCAAATGGTATTCATAACATCATAACTAATTCATTTACATCAAAGGTTATGCTGACCCTATAAGATCATGTTCATAAATCGCATCATTCAGTCAGATGCATACAAAGGAACACAAGAACATAGTTTTTCTCTCAAATAAATCTGTTCTCTACTCCTTAAACCTCCTTGTACATATCTAGGATTTGGGAAAAGAAAACATGAGTACTAATATTCAATAAGTAAGCATTTTCCATTTTCAAGCAAAATTTTTTTATGAAGGCATTTTTTTGTCAAACATTTTCATATCCCAATCTTGAAAAATTCATAAAACAATGCATATGCAATGCACTATTTCCCTTGATGATTGGGTGATACGCTAGCTAGGTGACCACCCCTGATCTTGCTCCCATTCTAGGGAGGAAGTCGCCGGCCTCTAGCTTATATCAGCGACTTGGTCACACTAGAATGGGATAACCAGTCCACTTACGCCTCTACAATGGACCTAATCATCGTGCTCCATGCACTAGCAGATGATACTTACCAAGTGATCATCCACCTCATTCATCATTCAAACACCGCCAGCCTCTAGCCTATATCAACAACTTGGTCGCACTAGAGGGGGATAACCAGTCCGCTTACACCTCTATAGTGGACCTAATCCTTGTGCTCCATGCATCAACAGATGACACTTACCAAGTGATCATCCACCCCATTCATCATCTAAACGCCACCAACCTCTGGCCTATATCAGCGACTTGGTTACACTAGAGGGGGACAACCGTTCCACTTAAACTTCTAAAGTGGACCTAATCCTCGTGCTCCATGCACCAGCAAATGACACTTACTAAGTGATCATCTGCCCCATTCATCATTCATGCTAGCATGCTTTTTCCAAGGATAACATTTTGCATAATCATTTCAAATACCATTTTCACAAAGCAATTATTCAAATTCATTTGTAAGAATGAAAACAAACAAAGATGTAGGGATGACCACCCTTAAACAATTTTTGGAAACATTCGTATAAAGTAATATCGAAAGTGTTTTAAAACTTGAATAAAAATAATATTTCCAAGTATTTTCTCATTTGAGTAAATAACATTTTAAAAGCTTTGCTTGCTTACAAATATATTTTCGTAAAGAAATCAAACTTTCTTTTTACAAAATCCTTTTGAAATAGATTTTCAAAGGGCTTGCTTGCAATGAAGCAATTCCCAAGCATTTCAATTTTTAAAAATAAAATCATATTTTCAAAAGTTATGCCTGCTTATCTGTAGTTCAACTTGAACTTCCCTCTTTCTCTTTGCCCTTTCATATATAAATGAAAAGGGTTACCTTTCATACTTGCATCATACTTTATTTGCATGCCTTGACTTTTATGCATTATCTCTTGTTCCCAACCCCTTATATGATCTCAATCTATATGTGACCTTGAGTAATTCAACTTTACTCAATTCTTTCTTCGAGATGAACACTTGCATTTGTTAAGTCACATATGTTTTCACATTTTCCAATGATGAGTTTTTCACTTGACTCAAGAGCCATTCACTTGACTCGAGACCCTAATCTAGTGCATTTAATCTCTTTTGATCATTCAAACACTTGTTTAACGCTTACTTGAAACTTTAACAATCAAGTTCAAGAAAGATCTCTCAATTTCACAATTACCCTTCTAATATTCACTTTTTCGCACCTACATAGTCTAATAATTGATTGCTTTGAATACTACACCTTTGTAGTTATTCGAGGCAATAGTTGACAACTTATATCAAATGATTCCTTCATCATCATGCGTAGATTCATCATATATTTGTTTCACAATTGCATGCTACCCCTTCATGAATGTATAGCTACTACTTAACAATCATGGTAATCTCTTTGAATGCTTGTTTATAACATATAACAAGTTATACTTAGATCAAAATTTCTGAATTAATTCATCATTCCAAAACAACCACATTTTCTCTTATTTATGGCTAAGTTCCACTTAAACAATTGCACTTTGATGATGTATACATTAAATGCAATCTTTCCCTAACTCATGTGAACTTTTAAGGCACTTGTTCATAGTCGATAGCAACAATTTTTGCATTCGAATTTTTGTAATAACCATCTCCTCTTAAAATAGCTGTATATATATCCATGTTGTAGTTGAGTTTCGTTCTTATATTTGCATATTAACCTAACATGCATGCAACATACTTAATCAATAGTCATATGGATTATCGATACCCTTGATTATACTCTTTGCTAGTCTACATATCATATGATAATCAAGGGTAAGCTTAAACAGAAATTTTTTTCTAATTAACACCATACTTAGATGTTATTTAAGCATGGGATAATTCAATGATCAAACCCATATAAAGGTATACCTATTGGAAATCCACTAAGCATGAAATGAATCATTAATTAGAAACAAAATTTCACATAATTGGACCTATTTTGGACGTTACTTAAGCATAGTATAAGTTGAAAATTAATAAAAAAATTCACATAGAAATATACCTATTTGGAAGTCCAAGGGGTTGCCTCCTTCTTGCTGAATTTTTCTCACTTTTCAAGCTCTTCCAAATCCTCCAAAGTGTTGCACCTTTACCCTCGTTATATAAGGCAGCATTTTACCCTTGGTTTGCCACCTTTTAACCATGGTTAATCCACCTTTAATTGCCATCATTTGTTGCTGCATTTCTACCCATCCAAGTGTCCATATTCTTATCTCTAACAATTAATTTTTCTGCATCAATTTAAGTCATCTATAATCCAAGTTGTTTAACAACTTTCTAATCAAAATACTCATAATCCACTCCATTCAGCTTGTAGGGTACCCTAACTTAGGTTTATCCTAAAAATTTCATATCAATTTGTCTTACACATCTCAAGATACAAGCTTATCACTAATTAATCCCAAAATGACACATCAAACGGGCCATTAATGCATGTGCCACCTCAAATTCTCTAAAAGTCTTTTATCTTGTAGTGAAGATCTCATTTTTTGCCATTTAGCGACATCTCAACTATTTTGGCATTTAGTGCATTTTTGTCTTCTAATACATGTAAAAGTGGTTAACTTTAAGCACTTTGCTTAATCTCATCCACCTAGATCATAGAGCATGTAGTTTTATACCTCTCATCAAAATTTCACCTCAATCGGAGTTAAACATGCTTAGATCTAATGGAATTAGTCATGAATGGATATAAACCTTACATTTGAAACCAATCGGGGCTCTAAAATTTCCATTTATTTTAATTTTCTCGTAAGCTGAGAAATTTCAAACCATTCGAATCAGTGTATCTCAGAATTTGGAAATTTCTGAAATATTTCTAAAAATTCATTTACACTCTGTTCCTCATATAAATTGCGATCATACTTCCTAGGCTTAAAAGAAAATGGGGTTTCATAATCCTCCCCCTTGTAAAAGTTTCATCTCGAAACCTGTTATAATCAAAACAATTGAGGATATTTCCTTTCAACTTCCTCACATTGTTTTCAAGTTGCTTCATTTTTTGAGTATCGGTTCTATTGAACCTTAACATACTAGATCTCTCAATTCCGAAGCTTTTGTATCTTACGATCCAAAATCTTAGTCAGTCTCTCTTCATAATTCAAGTGGTCTTGAATTGCCAATTTTTTCTACTATCAGGACATGAGTTGGATTTGTTACATACTTTCTAAGCATAGAAACATGAAATACGCTATGAACTGCAACTAAGGCTGGAGGTAAGGCTATTCTATTAGCCAAGTTACCAACCTTTTCTAATACTTCAAATGACCCTATATACCTGGGATTTAATTTATCTCTTTTCCCAAATCTTATCACACCCTTGAATGTCGTTACTTTTACGAATACATGATTAGAAACTTGGATAATTAAATCCTTTCTCTTGCAATCTGTGTAACTTTTTTACCGACTCTAGGCTGTGAGTATCATTGTCATATCACTTGTATCTTTTCTACCATTCTTCGTGACAAGTTCAGGACTAATTTTCTCTCTCCTACTTCATTTCAATTTAACGGTGTGAGGTACCTTTGCCCATATAAGGCTTTAAACGGGGCCATCTGTATGATTGCCTGGTAACTATTGTTATAGGCGAACTCAGCTATTGATATGAATTCATCTCATGACCCTCTGAACTCCAACATGCACATCCGGAGCATATCTTACACAATCCAGTTAACTCGTTCCGTTTAGCCATCAATATGGGGATGAAATGTTACACTGAACTTCAACTGAGTGCTTAGGGCTTAGTGCAAGCTTTCCAAAATCAAGATGTAAAACTTGTATCTCGATCATAGACTATCAACTTAGGTACTCCATAGAAACGGATAATCTCCTTGGTAATCAAATGGACTACACTAACATTTCGGCTTAGGGCATCAGCCACTACATTTACCTTTCTTGGATGGTACAAGATTTTAAAGTCATAATCTTTAAGTAGCTTGAGTCATCGCCTTTGCCTCATATTGAGCTCTTTTTGAGTAAAAATGTCATTGTAGCTCTTATGGTCAGTGTATAACTCACACTTAGCACCATATAAGTAGTTCCTTCATATTTTCAAGGCAAATACTACCACTGCCAGCTCCAAGTCATGGGTCGGGTAATTTATCTCATTCGGGTTGAGCTGTCGGGATGTGTAGGCTATAACTTTGCTTTTCTGCATGAGTACACATCCCAATCCCTTCCTTGAAGCATCACTCTACACTACGAACCTTTCGTCTCCTTCCTGTAGCATTAAAATAGTTGCTTCTACCAATCTGTGCTTCAACTCTCGAAAACTATTTTCACATTCATCTGACCACACATATCTAACCCCTTTTCGTGTTATTCGGGTAAGTGGTGCAGATATTGTGAAAATTCCTCTACGAACCTTCTGTAATAACCAGCCAACCCTAAAAAGCTTTTGATTTCCGTGATACTTGTTGGTTGTAGCCATTTACATATCGCTTCAATCTTTTAAGGGTCAACTTGTATTCCGAGTGCTGATATAATATGCCCTTAGAATGCGACTTTCTTCAACCAAAAGTCACACTTTTCAATTTGGCATATAACTTCTCTTTTCTCAACTTTTCTAAGACCATTTTGGGATCTGTATGGTGTTCCTCCTCTGTTCTTGAATAAATCAAGATGTTATCAATGAATACCACCATAAATTGATCTAAGTAGTCTCGAAAGACTCTATTCATCATATCTATGGATACAGCTAGAGCATTCGTAAGTCCAAAAGGCATAATTAAAATTTTATAATGCCGGTACCTAGTTCAGAATGTTATCTTGTGAATGTCCCCTCGGCTAATTCTGAACTGGTTGTACCCTAATTGTAAGTCTATCTTCGAAAAGGTAGACACTCATTTCAGTTGATAGAATAGATCATCGATCCCAGGAAGAGGGTAATTATTCTTCACAGTAACCCTATTTAGTTCTCTAGAATCAATATAGAGCCTTAAGTTTCCATCTTTCTTCCTCACAGATAATACCAAGGCTCCCATTGGCTCAACCAGTCCATTCCCAGTATTACATTGAACTTAGTCACGGGTAATAGGATTATGTCTGCCTCTAAACCTATCCTTACCAAGCATAACTTACATATCTGGTTAATACTCGCCAACTTATAGACAAGGGATTCTATATAGATAGTATTACTTATTTCTTCTACAACCAGTGCATGCTTGGTTACACATTAGTATGCTATGAAAGAATGCGTAACACCAGAATCAAAAAATATTACTGCAGAATTTTCTAAAATATAAACCATACCTGTAACCACTTTCTCCTCCTGATCTTACGACTCGATGTGAGTCAAGGCTTGCACATGCACTAGGTTCGAAGAAGTTCCCTATTGAGCAGCAGTTGTAGTTGCTTTTTGCTAGGCTAGTCTCCCGCATCCTTGTGCTCCTTCAAATTTTCTTGGACAATTAGGAGCAGTGTGCCCTACCTGACCATAAGTGAAACATTTGATCATTCTAGCCTCAGTACTTCCATAGTCCCTTGCCATGTGTCCAGCATGGCCACATCTAAAGCACTTGCTTACATCTCGCAAGCACTCGCCATAATGGTGCCTTTGATAACTTCTACACACCATAGCACTCTTAGTCTTAACATTGGGTTTTTTTCCAACCCATGCCTTCTTGGCCTTTTCCTTCCTTGCATTATTTTCTTTGATGCTAGGAAGATTTCGTTTTTGCCCTTGCCTCCATTTTAAGATTCTCAACGATCCTATTTCTAAAGCTCTTGCCCTCTCAATGCTAGATGCATAGTCTCTTATCAATAGAGATGAAAGTCTCTCTCGCAGGTATGACCTTAACCGTTGTTGAAATCTCTGTGCCTTATTTTTTAGCACATTCGCAATCTAGGGCACATACTTGACCAAGGCATTAAACTTGGTTGTATACTCTATGACGGTCATTCTGCCTTGATATAACCATTTGAACTCGATAACCTTCTGGCTTTAAAGGCCTGCAGGAAGGTATTCCTTATTGAACTCTTCCACAAAGGTTTGCCAGGTTACTTGCTCTGGCTGAGGCGTGGTCATCAATAAAGTTTCCCACCATTTGTGGGCATCCTTGATCAATAGGTGGGTAGCACATAGGACCTTCTGGTTCTCATTGAAGGGCTAGATCCTAAATAGTTTCTTGATCTCGGTCATCCACTGATCAGCTTGGATGGGATTGGGTTTTCTGAGAACTTGGGAGGATGCTGAGCTAGAAAGGCATTGATGGCTTTTCGATCTGCTTTTAAAATGTTGTCCTCCTCTCGCCCTGGTCTTTGTGTTGAACTGTGGATAGCTACTTGAGCTGGTCTTTCCCCTTCATTACCTCCCATATGGGTCTATTGTGTTCTTTCCCAAAGGCCTTGGATTATATCTACCGTTTGGGTCACCCATTCTCTGGTGGCTTGCTGCATAGCTTCTTTTACAGTCGTAGTTACCCGTTCTTCTATCATCGCAGTCTGCCTTGTACCAGTATCACTCTCGACATTGGGCTTAGAGTTTTCATCTCCTCGTCTTCGACGAGTCCTTGGGTTTGGTTACTCCCCTCGCATGGGTTGCTTAGCCCAATTGCCGGTTTCTCTTGCCTCCCGTTGGCTCACAAGTTCCTTATTAGCAACTGTCTTTCCCTTATTCAACCTAGCCCTTAATCTTGTGTTAGGCATGATGACTTCTATACATGGAAAAATCATATTAACATAATCTTTCATTTATCACTAGATCAAGCCATCACTTACATAATCATTCATATCAAGAGAAAAGTTAGTCACAACTATCTCTTTTTCATACATTCATGTAACACGTGTATAAACAAGTTTAACTTGTCTATTAAAAGCACATATTTCATGTTAGTATGTAATACATGCATTTTTCATCAAAACAAAAAGAGGCTTATGTTACCTTTATCAACTCAACCTCACTTCACGGCTCCTACTTATGGGTCGTACCATTGTAGGCTCCTCTGTGAGAGTGTTGGTACTAGACTAGTCGGGTTGGTTCTCATTCCTATTTTCCTCATCATTTTCATTTTCTCCTTCATCATCTATAGACCCTTCATTGGGGTCTTCATCGTCATTCTCACTTTTCTCTCCGATGGACTCACCATCGCTATATACTATCCTTAGAATATGTTCATTAAGTATGCGTGGAGGGGGTTCCTCCACCACATGCTCACCCTGAGTGCGGGCCTCTTTCTTTTGCCTTACAAATTCTTTCTCAACTTCATCAATATCCTCCCAACCTACCCCATAGCAGAATTGCATGTATCCGCCTGTGAACCGATACCATGGCCCTATTTTTTGCGGGACCGGAGCAAGAATTCTCTCCCAAAATATCTACAACTCCTATGCATCAACCCTATCGATAATCATAGGTGGAAGTGGTCGTAGTGGTGCCTGTGGGGTTAGTGTGATTTCTCATCTAGGGGCTCTACTAGTAGATCCTCCTTGACCAAGAGTCATTTGTGCAAAGTGATCGTGTGGGCCTGTGGTGCCTGTTGGTCCCGAATTAATGGCAAAACCCAAGAGGGGAGGGGTGAATTGGGTTCTTATAAAATTCTTTGGTAAATTAAAAACTTAACCATTTAAAGTTTAATCCCTTGATTGAAACAAATAGAGAGCAATGAGATAACAAAAGTAATAAAGAAAAACAGTAGGCGAGATTTATAGTGGTTCGGGCAACCTTTCCCTACTCCACTCTTCCAAGCTCACACACCGTTGTGACTTGGGTTCCACTATGTATTCCGCGAATACACTTAGAGTCTCCGCTCTCTTCTAGATTCTAGCTCTAGGGGGCATATACAATCAGAGCCTATGCTCTCTTCTAGATTCTAGCTCTAGGAGGCTTATACAATTGACACAAGTAGATGATGAGTTACACTCCAATCACAACTCTACTTGCAACGTCTTGGTTTGATACACCAAACTCAAACCAAGCAGCAAAAACAAACAATAATGTAAGAATAAGGAAGATCTACACTTTACTGAGTTGTGTAGGCAAGTTTCAGCTTGAGGAAGAATCTGTAGAAGCAACCGGTTGTGTTTCGTTGAAGCTACTTGCAACTTTGAAGCTTGTTCTTCCTTTGAAAGTGTATAGATCACTCAAATTTAGAGAAAAGCAAATAAGAACTCTTGCTTGCACTTCTTTCCTCTCTTTAGAATCTGTCTTGTGTGTATTCACGTTTGCTTGAGTGTCTATTTATAGAGGAGGGAAGAATTTGAACGTTATACAAGTGGTTGGCGCACAATAAATGTTCCAACGTTCGAAATTTCGAACGTTACTTTCCCAAGTCGCAGGTGGAGTCGACTTCGTCTGCGACTTCGCCCAAGTCGCATGCTGGAGTCGACTTCGTGTGCGACTTCGGCAGCTCTTCAGTTTCCAAGTCTGAGTTCTGGGTCGACTTGGTTTCAGACTTGGCCTCAAGTCGATCTTGGAGTCGACTTGGGATGCGACTTGACCAGTTTTTGTGCCAACACAGTTTGATCCTTGTTGATTCACCTCTTGTTTGCTTAGCTACTTTTCTTCAATAATAGAAACATTATTTTCATTCTGGATAGGCTTCACATTTTGTAAACCTTGTGAATCTTGAAGAGCTTGAAAACTTGTATGGTTAATTTGTCTTTGATTCATGCACCTTGCTTGCTTTAATTTTGTATTAGTCTTCATATCTTGAGTTGTCTTCATCTTGAAATGAGCTTGAACCTGTGTCTTGAACTTTGAGAACCTCAAGTCGATCTTGGGGTCGACTTCGTCTGCGACTTCGCCCAAGTCGCAAGCCGGAGTCGACTTCGACTGCGACTTCGGAATGTTCTGTCTCAAAATCAACGCTAGAAGGAACTGTGCATCTTCAAGTCGATATTGGAGTCGACTTCGTCTGTGACTTGGCTTTCAAGTCGCAAGTGGAGTCGACTTGGCCTGCGACTTTAGCTGTTCACCTTCCAAATTCAAATCTGTCCTTCAGGTTCCGTTTGAAGTCGAATGTGGAGTCGACTTCGGGATCGACTTCACCCTAAGTCGAAGTCTGAGTCGACTTGGAAATGACTTGGCTAATTTCATTCCTTAAGACATTCAACACATTCATTAGTAATCATTTATAGTCAAATTTGACTTTGTTAATCATCAAAACTTATGCTTTGATCAATTTTGTTTTGTTTTAAACATTGTTTCCAACAATCTTCCCCTTTTTGATGATTGACAAAACTAATTTGAGTTTGTACCTTTCAAGAAAATCATATTCATATATTTTCCAAAACAGAACATCAAATATCTTTCAAACAAAGCATGAAACAAACATTTGAGCATAAAACATATTTCATATCATCATGATTCATACAGATTACAATGTAAAGCAAAAAGAAAACCTATATACAAGCTACCCAACCCAAAAATACTCTAAAACCTATGTCATGTCCTAAAACTCACTCAAAACAAACTCTATCCTATCTCCCCCTTTTTGGCAATCACTGAAAATGAGATTCAATTACCAAGGATTTGGTGAATTGAAATTTGGAAATGGGATATGAAGATTGAGTAGGTTTGACGGGTCGAACATGAGCAGACGAGTAGAAGGATGAAACAGGTGCGGGGGTTGGATCTCGATGAACTGATCCGGATTCAAACGGATCAAGTTCAGGTATGGGCTGATTTCAGTGACGCCCAGATGCGAGATGATATCGGATGGTACGCATTTCCTGATCGATACGATCTTGTCGAGAATGCATATCCATGATAGCTGTGAGGACCCCAGAGACGAGACTGGTAATTTTGTTTTCCTATTGACCCATTTCTTCTCGTAGGGCAGCTATTTCATCTCGAATAGTCTGTCGAGTTGTCTCCTGGGATGAAGGTTGAGGTGCCGGATCTGGAATGGCTGATCCCTGTGGAGAGAAGGATCCATGTGACATAGGAGAGGCGGGCTCCTCAGGAATATCCTGTGGTGGAGCAGGTGGTACTTCTGGAGGCTGCTCCCCCTCAGTATGTGCTCGTCCTTCTTCAGGAGCCTTTGCTTCGGCCCTGAGTTCATGCACATTGATCTTCATTCTCTGGATCAATGCCTTGTTGGTCGCATTGGTGGATTTCAATACTTCGAAGGGCTCACCTTCAATATCCACTTCAAAATGCTCAAATATCTTCGTGATCCAGGTGCCGTAGGGTAGAACACCCCGTGGATTATCCTTTCTGCAGCAGAGAGCTTCTATGAACGAACGAGGAAGACTTACTTTGACCCTGTTCACGATCTTCCATAGAATCCCGGCTTCTTGAGGATTCAGCTGATTTCTTTCTCCGCCTTTAGGATAGATGCAGTGGACTATTAGCAGGCGTAGAACTCGCAGCCTTGGAGACAGATCCATGTAATGTAGAAACTTGATCCCTGGATGATATTTATTGCTCCGAGTGAGCTGATTGTATATCTGATCAAGTGAAAGGTCTGCAGGGAGTGGCTCATCTACATGTGGTACCTCAAGTATCTGTCCGATGTTGATCATTGCTTCTTCCAAACTCGGAATTACTCCAATTCCAAAGAACATGCTAACTCCTTTTACAAAACTACTGTAATATTCCTCATCCCATAAGTAATAGAAGATCCTGGTTAGATCTGGATAGACCCTTTCATCTTCCTTTAGTAGCTTGGTCCAACCTTAAAATTCCAATAGATCTTCTATATCTGACCCATAATCTTTCAGAAACTTGAAATCAATGATCTTAGGAATGAATACCTTCTGTTCGTAGAAGTGCTTGTAGAACCGACTGTGCTGGAGTTTGGTTTTGAAATACGTAGTCGGCATCTTCAGTACTTGAGCTTTCCCAGCAATATTGCCTCTTCTTCTTGCCCCAGATTGAGTGCTGTGTGAGATTTGGGGTTGTTCCTCACGACCAGCTGTGGTTGATGGAGTTCCCGTCTGAAAGCGCACTCGGCGGCCAGTGGAAGTGGATGGTTCTTCCCGGGCTCGCTTTGAGGAGGTTCGTTGCCTCCTAGGCACTTCATCTTCAGTTTGGGACGTTGATTTTCTGGGAACTAGTTTGAGGGATGATTTTGAGACAGCTATCTTGGGAGGTCTGGATTTAGGCGCCATTGATTTGGGTTTTTGAAATTTAAAAAGAAGGAGTTGGAGTGTGAGCTAAAGTGAGAGAGAGAGAGAGAGAGGAGAGTTGAGAGTAGATGAGAGATGAGAATAGAGAGAGAGGAGAGCAGAGAGAGAGAGAGATGAGAGAGGAGAGTGGAGAGAAAAGTGACTGAGAATCTGAGCAGAGAAAGAGAAGAAAATAAAGAGAAGAGAAGGAAGGTAGTGACGAAGATGGCAGAGTAAGAGAAAATAAAGAGAAGAATGATGCCAGAGATGGAAGAGCAGAGGAAATAGAGAGAGAGAGAGACAGGGAGTCTGAGAGAAAAGAATTGAAAGAGGAAACGGCGGTCGCCGGAGAAAATGGCACTGGATAGGGGAACGGTGCGGGAAAAATAGGGGGAAGAAGAAGAAGAAAAAAGAAAGAAAAATAGGAAAGAAGAGGAAGACGATCCGTCGCGCGCGCGGAGTCGACTTTGCCCTAGGCGAAGTTGACTTCGCCCCCTCGGAGTCGACTTCGCCTTAGAGGCGGAGTCGACTTCGTTTTCCCAAGTCGACTTCACTGGAGTCGACTTGACTTTATTGAAGTCGACTTGACCCATCGACTTGACCTTTTTCAGATCTGAATTTCTTGTGTAATTTTCCCTAATTTAACTCTATCATCCCCATATCATTTCTAATCTTGTAAAATTATTCCTTTGCTAATGGCTTGGTAAAAATGTCAGCAACTTGTTCCTCAGTTTTCACATATTCCAAACAAATATCTTGATTTTCAACATGTTCTTGAATAAAATAATGTCTTACATCTATATGCTTGGTTCTTGAACGCAATACAGGATTCTTTGTCAAACATATAGCACTTGTGTTCTCACATTTAATAGGAATATTGTAATAATCAATGCCATAATCTTTTAATTGTTGTTTCATCCAAAGTAGTTGGGCACAACAGCTTCCGGCGGCTATATATTCGGCTTCTGCAGTAGATAGAGCAACACTGGTTTGTTTCCTTGAATACCATGAAACCAACATATTTCCAAGAAATTGACAGGTTCCACTAGTACTTTTGCTATCTATTTTGTAGCCGGCAAAATCCGCATCCGAATAGCCGATTAAGTCAAATGTTGACCCCTTTGGATACCATAGTCCAAGATTAGTAGTATTTATCAAATATTTAAAAATTCTTTTTACAGCCAATAGATGTGATTCTTTGGGGCATGCTTGGAATCTAGAACATATACAAACACTAAACAAAATATCTGGTCTAGAAGCAGTTAAATACAACAATGATCCTATCATACTTCTATAAAGCTTTTGATCGATACATTTACCGTTTTCATCCGTGTCGATCTTGATTGTAGAACTCATTGCAGTATTTGCTCCTTTTGTAGTTTGCATTCCAAATTTCTTTAGCATTTTCTTGACGTACTTGGACTGATTTAAGAATATCCCTTCATTTTTTTGCTTGATTTGAAGTCCAAGGAAGAAATTTAGTTCTCCCATCATGCTCATTTCAAATTTGATCTGCATGATCTTAGAAAATTCTTAGCATAAAGTTTCGTCAGTAGCTCCAAATATTATATCATCTACATAGATTTGCACAATTAAGATGTTTTTACTTTTATATTTGATGAATAAAGTAGTATCAACTTTCCCTCTTTGAAACTCATGATCAATCAAAAATCTATTTAACCTTTCATACCAAGCTCTTGGGGCTTGTTTTAGTCCATATAATGCTTTGGTCAGCTTATAAACATATTTAGATTGATCCTTTTCTTCAAATCCAGGGGGTTGTTCAACATATACTTCTTCATTCAAGTATCCATTCAAAAATGCGCTTTTCACATCCATTTGAAACAATTTGAAATTCATGTGAGAAGCAAATGCTAGTAAGATGTGTATGACTTCTAATCTAGCCACAGGTGCATATGATTCTTCAAAATCAATCCCTTCTTCCTGGGAATACCCTTTGGCTACTAATCTAGCCTTGTTTCTAATTACAAGTCCGCTTTCGTCCAATTTGTTCCTAAATATCTATTTGGTACCAATAATGGTATAACCATTTGGTCTAGGAACTAAATGTCATACATCATTTCTTTCAAATTGATTTAGCTCTTCTTGCATTGCAATAACCCAGCTTTCATCATTAAGAGCTTGTTCAATAGTGGTTGGTTCAATTTTTAACACAAATGCATATTGTCCACAAATATTTTGCTTTGATCTCCTAGTTTTTACTCCTTCATAAATATTTCCAATGACTTGCTCAATTGGATGGGCATTTTTGAACTTTAAATCAATTGGAGGTTTGTAGGAATCATTACCTTCACTTACCTCTTCCTCCATGGAGTTTTTTTGCTTGAGCTCGATTTCCTTTGGTTGTTCTTGTTGTTTTCCTTTTGTATCATCTACATCACTTAATTCATCCTCCTTTCTCGGAGTTTGGTTAAATTCATCAAAGATAACATGTATTGACTCTTCTATTGTTTGATGTCTTTTGTTGAAAATTCTATATGTTTTGCTATTTGATGAATAACCCAAGAAAATAGCTTCATCGCTTTTGGCATCTATTTTTCCCAGATTTGTTTTTCCATTATTTAGCACATAACAAATACATCCAAAAGTATGAAAATATGATATGTTTGGTTTCCTGCCTTTCCAAACTTGATATGGGGTCTTTTTCAATATTGCTCTAATGGTAACTCGGTTTAATACATGACAAGCTGTAATTACAGCTTCACCCCAAAATCTCTTGGACAATTTACTCTCATTTAGCATGGTCCTAGCCATTTCTTGAATTGTCCGGTTTTTCCTTTCAACAACTCCATTTTGTTGAGGAGTTCTTGGTGCAGAAAATGTATGGTGAATTCCCTTTTCATTGCAAAATTCTATGAATCGAGTATTTTCAAATTCACCACCATGGTCACTTCTAATGGAAATGATTGAACTTTGTTTTTCATTTTGCACCAAAGTTGAAAACGAGACAAACATAGAAAATGCTTCATCTTTGCTAGCTAAGAGTATAATCCAAGTAAATCTAGAAAAGTCATCCACAATAACATACACATACTTTTTCCCACCAAGAGTTAAAATGTCTGATGGCCCATAAAGATCCATATGTAGCAATTCAAGTGGTCTAGTTGTTGAAATTTCCTGTTTGGTCGAAAATGACATTTTCGGTTGTTTAGATAGTTGGCAGGCTTTACAAATCTTATCTTTGTCATATTTGAGCTTTGGTAAGCCTTGTACCAAATTCTTTTTCCATAAGGTTTTAATATTTGACATATTTATATGTCCAAGCCTTGCATGTCATTTCCATGGATCATTTTCTATGACTATTAGACATTTTCCTTCTAAGTCATCAAGGCAAACCAAATATACATTTCCATATCTTTTGCCACTAAAAATTATGCGCTCGTCATCATCAATAACATTACATATAGAGGATTCAAATACAACTTTATATCCTTTATCACATAGTTGACTAATACTCATTAGGTTGTGTTTGAGTCCTTCAACAAATAGAACATTTTCAATACATGCATTTGAAATACCATAGACATTTCCTTTACCTTTTATTTTACCTTTTTCGTTATTTCCAAAAGCTACTGTTCCTTCATCACATGGGTTGATCTTGTGAAATAATCTTTTTTCTCCTGTCATATGTCTTGAGCAACCGTTATCCATAAACCATACGTTATTGGCCTTAGCTTTAAGGCAAACCTGCAAAAATTAAGTTGATTGGAGCTCATCCTTTTGGTACCCATTTTATGGGTCCGTTTGGGTTAATGAACCTTTGAAGTTTAAGTTGATCCATCTTTGAAGCCATAAACCCAATGCTTTTTGGCATCCAAACCAATTTAGCACCTAGGTTTTGCAGTTTTCTTAGTTTACATTGATAGATTTTATGTCCAAACTTGTTGCAAAAGTTACAAGCTCCCGGAAGTCTAGAAATAGGGAGCCATTTGGTAATTTGTTCATTAGTTGGTCTTTTGGTCCAAACTACTTGTTTTATCTTTGGTTTAGTATAAATGGGTTTGATATTATTTCTTGGAGCATTAGACTTTGATTGTTCAAATGTATTGTATCCAAGTCCTTTCTTGCAAGTTTGAGTTGTCATTTTCAAGAACATTTTCACATTTTCTCCTGGATTAGAGAACTTGGCAAGGGATTCATTTAATGATTCATTCTCGTTTTTAAGTTTTTCTAACTCATTTTCTAGGGTATTCTTTTCATCTTTTAACTTATCTAATTTTTTAGCAAGTTTACCATTTACGATTATTACTGCATCACATTATCTTTTCTTCATTGTAAACTTGTTTCCTAATTTCTTTATTTCTTCATATAGTGAATCATAAGCTTGTTGAAGTTCCTCTAATTCCACACATTTAAGACATTCATTTGTAGAAAAATTTGAAAAGGATTTCTGTTTGGAGGTTACCTCTTGACTACTCGTGCAGTCCGTTGAAGTAGCTTGATCCTCCAAGGTTTTCGTGGCTGCAAAGCATATGTCGGTATTTGCTATGCAACAAATTCTCGCACAATCTGCTTCGCATTCTTCACTTGAGGAGCTATTCGTTGTAGATTCTTCTTCATTCACGTACATGCCTCTTCCTTTGTTTCTTTGAAATCTTTTGTTGTCGCCTCGATCTTTTCTTTGCTCCTTTGCCTTGTTTTCTTCGGGCGTTGGACATTGGGCTTGCATGTGTCCCGAACCGCCACATCGGTAACATTTTTTTGTTTCTTTCTTTTTCTCTTTGGAATTTCTTTCTTTAAAGTTTTTAAAATTTCTGCCTTTCCTTACAAATTTTCTGAATCGTTTTGTGAGTAAGGCAATTTCATCGTCATTTTGAGAAGATGAAGTGTCGTCCGAGTCTTGTGCGGCTCTCAAGGCAATGGGTCTTTTGCCTTTGTGATGATCTTTGTTTCTTTTCTTGATCAGTTCATGTGACATTAAGGAGCTAATAAGATTTTCCAACTTCAACGTGTGAAGATCCTTGGCTTCTTCTATTGCCGTGATTTTTGGAGTCCATGATTCGGGTAGTGCCCTTAGAATCTTCATGACCTGCTCAGATTCATAAACTGCTTTTCCTAACCCTTTCAAGGCATTAGTAATCTTGGAAAATCTAGCAAACATTTCAGCTAACATCCTAAAATTTTCCAATTCTCCAATCAAAATGTTTCTCCTTGTCCCTTGGACTTGAGAGGTTCCTTCATAGATAGAAGTTAGTGTATCCCATATTTCTTTGGCAGTTAAACAAGAGGATACTCTATCGTATTCGGAGGCCGTAAGAGCACAAAATAATGAATTCATAGCCTTGGCATTGTTCTTTACAATTTTTACTTCCTCATCGGTCCATTTGGAAGCTCTTTCATCAATAGGCAAAGTCACACCGTCTTGGATTGCAATCCAAGAGTCCATATCTGTAGCCATGATGAGTTGTTTCATACGTAGCTTCCAATATCCAAAATTGTTCCCATCAAACAATGGTGGCCTAGTAAATGATTGGCCTTCGGTAAATGCGGGAACGGAAGTCGATTGGGATGCCATGTCAATAGATCTCTTTGGTTTAACTCAAAAACCTGGCTCTGATACCACTTGTTGGTCCCGAATTAATGGCAAAATCCAAGAGGGGAGGGGTGAATTGGGTTCTTATAAAATTCTTTGGTAAATTAAAAACTTAACCATTTAAAGTTTAATCCCCTTGATTGAAACAAATAGAGAGCAATGAGATAATGAAAGTAATAAAGAAAAATAGTAGGCGAGATTTATAGAGGTTTGGGCAACCTTTCCCTACTCCACTCTTCCAAGCTCACACACCGTTGTGACTTGGGTTCCACTGTGTATTCCGCGAATACACTTAGAGTCTCCACTCTCTTCTAGATTCTAGCTCTAGGAGGCTTATACAATTGACACAAGTAGATGATGAGTTACACTCCAATCACAACTCTACTTGCAACGTCTTGGTTTGATACACCAAACTCAAACCAAGCACCAAAAACAAACAATAATGTAAGAATAAGGAAGATCTACACTTTACTGAGTTGTGTAGGCAAGTTTCAGCTTGAGGAAGAATCTGTAGAAGCAACCGGTTGTGTTTCGTTGAAGCTACTTGCAACTTTGAAGCTTGTTCTTCCTTTGAAAGTGTATAGATCACTCAAATTTAGAGAAAAGCAAATAAGAACTCTTGCTTGCACTTCTTTCCTCTCTTTAGACTCTGTCTTGTGTGTATTCACGTTTGCTTGAGTGTCTATTTATAGAGGAGGGAAGAATTTGAACGTTATACAAGTGGTTGGCGCACAATAAATGTTCCAACGTTCGAAATTTTGAACGTTACTTTCCCAAGTCGCAGGTAGAGTCGACTTCGTCTGCGACTTCGCCCAAGTCGCATGCTGGAGTCGACTTCGTGTGCGACTTCGGCAGCTCTTCAGTTTCCAAGTCTGAGTTCTGGGTCGACTTGGTTTCAGACTTGGCCTCAAGTCGATCTTGGAGTCGACTTGGGATGCGACTTGACCAGTTTTTGTGCCAACACAGTTTGATCCTTGTTGATTCACCTCTTGTTTGCTTAGCTACTTTTCTTCAATAAAGAAATATTATTTTCATTCTGGATTGGCTTCACATTTTGTAAACCTTGTGAATCTTGAAGAGCTTGAAAACTTGTATGGTTAATTTGTCTTTGATTCATGCACCTTGCTTGCTTTAATTTTGTATTAGTCTTCATATCTTGAGTTGTCTTCATCTTGAAATGAGCTTGAACCTGTGTCTTGAACTTTGAGAACCTCAAGTCGATCTTGGGGTCGACTTCGTCTGCGACTTCGCCCAAGTCGCAAGCCGGAGTCGACTTCGACTGCGACTTCGGAATGTTCTTTCTCAAAATCAACGCTAGAAGGAACTGTGCATCTTCAAGTCGATATTGGAGTCGACTTCGTCTGCGACTTGGCTTTCAAGTCGCAAGTGGAGTCGACTTGGCCTGTGACTTCAACTGTTCACCTTCCAAATTCAAATCTGTCCTTCAGGTTCCGTTTGAAGTCGAATGTGGAGTCGACTTCGGGATCGACTTCACCCTAAGTCGAAGTCTGAGTCGACTTGGAAATTGACTTGGTTAATTTCATTCCTTAAGACATTCAACACATTCATTAGTAATCATTTATACTCAAATTTGACTTTGTTAATCATCAAAACTTATGCTTTGGTCAATTTTGTTTTGTTTTAAACATTGTTTCCAACAGTGCCTTCCTCTGGCACCGATGGGGCGGAGGTGAGTGGAGGTACTCTCCGAGAGCCAAAGGCCTAAATGTGAGGTTCTGTTGTGTGGCCCACCATATGTTTAGGCCCTCCTCGAGCTACCTGTAGTTCAACTTTTCAAAAGTTGTGCTTATTTACCTGTAGTTCAACTTGAACTTCCCTCTTTCTCTTTACCCTTTCCAATATAAATGAAAAGGGTTACCTTTCATACTTGCATCATACTTTATGCTTGCATGTCTTGTCTTTTATGCATTTTCTCTTATACCCAACCCTTATATGATCTCAATCTATATGTGACCTTGAGTAATTCAACTTTACTTAATTCTTTCTTCGAGATGAACATTTTCATCTATTAAGTCACATATATTTTCACATTTTTCAATGATGAGTCATTCACTTGACTCAAGACCCTAATCTAGGGCATTTAATCTCTTTTGATCATTCTAACACTTGTTTAACACTTACTTGAGACTTTAACAACCAAGTTCAAGCAAGGTTTCTCAATTTCACAATTGCCCTTCTAATATTCACTTTTTCACACCTATATAGTCTAATAATTGATTGCTTTGAATACTACACCTTCGTAGTTATTTGAGGCAATAGTTGACAACTTATATCAAATGATTCCTTCATCAAATTATTTAAATTTATTTCCATTTATCAAAAACAGCCCTATACATGCATGGATTCATCATATATTTGTCTCACAATTGCATGCTACCCCTTCATGCATGTATAGCTACTACTTAACAACCATGGTAATCTCTTTGAATGCTTGTTTATAACATATAACAAGTTATACTTAGCTCAAAATTTCTGAATTAATTCATCATTCCAAAACAACCACGTCTTCTCTTATTTTTAGCTAACTTCCACTTAAACAATTGCACCTTGATTATGTATACATTAAATGCAATCTTTCCCAAACTCTTATGAACTTTCATGACACTTGTTCATAGTTGATAGCAATAATTTTTTCATTCAAATTTCTATAATAACTATCTCCTCTTAAAACAGTAGTATGTATATCCGTGTTGTAGTTGAGTTTCTTTCTTATATTTGCAACATACTTAATCAACAATCATATGGGTTATCGATACACTTAATTATACTCTTTGCTAGTCTACATATCATATGATAATCAAGGGTAAGCTTAAACAAAAATTTCTTTCTAATTAACACCATACTTAGACATTATTTAAGCATGAGATAATTCAATGATCAAACCCATAAAAGGTATACCTATCACACATCCACTAAGCATGAAATGAATCATTAATTAGCAACAAAATTTTATATAATCGGACTGTTTTGGATGTTACTTAAGCATGGTATAAGTTGCAAATTAATAACAAAATTTACATAGAAATAGACCTGTTTGGACGTCCAAGGGGTTGCCTCCTCCTTGCTGAATTTTATCACTTTTCGATCTCTTCTGAATTCTCCAAAGTGCTGCACCTTTACCCCTTTATGTAGGGCAGCATTTTACCTTTGGTTTGCCACCTTTTAACCATGGTTAATCCACCTTTAATTGCCCTCATTTGCTGTTGCATTTCTAACCGTCCAAGTGTCCTTATTCTTATCTCTAACAATTAATTTGTCTGCATCAATTTAAACCATCCAATTGTGCTGAACTTTTGTCCATTAATCTCCACCATCCATGTGTAATTAGGTTGCCAAATCAACCTATCATCATCTCCCTTAGCTATGACAGATTATCATGCATTTTGCATTTTTTTCGAAAATAAATATTCCGCCCCAAAATTCTAGCTCCAAACATGTTCCACCTTGCTAAATTTTAAATGTGATTTTTCACATTTTTCATTTCATAAAAATCATCCCATTATCACCTTATCTAGCCACCATAGCCTTGGGCATTAATTGTCACTCTTTTATCTCTTTATCTCATCCATTTATGAGTCTTAAGATAAGGCTCATTAATGCAAATCCCCTTGTCAATAATCCTTCTAATCAAGAGTTTATCATAAAATTTGATATAGTCACAACCATTCATAACTTAAGGAATGTGCCCTTGACTTTCTATAAAAATTTTCATCATTAAATGATCAATATTGACTAAGATATGATCATTGGAACTAACTCAAGGCATTTCATAAAATTTCAAGTTGTTTAACAACTTTATAATTAAAATACTCATAATCCACTCCATTAAGCTTTAGGATACCCTAACTTAGGTTTACCCTAAAAATTTCACATGAATATGCCTTGCACATCTCAAGATACAAGTTTATCACTAATCCCAAAATGACACATCAAATGGGCCATTAATGCATGTGCCACCTCAAATTCTCTACAAGTCTTTTGTCTTGTAGTGAAGATCTCATTTTTTACCATTGAGTGACATCTCAACTATTTTGGCATTTAGTGCATTTTTGCCTTCTAATGCATGTAAAAGTGGTTAACTTTAAGTACTTTGCTTAATCAACTTGCGTAATCTCATCCACCTAAATCATAGAGTATGTAGTTTTAAACCTCTCATCAAAATTTCACCTCAATCGGAGTTTAACATGCTTAGATCTAATGGAATTAGTCATGGATTGATATAAACCCTACATTTGGAACCAGCCAGGGGTCCAAAATTTGCATTTATTTTTATTTTCCCATAAGCTAAGAAATTTCAAACCATTCGAATTAGTGTATCTCAGAATTTAAAAATTCCTTTCCAAAATATTTCTAAAAATTCATTTACACTCTGTTCCTTATACAAACTACCCATCACACTTCCTCGGCTTAAAAGCAAATGGGGTTTCATGAGTTGTCACTGGAAACATATTGCAATTTGCTATCGTTGTAGGAAATGTGATTAATCTATATGAAATTAATTCTAATAACTGCAAATTAATGTTTGTAGGTTTGAAAAATATTATCTAGTCAATCCACTATAGCCATGGGTCCAAAGATCAATTAAAGCAATAATAGAATTCAATATTTGCAAAATATAATAAACAACAAGAAGGTAAGTATACAATTTTCTCACTTCTAAAATTATGATCACAATTTCGACTATTCCATTGCTTTTTATATCTTAATTTTAAAATTTTTATCATATCACTCTATATATAAATTTTATATAAATTGCTGATATATTGGTTCAATTCAATTTTCAAAAACGGTTGAACCGGTTGAACCAAAACCAGTCCATTGATCGGTTCGGTTATAACAACATTGGCTAATCCACCATAGGCCTCTAACTAGTCTTGTAAAGTTGCAAATTGAAAAGTATAAACAGACAATATCTAACTAGAACATACAATATCTAACCAGTCCCATATAAAATTTATTCTAGCATATATAGATCAAGCACCATATCAAATTGCATGCCCACGACCAAAATAATATAGACATTTTAATTAAAATTTTCATTCTAAAGAACAACGAAATATGTATTTTCTAAACATTTAATAACAAAATAAATTTCCAAGTCTTTAAACAAGAACGAAATATAATTATCCTAGCATCTTAATGTTTTTTCCAGAACTAAAAGCATTAAAAATTTAAAAATAAGCTAAATTAAATTTTAAAGTATAACCTTATCCACTTGCATTTAATTTATATTGATAGCACCAAATAAATCTCCACTTCCTCTTGTATATGAATAGAATAACAGCTATTAATTTCAAAAAAATAAAAGTGTGAAGTTAATATTATGAAAGATAAAATGAATTGGTATATATCAAATAATTTGTTTGTAATCTCATGAAATTTTTTTCAAATAAGTACACAAACATGAAGCAATTTCTCAATCTCGTTTACTAAGAAGATTTTCTCTAGAAAACACTAGATCCTTTTCGTTCATTCGATCAAAAAATTTCTAAAATTTTAAGGCATTATCTAACATGAATATGTAGAATTCTATCTAGTGAGGACTCTTATCATAAGCCACCTTTGAAAGTGATCCTTAATGTCTCAAAACACTCTTTGAATTTAGATTTTCTTATTGGAGAACCTCTCACGTAGTTAACATAATTTCAACTATGGTTTATTGATTCTTCAATCTCTTCAACCTTATTCTGAGCAATTTAATTTATAATATATGTTGCATATCTAACATGGAAATATTCACCATCTCTAAATAGTTGATATCTTTTTTAGTTTTGTTTTTAAACTTTTAAGTACAAAATCTATGCTCAATGTGTTATCATGGTGATGGATAATGTTCCATTAAATTCTTATTTCAATAAATGATCTTTAATAGCTTTAGTAATGTTTTCACCAATATAGGGTGGCAATTGGAGACAACAGTTGATAATTTTCTTTCTTAATATCCAATCCTTATCAATAAAATATGCGGTTAGACATAAATAGCCTTTCTTAGTGATAGCAGTTCATAAATTCATTTTTAAACGCAATATCTTAATTTTATTTTTAAAATGTTACATTGAATTAGTTTTCTCCTCTTTGTAGAGTATAACATAATATTTAGAAACTGTGGTCCTTGAAATTTAAGAGTGGTTCAGAAATATACCCTTTAAAATCCTCATTTTCTACAAGTTTAAAAGGTTGTTCATCAATTATTATAACTATCGCAAATGCTTTCCTTTTTTTTCTTGATCAAATGTCCATAAAGTTAGAGGACATGAAGTAGAGGCTTGATTCTTTAGAGGGGATTCCTTCATTAACAATATCTGTCTTTTCTCATTGGATAAATGACACTTATATGGACCACAACTATCCAAGTGTTTTTTCATTGAACTAGCATTATTCTTATTTGAATAAGCTAGTTCCTTCTTTCAATACTTACACATTGATTCTTCTTTCTTTTCTAATTTCCCTTTCATTTTAACCTCTTTCATCTTTTTATCAAAATGCTTCCAAACACTAGAACTTAACTTATATGAGCCTTTAGGTTTAGTGTCTGAAGTTTTAGTATCTTCTTTTTCATGATTGATAGGAATTTCGGCTAATTTTTGATATATTTGTTGTAACTTCATTAATTACATTAATAAACACATTCACTGCATTCATTACATTTATTGTGTCCACTGTATCCATTCCGTGGTCATCTACCATCACAAACATAACCTTAAATAGTTTATGAAGAAAAATACATGAGAAAAAAGTTACATATTGATCAAACTATTCAAGCATATTGATTTTCAATCTCAAAGCATATTGGTAAACAAATTTAGTATGACAATGACTAAGATAAACAATAAAGGCAACGCAATCACACATTCAATAGAGAAAAAGAGGAGGATGTACCTATACATGTCTCTGTGGTTGAGTGAGTTTGGACGATTGCTAATTTTTTTTCTAGCTTCTACAAATATAATATAATAATAATTATAAGAGAAAAGAAAAAATGAGTAAGTAATATGAGAAATATGATAATGAAGAAGCCTTATCTCACTACGATTTTCTCGTCAATTTCATTATAGGGGATGCAACTTGAAAATGGAATCAAATGACTTGGGGGATGATCTTGCACTCACAGGTTATGATGAGGTGGAATTATCAATTTGCAAGCAAGAGGAAGAAAAGAGGATCAAGGAGAAAGAAGAGATCAAATTTTTTGATTTTTCAACAAGAGGAATAGGATAATACACTATCAAGAGGAGAGACAAAAGAAGAGGCTAAGTCGTTGACTCTAAGAGAGGATTAGGAAGAAGCAAATCATCAAAGAAAAGCAAGTAGCACTGTGAAGAAAGAAGATTGGGAAAGCGGAAATGAGGGATCGCTGAAATGCCTAATACTCAACTAGGGTTTCTACGCTCCTTTCTAAAGCTTCTAGGTTATGAGCCTAAATGAGGGAAATGCAATTTTGAGCGGCACAAATATTAATCAACTAATATATATTATATACACTAATACATAAAGTAACAAATCTGTACCCGCCTAGATACTCATTTAGGTCAGTTTCAACTACCCAACATATGTACCTTACCCTTAATCTATTTAGGGGGGTAATGACTTGTACCCTACCCATATCCATGAGTAATATTTTTTATCCTATCCTGCCCAAATTTGGATCAGCTCTATGGGTACCCATAGATACCCTACAATGTTGCACCCTTAACAGTAGCCCATGGTGTTCATATAGCAAGAAAATATCAAAAGTGCCCACATGAGTTTACAAAATTTACAAAAAGGGAGCACCTTCACTTGAAGATTTTTCAGGTCTCTTCACGAAACTAAATATGAGAGGGCAAGAAGCATATAATACTTTCCATTCATCGCCTAAACCGCCTCTGGCAGAAGCATTAGTTGTCGAAACCCCTCCGCCAGTAAGATTAATGTGAAGGCCAAATTCCAAGAAAGGAAATTAAAGACAAAAATAAAAAAAATACCTTGAAAGAAATATTATAGTGCATGCACAAGCTAGCGTGGAATAAAATCCATCATATGGGTTGAGACCCACCTAATAGTAATGAAGGCCCAATAACGTAGCCAGCAAAAGCCACTGCATGATAGCTCACACCATTATTTGACATACAAAACATGACAAAAACACGTTTTGTCCTGAGCATTACAACGACCAGAAGCCATGCAAAAGACCAGAAACAACATACAAAAACCTAAAATGTGGACAATCCATCACAGTACTAGAAACCTCTATAAATAGAGGTTACCTTCAACGTCTCTAGGAGGAGCTCATGATAACAAGAGAAAGGGGAAGAAAGTGGGCACAAACTGGTACTCACGTTGCCAACACTCCATCTTTCATCTTCAAGTTTTCTGATCTACTTTTTTCAAAAAAAATTTCCAGATCCAATTTTCGACCTACCTCTCCAGTTCTAGATTTTTAGTTCTAGCTTTTCTTGGATCTAGCCCACCAGATTTTTTTTATTGTCATGTCCATGTAGCTATTCATAAATCAAGCAAAATCTCTAATATTGTAATGCTTGATTTTGAGACTGGAATTTAGACATTGTAAACCCAATGAGTTTTAATTTCTCTATAAGCAATGGTGGCGAATCCTTTTTTTAAAGTTTCATTTTTTGCTATTGTGATTACATATGTTCTAACTTTGAACTGAAATTTTCATCTTTCATTACTAACATATTTGAATTTCTAGAGCAATAGTTAAGCTATTGGACCAGTTGTGCTCTGCCTCTTCATGGTCCATTATTCTCTCTAGAATATATATGACAACCCTATCAATTTTTCCAAATTATTTATAGCCTTCAACCAGTTATATGATGATTCACGAGATAATAATAGGGTAGACAAAAAGATATGCTTGTTAGAGGTGAAAGAGATATCACAAGCCATTATTATTTGGAAAATAGTCAACTAACACTTCTTACTTGAGATATAGAAATGCAAGGTCAATTTGTAACTAGCTCATGGATGGAGAAAGAAACTTGATCGGAAGCCGCTTTGGTCATGTATTTTGCATCACATTTCTAGTGAAAAAGACAACTTTTAGCATACAGACAAAAGAACCTCTAGCCATATTCTAAATACCCATGCATCTGGACAATAAAGAATAAACTTGGTCCATTTGCACTTCCACGAATGATTACTATCATTCCACAATATATTAGAACAGAATATGTGCACATGGCATCAGATCTATAGTAGACAATAAAAAAGGAATCCTGAAATAGCATTGGGCATGCGAAATATGAGTTCAAGCCATCTAAAATTTGAGTCCAAGACGGCATTTCATAATTACCATTTTATAAACCATACGAACCACTATTATTATTGATAAGAATTGCATATACTGGTTAAACGCTCAAGTCCATATTCGAAGGCAAGAGGAAGGCTCTAACCTATTGTTGCACTCACGTGGGGTTTTAGACTAGATGATAGAAATTGAAGTTCCTTGGAAGGCTATACCTTCTCATTTTGGATAATTGCCAATGCATTTCTATACACTTTCAATATAGATATCATCTTAGCTTGGTTTCGTGTTAACATCCCAAAAGGGTTCAATTTTCATGTCATTCTCATGGTGTGAGAGCAATAACTTCCCGTATTAGGAGATTTAATTTCCTCCTTAATGTCATAAGGAAACTTATTAGGATTTACGAGATTTGATTTGTAAGTAAAATTGTAAGAATTCATGAGCTTGATTTGTAATAATTAGAAGAAAAATAAGATGGTGTAAAGTATGATTCCAAAATGGAACAATAAAAAATATTAATGATAAAAATACAATTGATGTTTCAAATACACATTAGAAATTTTCACACTCACAAATGCATTTTTTTGATAGGCCATGACCATATGACTGATGAAAGTGTACTTTTTGAGAGAGGTAATGAGACCACTGTCTCTACCTAACTTCGAATCCTGAACATACCTATTCTAACACTCAGTGGTGACTATTTACAAATCCATTTGAGGTGACATTTAGAAGTAATTTTACTCTATTTTTTGGGTGGAATCGAAATGACAACTTCTACGGTATCTGCACTGGGCAACTTAAGATGGGACAAAAACTTGAGAAATGCATTTAATTGAGATAATCATTCTTTTACTCCTTTCCTACTTTGTCTTTTCCTTATTTGTAGAGTATTGTGTGATATAGCTTATGATCATATTGAATTTTAGGTAAATAGTTAATAAATATATTAACTCCCGTTTAGTTAAAATTAATCAAAAATATTATTTTAGCTTACGGCTAGCATTGCATTACTCTTATTTTCATTTCCAATGCATAACCAGTTCTCCAGTGCATTATGACTTTTTCCATTAATACACAATGCCATCCCCTTCCAATTTTCTCAACTCGCATCTTACCCACCCATCCTAAATAGACATGAAGTCATCTATGCCCAAGCTACAAAGCAAATAATATTGGGATAATGAATTGAAATCATATGTTCAAAGATTTAGAACTATAAATAATAACAAGAAAATGGAATTACTATGGATAGAAGAATGAAAAATTGTATTTAGAATACTTGAACTAATCCAAATCAACTTTAATGAGAAGGTCATGTATTGGTAGCAAAGTATCTGAGATCCTTGAATGGAATTTGTATCTTCATTATCAAGACAATTTTTTCAATTCTTTAATATAATTTTTTTAGTTTTTAATGTTTATGTTTTTTAGTATAGCCTTTTCATTTTTAATACTCATCATTACATTCTTATCTCATTTATTCATTCCATTTAAGCTTCTTCACCATTTATCCATCCGATCTTAATAGGCCAAGCATTTGATGCTTTCATTGATTAAGAGGAGAACCAAGGTGGGCTTTTTTTTAGAACCAAAGGCGTTCTTGTTTGTTCCCTCCCCATGCCTAGGCCGTAGGCCCTAAACCCCAGTCACGTAACTTGGGATGTTCGTACAAATTTGGTTGTTTGAAATCTACAAAGAGTAGGGGTGTAATTCAAGTTCATATCATCTCTAATCCTAACTTTATTTATAAAATAATAATCTTAACATTAATTCTATTACTATTTGTAAAATCCAAACCCTAATCTTATTTTTGAAAATCAAATTCAAGTTAGGTTTCAAGTTGAAATTTAAGTTGATGAGTTTACATTTACTTAAGAGTAATAAGTTTAGAATTTGATATGAATATATAATAATAACAAATCATGTAAGTAAACATAATCATATATAGTCAAACTACACTTTTTTAAAAAATATAGCAATATAAAGAATATTTCTACAAGAAAATTTAACATAAAAAACAAGATAAAAGAAGAAAATTAATGGACATAAAAGTAAATGATAAAAATAAAAAATAAATAAAAATAAAAATAAAATATTTTATTTATAATATAATAACAATATTCCAAACATGCATTCAAATATAAATATAAATAATATAAAATACACCAATATAGAGAAATATTGTTTAGATATTATGTATGTAATATATTTTGGAATAAATATAAGATGGAAAATTGGCCCGAGTTCCTCGAGTTTAGGAAATCCGAACCTTATCATATTTACAAATTAACTTCATTGGGTTTGGATTCTTCGGGCTCGGGTTGTTAAAAAGCAAATTTTAATCAATATTCTAAAAATTGAACCATGAATTGAACTATTTTTTTCCAGTTCAAGTCCAACCAATTCAACCATTGGTACAAACCGTTTTGAACTATGGCATTAGTATGACATAATTATGATGTAATAATTATATTTAATTATTTAAAATTAAATAAAATATAATTTTATATAATAAAAAATACATGATGTCAACAATACATTGAAATCCATTATAATAAAATTTATTATGGAAATTAACAGACAAATAAATAGATATACTAATGAAGATGAAATTTTAGAAGTAATGATAAATTCTAAAAATTTAAAAAGAGTGCACTCATGTGGAATAGATTGAATTCTTTCATCTTTCTTCATTCATGTATGCTTAGTCAGAATATCTACGATAAAATCATAAATTATTAATAGAAGATAAATATAAGATATTTATAAAAATTGTAACTTTACTCAACTTGAAGATATTATCTACCTAACAGAAAAGCAAGCAAAACATTGCATGATATTTAAATATTTAAAATAATAGTTCTAATTTACTATACAACTTATTATTCTAATAATATAGAAAAATGCAAATATATCTACTATTACACAACATGGAAAAATATTGCATGATATTTAAAAATTAAATAATATAAAATATAGCCACATATGCATATACGGTGCTTTCAATCATTTCTCTATGTCACATGGAGTGTGGCCCACAACATTTCTCTATGCCTAAAGATGCCCGCCCCTTTGGTTATATGTCTGGACTTTAGCGACAGATGCATAGTTGCACACCTAGTTGTGTTGTGCAGAACACATGTTTTGCATCTAAAAGAAAGGATTACCAACAAGGAACAAGTGTTGGCTCGACAGCTAGCTGGAATGGGAGAACAGAGTAGCGATGATGGATTCAAAAATTGCACGTGAGCTTACCTTGTTGCCAATGACGATGTCGGGGAAGGGAAGAGGAGCTATCGATGACACTAAAGGGAAGAAGAGAACCCCTTTTAATTGTCGAAATAGGAAAAAGTGAGAGGGAAACAAAACGATGGCATTTCTTGCTACTCTTTCTGCTGTCCTTTACTGCTAACGTTAGGAGATGGTGGCTAGAGATGAAGAAGGTGACCGGGAAGAAACCGACAAAGCTGCTTGTTTAATAATGGTGACGAAATTGCTGCCGGAAGACGATTCACATCGGCTTATCGGCGGCAAAGCTCGCCAGTCGGTCGTGCGAGGACCATTTTTTTAATATATAATCTTTCTTTTGACATGAGGTAATTTATGAATATACTTGAGAGACATGTAGTGTATGCATGCACACATTATAATTTTGGCATGTTGGGTTGTATAGGGCACCATTCACGAGCATATTAGAATAAGTATGAGTTATGCATTGGCATGTTTGGTGGCTGCATTGCTTTGATTGTAAACCTCTGCATTCTGACCTGCTCAGTCAGGTCGTGGAGGTCAAAAAAATTTCGTTGATTAAGTGACATGAGTAGGAAAGTTAGTGGAAAATCAGTAACTAGGCCCACCCATGTTTAGGCCCAGCTCGTGTTAGCAAATGCCCTTTTAATATTAGGGCGCATGTGACTTCCTCATTTTTTCTTCTTTCTCTCCTTTCCACTCCTTCTCCATTTCTTCTACTTTTCTCTTCAACCACCAATTCGGCCCTAATCCTCCTTGAAATCTAACTACATTGCATCAAAGACAGTTAGTCCACATCAAGGAGATTCAAATATCTCAAAATTTTAAGTCTAGGGTTGCTGGTTTAGACGAAATCATGATCTAGGTAAGTATATATTTCTTTTGTCTTAGTTAATGTAGAATCTTATGTTAAATGGGGTATAACACTAGTAGGAAAAAGGAAAATATCCAATGACTCTGTGGCTTGGGCTTTTAGGGTCCCTGGCGATTTAGGGATAATAGGAATTGCAGGAATCTGATATCACTGAGAGAGTTTTTAAGATAGATGATCAATTTATGTTCTTCCTCCCTCATAGATGATATTGTCCAGGGGTTCAACTAGAGATTTTGTTGGAAATAACTATTAAAATCAAATGTAAAATACCCAAAGCATATGTTTTGATTATTAACAACTCAATTTGAGTTAGTTTTAGCTACTAATATGTTTTGTGCAATATTTAAGGTTATAAATATGAAATATATAAAGTATAACAAGCCAAGTCGATCCCCAAGTCGACTCTAGCATAGACTTCAAGCCTCATTTTTTGGACAGCGCTGAAATTGGGGACCAAAAGCTGCCGAAGTCGCAAACGAAGTCGACTCCACTTGCTACTTGGGCGAAGTCGTAGACCAAGTCGACTCCAGCTTCGACTTCAGACTGACAGTGCAGAACTTGAAGAGCTAAGTCGCAGACCAAGTCGACTCTATGCCAGACTTAAGTGAAGTTGAAGGCCAAGTCGACTAAAACACTCGACTTGGAACAAATAAAGATCAAAATAAGTCCAAAGCAAGCAAGGTTGCATGAATTCATTATGATGGATCAAGAACACACACTTGGATAGTTTATATGCATTCCAAGAGTCAAGAATTCTAGAATTCAAGACATGGAGTCAAAAGATCTTGAGCTAAATTAATCCTACAGAATTTCAAATGAAACAAATCAAAGGAAGAATATTTAATTTGAAGAAATTAAAGTGACCAAAGTCATTTCAAAAGAGTTTAAGCTCACTTGGCAAGATAAGGAGGTCAAGTAGCAAACGAAGTCGACTCCAGCAGCAACTTGGGTCAAGTCCCAGACCAAGTTGACCTGAAAGATAGACTTGAAAGTTGGAGGAATTTGAAGTCGCACCCGAAATCGACTCCACCTGTGACTTGGGTCAAGTTCAAGACCAAGTCGACCCGAGGAAGAACTTGAACAGCCTGCTCACAGCCAAAGTCGCACCCGAAGTCGACTCCACCTGCGACTTGGGTCGCAACGTTCGAAATTTTGAACATTGGCGCATTTATTACGCGCCAACCAACTCTCTAACATTCAAATCTCTCCTCCCATTATATATAGACACTCAAGTGAATGTAGAAACTAACAAGATAGAGCAGAAAAAGAGGAAAGAAGAGCTACTGAGATTTATATTCCACTTTCTTCTACATTTGAGTGATATATATACTTTTGAAGGAAGAACAAGCTTCAAACTTGCTGTTTGCTTCAATGCCAATTGATTCGTCACTTCTGCGAATTCTTCCTCAAGTTGAAACTTGCCTACACAAATCTGTAAAGTGTATATTTCTTTCATTTCATTTTGTTATTTGGTTTTTGATGCTTGATTTGATTTAGGTGTTTCAAACCAAGTAACAGCAAAGTAGTGTTGTGACTGGAGTTGAGACTCATCACCTACTTGTGTTGTGTATTGTATATGTCTCATAGAGCTAGAATTTAGAAGAGAGCGGAGGCTCTGGATGTATATGCCCCCTAGAGCTGGAATCTAGAAGAGAGTGGAGGCTCTAGTTGTATTCGCGGAATACATAGTGGAACCCAAGTCACAAGAGGTGTGAGCTTGGAAGAGTGGAGTAGGAAAGGTTGCCCGAACCAGTATAAATATTATCTATTATTTTCCACTTTCATTATCTTATTGCTTTTCATTTGTCTCATTAAAGGGGATTAAACTAAACCGGGGTAAAGTTTATAATTTAAGTTGAAAAATTTTAATTACCCAATTCACCTCTCCCCTCTTGAGTAATTGCCATTAACTCGGGACCAACAGATTTTCCTCTTATGCTTATCACGTTTTTAGTGAAATGCTTATGTGATAGTGGGTATTCTAAATTTAAACTTAACACTGTAAAATTTCTAATACTATCTGCGTGGTTTGTACTACTTGCTCTTATATGTATTGAATGATGTATCATTCTGGATAAAAGGTTATAATCGACAATTTTATGTATGTATATGATCATGGGTATATTGCATCACATAACGTTTGATGTAACTGAGTATATGGATTAGTTATTTAGCTAAACGGGTTTTTTATGGTCCTTGATTAACATGAGAAAAAGAGTTATTCATGGTCATTGGTTGACATGAGGAGAGGGTTATGCATGGTCTATTAAAGACATGTGGTTATATGCATACGTTCTTGGGTGTAGATTTTGGTTCCTTATATCTTGCATAGTCATTTGTGAATTGTCTTATTGCATCCATGCCATGGCATGTGTACCAAGAGTCTCATTTATATATATTTCGTACTAACTGCTATCTACTTACTGAGTTTGTTAGACTCATGTGATTTGTTGTTTGTCTTTAGACCACCGATAAAGTAAGGCTCCTTAGGATGGAGCTGAAGGAGAACACAACCCTAGAGGCTTGACTCAGTAGACTAGGGCTTACTTTTTGTTATTATAGACTTCTACATTTGTTAATACCAGTAATATTGATGCTTATTAGTTGATTCTAACTATGTTAAACTCTTAAATTAAATATTTCAAACTTGATCACAATATGTGTAAATACATAGATTTTGAGATGCTCTATTGTATGATGATGATGTGTGAGATTTCACTTACTGCATAAATGTCTTTATTGCATGAGAATCCAAATGTATAAATTTAAAGTTGAATGTTATATTTTAGTTGAAAATTGAGATGTTTATGAATAATAGGTTATGTATTCCACATCAACCCTTGTATTTATAGGAAGATGCTACCGAGTTTCTTAGATTAAGTGGTACTCGTTAACTAGTCATTAAGGATGTCTAAGGAATGGGTCCTTACAGGTGATTTAAGAAAACCATAATCGCACACTAAAAGGGGTGGGTGGGAATAAGGAGATGCTACAAGAGTCTGGGCTCTGGCAAAGCCTGCTGGATGCTCTTTTTTATTTTAAAAGAAGAAGGAAAATCCATCGAACCAAACTGTGGTCCAACTAATTTTTATAGTTCAAACTGGATGGTTCAATCAATTCAAATGGTTTTCTCCATAAACCAGTGCCAAACCGGACCATGATTCTGCCAATTCGTGATTCAACCGATCGAACTGGATGGTCCGGTCTAATTTTCAAGACACTAGTTCTAATAATGCTAGGATTCAGGTTGAGCGTCAACTCAGCCCTAGTTACACACCTAGCAAAGAGAAATGATTCTGAGGTGGATGAAATCCATCTGAAATATGCAAAAATCAACAAATTATTCAAAAACACATTTTGGTTATTAACATGATTTTCAATGTCATCATTGAACAAAATTTAGTGGTTATCAGCTGACACTTTAATTGAATTCACCTAAAAATCTAGTTCGTGAAAAAAAAGGATAATCACTTAAGGGATGCCTGTTGTATGAATGAAATTTCCTTACTCATTCTTCTTTTTAATTTTTAAAATATTTTTAAAATCTAAATTATTTACCATATTTTTCTAGGTATATTTATTTGTGATTCAAAATTTATACGTATTGTAAACTTTTATAAACTATAATTAAAATAAATTATTTTTTAAAATTTTAATAGAGAACAATTCATGTAATCCTTTCATTTTTTAATATCTTGATGTTTGATAACAAATTTACTCTAATCGGCTCGAGTTTTTTACTATTAGGAATTTAGCTTTGGTTGGCGATGAAATTTCTTTCGGTTGTCGTTCCGTCTAAAGTTTCTCACCAATTATCTACTATTTTACTTATGGAAGATGCTAATGAAGTTGTTGGATTAATTTGGCATCCAACCATGTCATGTAATTTTATGTTAAATCAACATATGACCTATAGAGATAACAAGCCTAGGAACCTACTAACTCCAGGTTATGGGAACTTGCCTAAAAATTGCAGGTTCTCCAACATATTCAGTATTTTCTATGGTTGGTTATGCCAAGTGAACTTATTAAGAATTACTGCTACCCAATTACGATTGAGAATTTTCATATTTTATGGGATGCCTAAAAGCTAGGCAAGTTTGGTTTCATTTCTTTCCATCACTAGTGCTAAACTCTCGGGAAGAATTTAATTTTCTAGACTGGTTTAGTGTTTAATTGCAAGATTCTTCTTGCATAACTCCTGAGTTTAATGTGGTTTGGAACTAATAGTTTACTCTTATTGTTGATGGCTTTTGGTGGTTGAGAAATGAACATTGCTTTAATAATGTGCTTGTTCTTAAGGAGTTGTCTAAAGCATTTTCTGGTACATTATGTGAAAGAAAATAATTCAATATAGTGTAAGTTCTTTTGCCCAACTCCGATTCATCATTGATGCCTTCTTTTTGTTAGATGAGATTGTCCCAAGCATCCTTAATTTGCTTTAATAATGTGCTTTTCTTAAGGAGTTGTCTAAAGCATTTTCTAGTACATTACATGGAAGAAAATAATTCAACCTAGTGTTAGTTCTTTTTACCAACTCCAATTCATCATTGACGTCTTCCTTTCGTTAAATGAGAATGTCCCAACTATCCTTAGTTTGCTTTAATAATGTGCTTGTTCTTAAGGAGTTGTCTAAAGTATTTTGTGGTACATTACATGAAAGAAAATAATTCAACCTACTGTAAGTTCTTTTAACCGACTCCAATTCATCATTGATGCCTTCTTTTTGTTAGATGAGGTTGTCCAAATAATCCTTAGTTTACTTTGAATACAAATAGGTATTCTAAAGGGAATCTAGGTTTTGCTAGGGGTGGCGGTGTGTAGGCAGACAGTATGGTTTGTGATTTGTTAGAGTTCTATGCCTATATGGTCTCCTCATAGGGTAATTTTATCTCAAAAGATAAGCTGCCAACTTAAACTATAATAGTTATCATCATAGGGGAGTTATCATTTAGGATACCTGATGGAGAGAAATCTTCAATAGAAAGATTTCGTAGGACTTTCCATTTCTCCTATTATAAAAGAGGGACCCTAGATCTCCTTTGAAAGACACATGAAATCCCATTGCTCCTGTTCCCAAATACTGTAGGGACTTAGGTGGTGAAAACGTGGTTGGTTTCTATTCTATAATTCCAATCCTACTAAACAGTAAGCTAGGTGGTGTAAAGATTGAGGTGCAGCATCGATCCGACTTTTACAAATTAATTTCGGTGTGATCTCCTAAAAGATAAGCCACCCTATGAATTTATTAGGTTGACTTCATCATGTGGATTATATAACCCAACATTGGTATTAGAGACTATGCCTTGGCTTTCTAATCATGTATATTATTTTTTTGAGCCATATATACTAATAAATAGATGCGTATCAATATACATGATGAAATGATTTAACGAGTTTTTTTTTCTGATACTGGTCCCTTTATGTGATATACAGATGCCTTAAGAGAAAGATTCCCAACACCCACGTCACTACAGTTTCGGTTTAAATAGAATATTGTTCTATTTTTCACTCGTGAACACATTAAAACATATTGATGTCATATCTTGTTCTAAGCGTTGGAATTTTTTAAACAACTTGAAAGGATTAGATTTTCCATTCATGAATGACTTTGATCAGGGGAATTTTTTTGGGGGACAAACTCTCTTAAAAGGAGATGAACGACTGGTCTTTTTTCTTGGGTTCGAATGAAATTGATATAGATATATGTATATGTATACATATGTGTGTGTTGATAACATATAGGCACCTGTCTGATTCTTTTTTTTCATGATTTCATATTCTTTGAAAGATTATAGAACATATGCATGTTTGAGAATAAATTTCATTTTCTCACAATATGTTAATCATGTCAATTATAACCTATGATTGTGATTAAGTTAACTATCTATTCACATAATATTATCATGCAAATTATCATCTTTATATGTTAATTACATAATTATGGAATTTTTGGGATGAATTGGATCTTTAATACAACATAAATCGGATTTAAAATTAATTAAAATTACTTAAGATGTACCGTAGATCCATCTGTCGCGGATATACCAATCTAACCTTGAAAATTTGGAAAATAGTCCTTAGACGAAAATTGTTTTGCAAAAAACCCCAGGATGTAATTATTTTGCAAAAAGGAAAAGTGAACAGAAATTATAAACATGCCCCTGGATCAAAGATTCCCATATCTCTGGGGATTGGGCCCTGAAAAAGTCCAGGCTAGTAAGCCTAGAAATATAAGGACCAATTAGATGTGGGCTAGTACTTATGTGGTGCGATGTGGGCCGTCCATTTTAACCCTTGATGGATTTTAATTGTTTTAGGTCTTATTTTAATGATCCAATAGTTGATCTCTACCATTTTAGACATTCTAAACACAATGGTATTGTTAGATTTCTAATTTGAGATTCAATTGTTTTATTTTGATGGATCTCGACCTTTTTATGTTCAATTTTGATGATCCAATATCATTCCCTACTAACTTGGACATTATAGAAACAAAGTATGGTTAGATTTCCAAGTTGAGACTCAATTTTGATATTTATGTAAAATATATGTTTGTTCTATATTATATGTCTTGCTTATTTATGCACACATTTTATGATTAATAATTACTTCATTATGTAAGAGTAAACAAGAAAATGGATCTGTAGCTCATTGTCTGACAAATTTAAGGCTAAGCTTAAAGGCATCCAAGTGCCCACCATTAAAGCTTATATGGAATACAAGTTCAATCCAAGATACTCTTCATGAACATTCTTGGGTCATAAAAATGTTTATAGAACGATTTTATCTAAGGGGCATAAAGCCATCTCTAAAACAAAAGTTGTATGACTTCATTAAGTCCTTATCAGAAACAATGGGAAAAACAAAGATAATCCTTAGAGAGAGAAGTGAATCATTTAAAACTATTTTTTATGCTTTTTATGCATTAGAAAAAATGAAAAAGCATAGGATCACTTTAGGGATTAAAAGAATAGTTGTTTTGTTTACCTGTTCCAATTTATGCGATGCAAAATTTACAAGGGCCGACAAGAGAAGGCATGCTTTCTGGTTAAAAAGGGTTACAGATAGAACCCTAAGCACAAACAAATCCACCGCTTGGAGTGATGTCATTGAAGCGCGAGTGCGGGCAATTAGAAGCCTTTTTACAAAAGGGAACTAAGGATATAATGTTTTTTGTGAAAAAATAAATAAATGAAAAGGGAGGGTTTATGTAATTTTTTCATTAGACTTTTTTTATTGGACAATTTCCTTTTTTAGTATTCACTTTAGTTCCGTGACATGACTAGTAGTTGGTGTCTAAGCTAAAGGTTACTACAGTACTAAGTGGACTCATGGTTATTTAATAAGGACCTTGCGAAGTCGAGAGGAACCTCCCACGACCTAATCTCTTACCTGGTTGACCAAAAGAAGTGTGCATAGAATTTAATAATATTCGAGTGAATAGATAAAATTTTCATCTTATAAATCATTTTAAAATAGAAAATTTCTTTTGAGTGAGAGTTACTAAGTTAGAAGGATTCAAAGGAATTCTCACTTAGGACTAAAATTTGGCCTATCAAACTAAATTAATGATAACCTAACACTTGTGAAACAAATGATGATTAGGAACATAGTGAACTTTCAAATTTGTCCCTTGTGTTGTCTTACGATTAACTCAGTCAGTCTTGTCTGATAAATAATATTCATGCTAGTGTTAATGATGTACTAATACTCATTGTAGCCAACTAATTACCAACAGGATCAAAAATGATTGTCGTTGACTTGAACAAAGGCGAAAAACTTAACGGCGATAACTATGATATCTAACATCATAAGGCCTAGTACCTCTTGGAAGATCAGGAGGCGTTGGAAGTGTTAACTAATTTCATGGATGAACCCGAGCGTGGAAACATTGCTTAGTATACAAGAGACCATGAGACTTACCAGTCTTATAAGAGGAAGAATATCACTGCTCGCATCATGTTGCTGAGAGTATGTAGGACGACCTGATGTGCAAATTTGAACATCATGTTACAAGACTCATGATATGTGGATTGCCCTGAAAGAAAATTTTGAAAGCACCTCTACTACGAAGGTGAGGAGACTCACTATCAAATTTGACACTTACAAGAAGTGTCATAGCCATAATATGAGGCAGCATCTTTGAGAAATGCCAAATATGATCCGAGAACTTAAGTCAGCAGAACATGTTGTCCCAGATGAGCAGCAGGTGCAGGCAGTGATTAGGTTCCTCCTAAATAATTGGGAACATATGAAGGTTAACATGACACACAATGATAACATCAAGACCTTTAATGATATTGCGCATCACTTGGAACTAGAGGATGAGCACTTAGAGGCTACAAATTCCTCCTCTGGGCAAGCATATGTTGCTGGTTCTAGACCTCACGGGACTTCGGGTTCCAAGCGAAGGAGAAACCAGAGGTTATTCAACAACATCAAGGCCCACAAGAGGCTAAGAAGGCCCAACGTAGGCAGTGCAAGCATGAAGGAAAAAGGGATATGACCAAAGTCAAATGTTACGATTATAACAAGTTGGAACACTTTGTTCGTGATTGCACTGAGTCGAAGAAGGTATTTCCTAACCTTAACTCTACTCCCACTTCCATTTATTTTTGTAACTTGGTTATGCTAATTGAATCGCGTCTTTTGTGGATTGTAGACTCAGGAGCAACAGACCATGTAGCTAAAGACCAAGGAGCATTCGTGGAGTACCACCGAGTCAAAACAGGAAAGATGTGAATCTATATGGGAAATAACTCTAGAGCTAAAGTTAAAGGGATAAGAACCTGCACAGTTGAGTCACATGGTGGCCAAACCCTACTCCTGCATGACGTCCTTTATGCTCCAAAGATCCGATGCAACTTAGTCTCTGTTTTATCTCTTCTAGATTTGGGATTTTCTTTGAATTTTTATGATAATTTCGTTGACATTAAATTGGAACAATTTTTTATGGCTCTGATTTTATTGAAAATGGTTTCATGATATTAGACATTGATTATGATATTTTTATATCCAATGATGGTTGTTTTTCATTTATTTCGTGTTCTAATGCAAATATTGAGGGAAATACATGGCTTGTTAGATCAGGTACCATTAGATAAGACAGAATGAATAGGTTAACTAGAGAAAGCCTTCTTAGTCCACTCACTAAAATTGATGTCTACTTGGGAACATTGTCTAACGGGAAAAGCAATGAGAAAATCTATTGGTAAAACAACTAGAGTTGAGTTTCCATTGCAATTAATCTATTCAGACATCTGTGGTCCAATGAATGTGCGGGCAAGGCATAGGATCTCATATTTTATCACTTTCATAGATGACTACATGCGATTTCGTCATGTTTTCCTAATCTCCCATAAGTTAGAAGCATTAGAATGCTTTAAACACTACATAAATATAGTTAAGAACCAATTAGATAGAAAAATCAAAGCATTGAGGACTGACTGTGGACACGAGTATTTGTCTAATCAATTCAAAAAAATTTATGATGAAAAGGGGATAGTCAGGCAACTAATTATTCTTAGAACTCCACAACAAAATAGTATTGCTAAGAGAAGGAACAGGACCCTACTCGATATGGTTAGGTCTATGATGGCGTGATCAAATCTTTCAATATCTTATTGGGGAATACATTGATGAAAGTTACACATGTCCTTAACCTTGTGCCCTCCAAGTTAGTTATTGCTACTTTTTATGAATTGTGGATAGGTCAAAAGCCTTATTTGAGAAACCTGCGACCATGGGGGTCGACAACTTTTATCCACAATCTCTCTCGTAAATATAACAAATTATGCCCGAGAAGAAAGAAATGTATCTTCATTAGATACTATGAACACTCCAAAAGATATGTATTCATAGACGAGCATGAGGATGGAAGTATAACTGAGATTGAATTATGACATGCCACATTCTTAGAGAATGATTTTTCAAGTCAAAGTGAAATTAACAAGGATGTTTCTCTATATGAGATGGAAGATCCTGTAGAAACTGGTGCTCCCGGTCTAATAGTTAAAGAAACTGCAATCGTAAATCAACATCATGATCCGAGTGGGAGCGACAAACCTAAAGAACAATATCTTCGGAGGAGCACTAGTAAAAGTGTCTTACGTTATCTCTATTTGATTGAGGAGGAAACTTTTATAGCTACGTCTCAAGATGATGATGATGATGATGAGCCAATGAAACCTTCATGATGGTTACTTTTTAAGACGATGAGGAACCTAGATCAGCTCATGAAGATCTCTCAGGCTCGACTAAGGAAAAATGGAAACAAGCAATGGAAGAAGAGTTGGAATTTATAAGGACTAATCAGGTCTGGGACTTGGTTGACCTTCCATCTAGACACAAAACTATTGGGAACAAATGATTTCTCAAGATTAAACACAAAGCAGATGGTTTGATTGAAAAATAGAATGTTCGCTTAGTATCTAAAGAATATACTCAACAAAAGGGCATAGATTATGAAGAAACTTTCTCTTCAATTGTAAGGTTTACTTATATTCGCCTCATTCTTGCAATTGTCGCGAGTTTTAATTTAGAACTTCACCAAATAGACATTAAAACAACTTTTCTCAATGGATAATTGAATGAGGAGATCTACATGGAATAACCTGTAGGTTCCATAAAAGAAGGCCAAGAGTGCAAAGTTTGCAAGCTCTAGTGATCGATCTATGGTCTCAAACAATCATTCAAACAATGGTACCTGAGATTCCATCGAGCAATAATATCTTATGGGTTTACAATGACCAATGAAGACCACCGTGTCTATATAAAAAGATCCAAGGGTGATTTTGTAATCATGTCCATCTACGTTGATGATATCCTACTCATAGGAAGTGATCTTCCATTTCTTATCACTATTAAAGAATGATTGTCCACTAACTTTGAGATGAAGGACATGGGTGAAGCAAATTACATACTTGGAGTCAGAATCAAAAGAGATCGTTCAAAAAATTTTCTTAGTTTTTCTCATGAAAAGTTATTAATAAAGCTCTTGAACAATGTAACATGCGGAGCTGTAAACCCATAGACAATCCTATTGCAAGAGGCAAGTCTTGAGCCTTAAAATATGTCTTAAGACTCTAGCTCAAAAGAGAAAAATGAAAAATATTCTTTATGTCAGTGTTGTTGGGAGCTTAATGTACGCTATGATGTGTACTTGCCCTGGTATTTGTTATGTCGTTAGTGTTGTAAGTTGATATCAGTCAAATCTACAACAAGCACATTGGCTAGTTGTTAAGAGGATTTTTCAGATATCTAAGAGGCATTGCATCTACTCAATTTTTTACTAAAGACATGACTTGCACTTAATGGGATACTCGGATGCTGATTGGAGGGGAGACCTAGATGAGAGAAAATCAACATCGTGTTATACTTTCTTGTTGAATAATGGCACAATCTCGTGGAGCAGCAAGAAATAAACTTGTGTGGCTTTATTACCTATGGAGGCTGAATTTGTAGCATGTTCATTAGCAGTTCAAGAGGCGGTTTGGCTCAGAAGGTTCTTGCATCATTTGGGAGTTACAAAGAACATAGCCAGACCTGTACCATATACTGTGATAGCCTGGCAACTATTGCATATACGAATGATCTCAAATATCATTGTGGAACCAAGCACATTGATGTCAAGAATAATTTTGTAAGAGATATCATAGCATAAAAGTAAGTGATTCCAACATATATACACATATATATATATATATCAACACCCCAAATGCTTGCTGATTTACTCACAAAATCGATACCTAGAGATATATTTCTATCACATGTAAAATCTTTAGGATTGTGTAGATTATGATGTACGTATTGAGAAACCTATAATTCTTATTTAAAGACATTCGTATACATATTTATTATTTAAAAAATAGCATGGATAAATAATTGAATATGAAGTGAGCAATCAAAAGTATACCGATGAGGTTAGAGGTTGGCCTTCTCTCATGGGCAATCGCCTCTAATGTTCTAGAAATATGAAGAGATAAGACAACTTAAGTTGAATGAATGCTCTATGTAAGCATAAAACTTTAGACATTTGTCATCTTGATAAAAGAATCAAGATGAGGTTATATCAGATCTTGACTACAGTGGGAGCCCCACGTCCCATTAGACCTTATTTAATGCCAGGCGTGAGACCTCAGTTGGCGCCCAACGGTGGTGAGTACTTTGAGGGTTCAAGTTAAGCGCTTGACAGCGGCTGAACTAAGGCTTATATGGTGTCAAAGAGTCAATGACATATGCTCCTTATTGGTAAGAAGTACCTCCACCATAACACATGTTTCATCCAATGTGTGCTTAGCGACCTATAAGGGAAGTGAGTAGAGTTCCTTTTTTTTTAGAATAATCCCTGTCTCCTTACTATGAGAGTCTTTGAAGTAACAAGAGCTTTATTTTTATGCCCTATACGACTTTCGACCATATTTTAAGATCCTAGTTTCATCAAAAAAAAAAAAAAAAAAAAAAAAAAAAAAAAAAAAGATCCTAGTCTAAGGTTGCTATTTTAGCATGTTGGCTATAAGTCATAAGTGATACAACTTTGTGAGACATGTCTAGGAAAGTAGTTAGTCTATGATCAAGGGATATAGTACAAGGGGAAGACTATTTTATTTTACATCACTTGCCTATATTCACTGGTCGACCAGTTATGTCCATTCATGTGATTGGGTTATGTGCTCAGACATAATTGTGATTATAATATAATAAGAATAAAAGTCAAGTGTAGCCTTCATAAGGGATCAGGTATACTTGAACTGATGTAGCAAAATGTTTGGGCCATAGTGAGATATCATTTTACTATAGGTTGTAGCTACTACGTATCCTTGATAGGTGCATAGGATTAAACTCCTAAAATTGGAGGTTGCGCTCGCTTGTCCCACAACCTATGTGCCCGTATGAACGGTTATAAAGTGGAGAATGGTGGAGCAACCCAGCATGTGCTAATGGGAGATGTTAGAGTTCTACGCCCATATGAGCTCCTCATAGGGTAATCTTATCCCAAAAGATAAGCTCTCAACTTAAACTAGAATAATTATCATCATAGGGGGGTTATCCTTTAGGATAGCTGATGGAGAGGAAACTTCGGTAGAAAGATTTTCCAAGACTCTCCATTCCCCTTATTATAAAAGAGGAATTTGAGATCCCCTGTGGAAGACAAATGAAATCTCATTGCTCCCGTTCCCAAATACTGTAGGCACTTAGGTGGTGAAAACGTAGTTGGTTTTATTCTGAGATTCTAATTCGACTAGACGTGTGAGTTAGGTGTTGTACAGCTTGAGGCACAGCATCGATCCGGCTTCGACAAATTAATTCCGCTGTAATCTTCTAAGAGGTAGCCACCCTATGAATTTATTGGGTTGATTTCATCATGCGGATTATATAACCCAACATGATTAATATTAGATGAAAACCAAGTTGTGAGCTATTTTCAAAAGTCTTAACTTAGCAAAGGAGGAATATGGTAAGTATGTTCAAGTCGATTCTCTTCTTATTATTCAAGCTCTTATTGGACTTCCTAGATATGATGGCAAGATGCCAAGCAAAAGAATTTGTTTAGTGCATGTGAAGAGTTGGTAAAGCATAGGTGGGAGATACAAATTTATCATGCATTTTGCGAGACTAAATGGTTATAAATAAGTTCTATAACTTATCAATAAATTTCTCTCAAGTTTTTGTGTTCTTGAATAGCTTCTAAGTGTCTTGTTGTCATTTATAGAAGGTAATAAGTTAGAGGATGCAAGCCTCAATTTTCTTTTCTATAAATTTTAGTTTTTCACCTCCCTACGATAAAAAAATTCACTTGATGCATTACATTTAATATCATTTATTTGGTTAGGAGACCAAGTTTATTCAAAGCAAATATATGCATGGACCACATTTATTTTAAAAAATATATATTCGTGTATAAATTTAAAAAAAGCTTAGATGAGTTTACATATGTATTAGAATATAGTAATGATATTTTAGATAATGCAAATATAACTTTAGAATTAATATTTAGTATTAAATTTTTTTTTATATTAATTTTATATTTATACGATCTCGCTTCTATAAAACTTCTTTTCTATGTAACTCCCTTCACATTTAAAATCTTGATGGTTGATGAAAAATCGATTTCATCCATTATATTTAGCATCATTTATATTATCATAGAAACTCTCTCATTTGTCTAGTATAACTATACATGGGTACCATCAATAAATGTATAAAATCAATTTAAAACTAAAATATCATTTTTAAAGTAATATTTTCAACATCTAAATCATTTAAAATATTGATTATATGTATAAAATGATTTTATACATTAATATTACATTCTAATATATTGTAAATCAAATTAAGCATTTTTCATAATTTACATATAGAAATATATATATTTCTAAGCAAATATAGCTCATGCACATACTTGATTTAGATGAAACTTAATCTTTTCAGTAAATAAATGATATTAAACACAATAAATGAATTGAATTTTCCATTAAAAATTAAAATATTCAAATTTAAAAGGTCACGTGGCTCCACTATTATACAGAAACGAAGCCAGTATTTATAAATATTAAATATAACAAATAATATAAAACATCATAATATATTAAAAAAAAGGAAAGGGTACGGCGGTCTTAAATGGGCTTTGATTGGAACGGGTATGTGCACCTAGAGGTGCAACTTGGGCCGGGTTGAGCCCGACCCGGCCCGCCAACCTCGATTTTGGGCAGTGTTGAAACTTGATTTTCATAACCCGAGCCCGAGGAACCCGATTTATAAATATGATAGGGTTAGGGTTCAAGCAAACCTGAACCCGAGCCCGATTTTTCATTTTATATTTATTATAAAATATATTATATACATACTATTTAAATAATATTTCTTTATATTCTTCATATTTTATGTTATTATATCTATATTTGAATACATATTTGGCATATTGTAATTTTATTGTAAATAAAGTATATTATTTCATTTATATTTATTTTTTTATTTCTATCATTCATTTTTACACTTATTAATTTTTTTTCTTTATCTTAGTTTTGATGTTAAATTTTTTCTAGAAATATTCTTTACATTACTATTTTTAAAAAATATGTAGTTTGATTATATATTATTATGTTTACCTATATAATTTGTTATTATTATTTATTCATATGAAATTCTAAACTTATCATTTTTAAATAAAATGTAAATTGATCAACATAAATTCCAACCCCAAAACTCAACTCGAACCCGATTTTTAAAAATAGGGTTAGAGTTCAGGTTTTACAAATAGGATTAGAATTAGGATTAGGATTAGGATTAAAGTTGATGTTTTATAAATAAAGTTAGGATTATGGTCGAAATAAATTCGAGTTTCATGAGCCGAGTAGCATGTGCACCTAGACGTCGAGAATCTTAAAAATCCGTTCTCCTCTCTAGGGGTGGGAATCGGGGCGGGTCGGGACGGGTCAGGGTTTGCCCAACCCTGACCCTATGTTTTAAAAATCTTGTTTAACCCTTATTTTTATACTGGGTCGGGACAAGGTCGGTTTGACCCTTACTTTTTTCTACTAGGTCTCAGAACAAAATTCGGGTCGGTATCGGACCGGTTTCAGGATAGCGGGTCGGGTAAAAAATATGGGTCAAAAAAGATAATTTTCAGAATTTATATACCTATAAAACATAAGTATACATCTATACTAAATTTAAATATTATATGTTTCAATATTTTACTAATTATTAAAAAACGCATAATTAAGAAAACAAAACATTTGAAAATATAGTATACATTTATTAAAATAGGTTAATATACAATTACACATAAGGGTTATATATGTACAAATTTTTTTATTAATTCTTATATTGCTTTTTGAATAAATTAATTTTTCTATTGTTGATAGAGGTGATTACAAAAAGCGAGAAATTTGAAAGAACATAATAATAATATTTAAGTATAGGCTTATAATTTTTAATAAATTAGTATATGCGGGGCGGGTCGGACTCTTCGGGTCGGTACATGGTTGACCCATCCCGACCTTATTTTGAATTCGGGTCAAAATTTCTGACCCATCCCTATACCGGGTAAAAAATATGTTGGTTTTACCTGCCAAAAACGGGTCGGGTCGAAGCTTGGTCACGGGTCGACCCGCCCCAATTCCCACCCCTGCTCCTCTCCAAGCCAACCGCCTCCGTCCTCGCTTACAAACGCAGGAGCTGCCGCCAGGGTCCTACCCCAGCTCAGGGGAGCACGTTCGCAGGATACGTTGCCACGTCCCTCTCTCCTCCTTCATGGCGTCGTCAAAGCATCCCTCATCCCCAACAGAAAAGCCCGATGCGAAGAGGCCAAAATTCGCTGCTGCGGTATCCAATTCCGAGCTTTCAAATGCCAATCCCCGCCACGTCCAGCTCAATCCCGCTGATTCCAATTTAGGTACTCCACCTTTCCCCGCCAAAACCATCTTCCCATTCTAACCCTAGAAATGTTTTCTACTCATGGGATTTTGTACCCATAGAAAATTACAATATCATGTCTTGTGATTTTGATTCCCTGTGTTGATACTTGAATTGAATCAATATGGTCGACGCGTAGGCGTTCTTCCTGATACCGAGTCAGTGGCTACTATCGTAATCTTGTTGCGTGTTACGACAGTTGGTGCTGATCATTTCCAGCTAGTGCATGTTGTCTTATAGAGTTCAACCTCTGCGGTGTAAATTCAGTAAAGATGACGCATTGATTCCCACTCTAAAATTTATCGTGAGTAGAATTTTGCATTTAAAAAGTTGTCAACAATCAACATGGTTGGGCTTTTATGATTAAAAAAAAAAAGAAAAAAGAAAAAAAAACACGATTGGGCTTTACTTTTAGGTCTGGACAATCGTCGGAAAGCTGAAGAATGATAGGGAAGAAATTTTACACTGCCGAACAAGCTATGAACAATTTGTTATCTTGGTTGATTCATTAGTGGTCTTAAAGCTTTGCTTGTTATAGAATTTTTGTTGACAAGCTGATTCATTAACAATTTGGTCTTATATAAACCATTTACTGATTTTTTAAAAAAATCTATTTTACCAGATTTTAACATTGAAGAAAGTGGTCTCCAAGGGCATGCACTCCAGGAGGAAGGATTTGCATACTGCTGGTCTGGTGTACGGGCAACTGTTGGGATAGCTGGAGGGAAATATTGTTTTGGATGCAAGATCATTTCTGAACAGCCGGTCATCATGGAAGATACTCCCGCTGATCAGCAGCATCTTTGTCGAGTTGGTCTTTCCAGAGGTGATGATAATGTGGGGAGCCTTGGTGAAAGTGAACATAGCTTTGGCTATGGAGGAACAGGGAAGTTTTCAAATTCAGGGAAGTTTGTGGATTATGGCACAAAGTTCGGATTGGGTGATACCATTATTTGTGCTGTGAACCTCGAAAGTAAACCATTGGCCAATGTTGGTTTTTCCAAGAATGGGCAATGGTTGGGTACTGCCAAAGAATTTGATGCTGGTCCAATGGGACTCAGGGTGGTGAACTCTCCTGTGGCGAAGCTTCCATGGGAATCTGCTTTGTTTCCACATGTTCTTTTGAAAAATGTCGTTGTTCAGATGCAGTTCAGCATTGAAGATGGATTGGTTCCTGAAGATGGTTATAAGCCGTGGAGTGCTGCACTTGAAGATGGGAATGCGGTCATGGGTCCCACTTTTTTAAATCCTAAGGATTGTGAGGTGCGGATGATGGTTGGCTTACCTGCATCAGGGAAGACCACTTGGGCAGAAAAATGGGCGAAGGAGCATCCTGAAAAGCGCTATGTTTTATTGGGAACAAACTTGGCTCTGGATCAAATGAAGGTTTTGTTAGAACCATTCTTTATTTTTATTCTTATATTTGATGTGCGTCATTGTGTCAATCACCATTTCATCTTTTGACTTGTTATTGTTTGTCAAGGCACAACGCCATGAATGATCTGCATTTCTGCAGGTGCCTGGACTTGCTCGCAAGCAAAACTATGGAGAACGATTTGACCGCTTGATGGATCGAGCTACAGGAATATTTAATACTCTGTTAACTAGGGCTGCCAAGACACCTCGTAATTACATTCTAGATCAGACTAATGTCTATAAAAGTGCCCGCAAACGTAAATTGAAGGCATTTGTGAACTACCAGAAGGTATCTTATGATGATTTTATGTTGATTCCTTGGCAAAGCGAGTGTCCCACTTTCCATTAAGAAAAGTCAGGGGAGACTAAACTCCTATCATGCTGTTTAAATTGTTAGATTGCAGTGGTTATTTTCCCACAACCGGAGGAGCTGAAGAACCGTGCTCAGAAACGATTTAAAGAAATGGGGAAAGAAGTCCCTGCTGAAGCAGTAAACGAGATGTTAGGTACAGATAGAACTTCCGAAGTATTTTATTTTGATATTTTCCACATTCACTCTGTCCTATATTGTCACCCTGACACAGCCTACCCTCGTCTTTTTCAGCTAACTTTGTCTTACCGGTGAGCAAAGATATGCCTCGAGCTGATGAGGTTTTTGATCAGGTAGCACTTTTAGCGCACATGCACCTCTATGCGTAATCAGAGCCATCAAACATATGACAAACATATTAGGTATAGCAGGTGAATCATGGCATGCGGGTAACCTGGCCCAGAGATACATTCAGTAGATCACATAGTTGATTGTGGACCAGTTTAGCTCGCCTCAGGCCTGGGTAGTTTTGATATTTGCTTTGGTTGATGTGCATGGTTGGGCTAACCTGTTGTACCTTTGCCTGCATATGTATGAAGATATAGATGACTTGTCCAATTTTGGTAAATTATATCTTAAGGAATGCCACTCTTTGGTTTTTAGTCTCTCCCTCTGTACTGCACTGATTTGTGCATTTTGAAGGTTATGTTTCCAGAACTGAGCAGAGCAGAGTCTCAGAGATGTCTGAATGAGATGAAACTTGCACTGGGATCTCCCAAATCAAATGCAAACAATTCAGCATATTCTCATGAAATTTCCGGCTTTTCTTTTACTGGCCCCCCGCCTCCAAGTGTTGGAGGTATTGCAGGTTAGAACTGTATTGAGTTTGACATCTATTGTGCATTGGATGAACACGATATGTGTATGTGTTGCTATAACATGTATTGGTACCATATTTTATTCCATCGATCCAGAGAAACTTAGAATTCCAGACTGTGGATCTTTTTCTGAGTATTGAAATTTTGTGTACCAACGACTAATTAACATCTCTCCCATCAAGTGGTACTGGTTGAAGTAATTGGAATTGCTATATATGTCCAGTGAGAAATGCAAAATGAAAAATGAAAGAAATAAGGTCTCACTGCTGATTATGGTAGACTTTTTCTTTCCTTTCCTATGGCAGAATGTGAACGGACAAACTGATGGATGTTAGATCCTAGATTGGTAATTTGGTCCTGGTGTAACTGGAACCTGCAGATTCTGTTGTCATGACATTTCAGTTACAGCATTTGTTTTTGGATCCTGTTAACAGTTTCATGCATGCATGTTCTAATGATGATGCATTCTGATTCAGCTGGTGCACATTGGAGAACTCCTCACCCAACTTTTACACCTCCAGATTATGGTTTCCACACTCCCCAGAAAGTAAGATGCAGTGGATTCATTTAATTGATTATCTGGTGTATGCATTTATTTAACCACTTTCTTATTAACTGCTCCTGTGAACATGGCATTATTTTGCTGTTTATGAATCTTTTTGTAATATTATTCCATACTTTCTTCTGGATAGTGGATGATAATAAAAAAAGGGTATGGAGAATTGCCAAACTTATTGGCAAACCTTCAAGATGAAAAAATGAGGGTTATCTTGGCCCACAAGCTGGTGTGCAGTTGTTTTAAATATGAAAGTGTTTTTGCCCCTGCATTCAATGTCCTTGTGGTTGTGAGAACTGATGAATCTAAATTTCAAAACTATTTTGTCCCTTGTTTGACTTCAGAATTGCAGCAAACTTCAATCAGAGTTTGAAACCATTGCAGGCATTTTTGAAAATTACTGGGATTCGTAATGATTTTTGGGTCCATTTGGCATGAGGTAAAAAACAAAAAAAAATGGAGGCAAAGGTATGAAGAATCCATCTATATCTTCATACATATGACTTATGACTTAGTTAAGTTGAGTCAACTCATGTTTATGAGTCGACTCATATGTACAGTTAACAACAGAGTTTAAAATGTGAAGGAGGCAAACTTCTAGGGTTTAAAAAGAAAATATGTGAAACTTGTAGATTAAAAAGCAAATACGCATAGTTAGAGAGACCGGAATGCAAATAATTCCCCTCTTTCCTAAGCAGACGCTTAATTTTTTTTCCTTGCATATTTCCTATTGCTCCTCTTCTAGGTTGTTCGGGTCCACAATATTTTGAGGAGTATATCCAAATGGAATTCAAAATGCATCTCATTCCCATAAAGCGGAAAGGTTGCAAGTCCATGGGAAACATTGTTATTACATAATATTTTGAGAAACATACTACTGACATGGATCTTGGATATGCCAGGTTCCCCCTTCATACTCAGCTATCAGTTCATATGGAAGACCCGAAGTTCCAGCTGATGGATATAGGCCTGCATTGGGCAGTTCCAATCTTTCTGTCTCAAGGGATGGTTCTTATGGAAACTTCTCTCAGTATGGTAATTTGCAACACAGCAATGAACCTGACCACTATGGAACTTCCAGCATGTCTAATCCCTATGGAAGACAAATCTTCAAAAGCAGGAGTCCCATTCCTAGTGGTGGCTCTGATGTGCACCCTGGCTTTGGATGTGGCAATCCATACAGCAAACCCAATTTTCAAAGCCAATATTCCTTTCCCATAGGCGACAGGGATCCTTATTGGAGCAGTGGCAACAGCAATCGCTTCAGAGCACCTAATCTGGACAGACAAAGTTCATTTATTGAACCTAACATGGTGAACCCTGGGAATTCCTTCTCATATCGCAATTCTGGTGTTAGCGAACTTAAAGTTCCGCAAACTAATGCCCAACCTCAAATGGGGCGTCCTTTCATGCCTCATGGCCCTTCTACTGCTTTTGGTGGTAAGTTGCATCGCCTGTTCCAGCTATTATAATTACTTTTACTGCTGCTGCTATTATTGTTATTTTTGTTGTTACTGTTATTATTATTGTTAATAAAGACTTGGACAGTTGCTATTCAATGTAGTTTCTACTATTATTGTTACTACTGTTGCTATGGTTATTGTTATTGTTATCCATAATGGATAATTTTTTCAGTCTTTATTACTGTGATGATTTTATTTTTTGTGGAAGCATTTTAGCGTTGAATATCAAATCCTCTGCTTAACATCCAATGCAAAAATTAGAAATGAGTGTAGCAGCACGTTTCTCAAATTCACGCCTCTTTTTTTATTGCTATATATGTGCACTATGACATTTAGGGTTTGTTTGGCAATATGCAGAAAACGTCAAGTTAAAACTTTTCACTCTCCACAACTACCATATTTTTTTAATTATTTTTTTACATTTTCCTATACAACTACTCTACTTTTGAATCATTTCTACACAACTACCCACACAACTAACCTATTTATTTTAACTTTATCTTCTTTACTCCTCATAATTACCTATATCATATCACATCATTTGACAACTTTTACTCTCCAAAACTATTCATCAAAAGTTTTATCTATTCCCAAACACACCTCTAATATTACAATCAAACACATTCAATCCTCACACAATTGAGGGATTTTTTTTTTTCTACCTCCACAATAGGGAGGAACCTGTAAACTCCCCTACATAGGGGAGAAGCAATAAACCTACAGCTGTGGGATACGTGAGTCAATTCACGCACTCACCAACCCCACTGATTTCAGCCCCAAGGTTGTGTTGCCCTGGTGGCAAATTCACACCTTTTGATATGCTAGTGTTTGCATTTTTTTGTTGGGAGTGTTTATTAACATATAAAACTTTTTAATCTAAAACTTATCACAATCCACAACTATCATTTTTTTAATTATTTCTTCATTTCTTCCTATACAACTACTTTACTTTTCAATTATTTTTTTACTATTTCCAATACATGTAACCTATCTATTTTAACCTTATTCTCTTTACTTCTCATCATTACCCTCATCATATCACATCATTTTCTCACATTCCAAAAATTTTTACACAAAAAAACTTTTCATCAAAAGTTCTATTACTTCCTAAACACACCCTTTATTGGCACTGCTCTGCATCATTTACAGAACTTGAAAGTATGTTTTCTAGATTGGGGTCTGGTCCTGGAATTTGAACTAAGATGGACCTTTTCCCCCTTAGTGTATCAGTCTGCTGTCTGGCATTTTTTGGGACAGAATTTCATATTTAACACATGGAAGACACAATGACCATGGTTTGCCAAAGGAAATTTAATAGAATTTATTAATTTTGAATTTGGCGAACGTGATAAAACTTGTCTGCTACCATTATTGGATTTATTCCTTCTCTTTCACATCATCTTCCATTGTTGAGATTGTTGTTTGTTCACTAATGTAAGCTAATTTTTCCTCTTCAATGTGTATTCTAGGTTTACCATATGGAGCTGCACCTTCGAGGCCTCCATCTGGCCATTTTCCATCTGCGGATCGGTGGCATTCCCCTGGCTATCCTCGCCCTAGGCATTACTGAGAGCAGATTCGATGGGCATCTCCTTGCCACATAATCTCTTTTCGCCGTGTAATCTCCCCTTCCACAATCTCCTTTTGCTCTGTAATCACCCTTTCCACAGTCTTTTTATTTGGCTTTGCTCTTTTTGCTATGCATTCTTTACGAAAAGTTAATATATATATATTTTTTTAAAGATTCGATGTAACCCGTCAGTAGGCTTATAATATTATATTATGGATCTTTTCAATCCTTTTCCCTACGGTCCCACCCAACCAATTTCATCACTTCTTGATCCTGTTTTTCCCCACTAGTTTTCATTCCCTTTTAACAGACCTTTTTAATCCACTGTGGAATTCTTGTTCGTTTCCTCGTGGATTATGTGCCTCACCTTCAGAAGGGGCTAGGTTTTGATGTTTGCAAATAATCGTGAACTCGTATGTAAAAAGTAAGTACCAGGATATCGGCGTTCATTATCGGGCAAACGTCCTGCGGAAGAGCAAAGTAAATAAGAGTTGTCAGCTAGTGTGCTTGGGTATTTAACCCATTTTTAAGAACTTCTTTCAGAAATTTTTTTTATACAACTATTAATTTTAGTGTATTTAATATGTGTATCAAGTTTTACCATTTTTGGTAATTTGTGAATTTTTTAAATCAGTGGCGGTTTTCATAATTTGTGAATTACTAAAATACTATTGATTTTACAAATTCTAAAAATTTTTAAAAATGATAAAATTAGATACACAAAGTTAAATATATTTAGATTAATAGTTGTGTAAAAGAATTTTAAAAAATGAGTTAAATACACTTAGGTATATCGATGTTAAGCGTGCACTGGTGCATTTAAAAATGTTCCAAAATGAGTTGTGAATGAAGAGTCATAATTTTACGCAGCCTTAGATACTTGTGATAATGTTTACCTCCTTTGTCTGCGCTTATTATTCCGCGGCTGACATGCCCATTTTTGCCAATGATGAATATTGAAATTAATAAACAATTGATGTTGAGAATAATACTCATAATAATAAAATCAGAAAATTTAAGAAAATTTTGTGAATGGGTGGCCTCAAATGATTGCGAATTTGAGATAATGTTTTGCCGTTCCCTTTAACCAAAAATAAATAAATTCTGTAGCTGATCTGCCCATTTTCCGAATAGTCAATGTTCGAATAATAATTAATGTTAATGTCGAAAGTAATACGGAAATAATAAAAATAAGGAAAATTTTCTCTTATGCTTAGAATGTTTGCCTGTAATTTTTAGTCTATCTTTCATAATTCCTTTTATATTCATAAGATTTATCTAAATTCTTACTATATTTATGTCGTTAGCAATGTCACAACCAGGCGCTATCTGCCCACTAAAAGACAAGACTGCCCATTCAAGATTTCCCTATTTAAATAATTCAACCCTAATGTACACGTGATAGTAAATCGTCAATTGATGACATAAAATAACTCAAGCGGGTTTATATTAGTGTTAAATAATTTCGATTAGGAAAAATTGGATGAGGAAAATAGCGTGGGTAGATAACAATTTTGTCGATCGTGTGGATATGAAAGGAATCTGCGAAACATATGTTAGAAACTAGAGGCAAAAACTTGAGGATGTAAGAGGAAATTTTCCCTGTAGCCATATCAAAATATGAATACAAATGTGTGAATGCGGCGACCTCAAATAATTGTGATAATGTTCCAGCCTTCCCTTGCCTAAACTTAGGGAATTTGCATTTTAAAATCTCTATGATATTTGTATTTTAAATCCGAAGTGTAATTATTAGCATTTTAAATCATGCAAAGTTTAGTTCTTTGCATTTTAGACTATCAACTCTTATTGTATTAAAAAAAAATGCTGTTAAGATCTGTAAAATGTCTAAAATGCTCTTTGCATTTTAAACCTTCTAATTTTACCTATTTATATTTTAAAATTCCATAGTTTGCTATTGCATATATGTCATATTATGTACACCCTCAGAGCACCGATTTACGTATTCCATCAATAATAATTTATATATTTTTGTATTCAATCATATAATATTATTCTACTTAAATGCTTTTAACTAAGGGGGTGTTTTTTAAAACATAAAAATTTTCAAACTAAAACTTTTCGCTCTCCACAACTATTTTACTTTTTAATTATTTTTTTATTTTTTCCTATACAACTACCTTACTTTCTAATCATTTCTGCACAACTACTTACACAAATAATTTATCTATTTTTTGTTATGAAACTAACTTATCTTTTTTAACTTTATTCTCTTTATTCCTCAGTATGTACCCCTATTATATCATATCAGTTTCTCACATTTTAAAAATTTCTACACAAAAAAATTTTCACCAAAAGTTTTATCACTTATCAAACACACCCTTAAATTTTTATTTGAAATTATTTTAAAAATATTTTCATGAAACTTATGCGAAAATAATATTAAGTTAAAAAATTTTATTCTATTGATTTGTCAATATCAAGCAATAAAAAAAGTGACAAATACGAATCTTTTGATAAGAAATTCGGATAGGAGGCTTTATCAAATTTGCAACCAAGAAGAGCTAATAAAATACAAATTATAATAGTACATAATATAGAGCCCTGATCTTTTGCGGCCGGACGGACGGCTGCCTCCGTGCGTTTGGCCCACAAACATATTTTTTTATTTTTTCATGGGTCAGTAAATCTAGGTGTATTAAATCTATAAACCAAGTTTTACCATTTTTGGATGCTTTTAAGTATTTTTTATTTTTAAACACAATGGAATTTCCGTAATTTTTGGGTCTCAGAAAATTACGGAAATGCTACTGGGTTTTAAAATCCAAAAAAATACTTAAAAAATCCAAAAATGGTAAAAATTGGTTTATAAATTTAATACACCTAGATTTACTTTTCCATAAAAAATGAAAAAAATAATATGTTTTTGGGCCGGACTCACCGAGGCAGCCATGTGTCCGGCCGCAAATGATCAGCCAGCCATAATAGAAATATCAATATTTAAAAATATCCTTGTTACACATTAAAAATCAAATTGCAAGCTATTTAACAATATGATATAAGTCCAAACAAAGTCAAAACATGCTCCTTTTGGTTTTTGGCGCACACATGACTTAAAGATAATTGGCCTATATATGACTTCATAAGATAGTTGAGATGCATTTCCATGTCTTTCTCTTTGTTCGGCTCTTTACTTTCTTTCTTTTTTTTACTTCTTATTTTTACATAATAAAATAGTCTATCTTTTTCTTTATGGTGAATGATTAAATACACCTGGGTGCACTTAGCTTCCATGAACCTAGGTGCATTTAACCCATTTTTCTAAATTTTTTGATATAACTGTTAATCTAAGTGTGTTTAATATATGGATATCAAGTTTTCTCATTTTTAAAGATTTCTATATATTTTTAAAATTTTTGAAATATAGCCGCAATTTGGTTATTTTTAAATGACTAAATGCTTCTATTTTTAAGAAATCTAAAAAATTTACAAATCTCCAAAAATAGTAAAATTTAATATATATATATATATATATTAAATACATGTAAATTATATAGTGTTATAAAAATATTTTAAAGAATAAAAATAGATTAATGCACCTGAGTGCATTAACGCTAAGTGAACCTAGGTACACATTATCGGTGCTCTTTATTTTTATTCATAAGATGATGTGCATAAGATGATGCATATGCAATGACGAACTTTAGAATTTAACATGAAAATATGTAAAGTTCGAGAGTTTAAAATGCAAAGCACATTTAAAACATTTTACAGGATCTTAATGGTGTTTTTTAACACGGTGAGTATGGTTGCAACTTAGGAAGGTTGAGCCCAAACCCAAGCTGCAAAATCCGAATTCCAATAGTATTGGAACTTACTTTTTTACAATCCGAATTTGAAAAATTCATTTTGTAAATATGATAAAGTTAGGATTCAAGTGAACCCAAGCCTAAAGAACCTAAGCTCGTTTACTATTTTATATTTATTTTAGAATATATTATATACATGATATCTCAATGAAATTTTCTTTATATTTATGTATTCTATATATTATTTACATTTATATTTGAATACATGTTTAGCATATTATAATTACATTACAAACAAAAATTGTGTTTAAAAGGTGATAAAATATTTGAATTAATGTTTTATAAATAGTATTAGGATTAGAATTAGAATTGAGGTAAATCCGAATTTCATGAGTCAAAATTGCACTTCTAATAATGAGAGTCGAAGGTTTGAAATGAAAAGAATTAAACTTCATAGGTTTTGAAATACAAATAGCCAAACATAAAAGTCTAAAATATAAATTGTTGGAAACATGTGTTGAAATCAATGACAAAATAAGCCAAGTCTATGTTTTGATGATTAACAAATCAATTTGAGTGAGTTTTTGCTACTAACATGTTTGTGAGATGATTAAAGGTTATAAATATGAAATATAAAAAGCATAATAGGCCAAGTCGATCCCCAAGTCGATACCCAAGTCGACTCCAACAGCGACTTCAAGGCCCGATTTTTGTCCAGCGTTGAAATTGGGGAGCGAAGCTGCCGAAGTCGCAGACGAAGTCGACTCCGCATGCGACTTGGGCGAAGCGCTGACTAAGTCGACTCCAGCATCGACTTCAGTTGACAGTGCAGAACTTGAAGAGCTAAGTCGCAGACCAAGTCGACTCGATGCCAGACTTGAGTGAAGTTGAGGATCAAGTCGACTCAAGCATTCGACTTAGAACAAACGAAGATCAAAACAAGGCCAAAGCAAGAAAAGATGCACGAATTCATCGTATTGGATCAAGAACACACATTTGGACATCATTTATGCACTTCACGATCCAAGTATTCAAGATTTCAAGACATGAAGATAAATGACTTCAAGAATGAATATACTAAGCTTAAAATGATGAAAAATAATGGAAGGACAACTAACATGAAGAAATTCAAGTAAGAAAAGTCATTTCAAAGAATTTCAAGCTCACTTGGCAAGATAAGGAGGTCAAGTCGCAAATAAAGTCGACTCCAGCAGCGACTTGGGTCAAGTCCCAGACCAAGTCGACCTAAAAGACAGACTTGGAAGTTAGAGGAATCTGAAGTCGCGCCCGAAGTTGACTCCACATGCGACTTGGGTCAAGTCCAGGACCAAGTCGACCTGAAATGAAACTTGAAGAATTTGCTGAAAGAGCGAAGTCGCACCCGAAGTCGACCCCAGCATGCGACTTGGGCGAAGTCGCACCAAAGTCGACTCCACCTGCGACTTGGGTCGTAACGGTCGAAATTTTTTTGAACTTTGGCGCATTAAATGCGCGTCACCTACTCCCAAACGTTTGAATTCCCTCGCAATTTATAAAAGGCATTCAACATGAACGTGGAGGGTAGTTGAAACTTCATTGATTAAGCATAACTCCCATTCTAAAAAGCTTTAAAGTGATCAAGCCAACATCTAAAAGAAGAACCTTGCTTTCAAATTGCCAAGAGCGGCTTGCTGAATCATTAAGCCTACTTTACAAGTTCTTCTCTGCGCCAAATCTTCCTTTACACACCAGTAACGTGTAGAAACTTTCTTTTATGCTTTCTTGTTGTATTGAACTTAATTTAGTTTCGGTAACTAAGATCAAGTGTAAGCAAAGTAGTGTGTGACTGGAGTGGAACTCATCACCTACTTGTGCTGTGTGTTGTTTATGCCCCCTAGAGCTATAATCTAGAAGAGAGCAGATGTTCTAGTTGTATTTGTAAAATACATAGTGGAACCCAAATCACAAGAGGTGTGAGCTTGGAAGAGTGGAGTAGTGAGGGTTGCCCGAACCACTATAAAACCTTGCTTGTTAATTTTTATTTATGCTCTCAGTATCATATTTCTTTTCGTTTATTTTTTTATAAAGGGGACTTAATTAATCTGGGGTAAAACTTCTGTTTAAGTTGAAAATTTTTAAATACCCAATTCACCTCTCCTCTCTTGGGTATTTGTCATTAACTCGGGACCAACAAGTGGTATCAAAGCAGGTCTTCTAGCTTTATCAAAGAGATCTTTTATAATGGCAAACCAATTTATTTCTGTTCCCGCATTTACCGAAGGCCAATCTTTTACTAGGCCACCATTGTTTGATGGGAATAATTTTGACTATTGGAAGCTGCATATGAAACAACTCATCATGGCTACAGATATGGACTCTTGGATTGCAATCCAAGACGGTGTAACCTTGTCTACTGATGAAAGAGCATCCAAATGGATAGATGAGGAAGTAAAAATTGTCAAGAGCAACGCCAAAGCTATGAATCCATTATTCTGTGCTCTTACTGCTTCCAAATATGATAGAGTATCCTCTTATTTAACTGCAAAAGAGATATGGGATACATTAACATCTATCTATGAAGGAATTTCTCAAGTCCAAGGGATAAGGAGAAATATTTTGATTAGAGAATTGGAAAGCTTTAAAATGTTAGAAATAGAAAATATTTCTGAAATGTTTGTTAGATTCTCTAAAATTACTAATGCTCTGAAAGGTCTTAGAAAAGCTATTTCCGAATTTGAATAGGTCATGAAGATCCCAAGAGCTCTACCGGAATCATGGACTCCGAAGATTACTGCAATAGAAGAAGCTAAGGACTTGAACACGTTGAAGCTAGAAGACCCCATTAGCTCATTAATGTCACATGAGCTAATCAAGCAAAGAAAGGAAAATCACCACAAAGGAAAGAGAGCAATTGCATTGAAAGTCATTCAGAACTCGGATGAGTCCACCTCCTCATCTCACAACGATGATGAAGACATTGCTCTATTAACTCAGAGATTTCAAAAGTTCGTAAGGAGAGATAAGAACTTCAAAGGTTTCAAAGAGAGACCAAGAAAAGAGAAAAAGAAGGAGATCACACAGTACTATAGATGCAGCAGTATGAGACATATGCAAGCTCAATGTCCTACACCGGAAGAAAAATCAAATGATCGTCAAGAAAAGAAGGAAAGATATGAAAGCCGAAAATTCTAAAAGCCTAAGGGAAGAGGAATGTACGTGAATAAAGAAACTTCATCAACAAGTAGCTCCTCAACCGATGATTTTGAAGCAGAAAATTGCGCAAGAATATGCTGCATGACACGGATTGAGCAAGAAGAAACTTTATTGTGTCTAAACACAACAGAAGTTTTGGAAGAGCAAACCACCTCAACAAAATACACAAGTAATGAAGAGGTAACTTCCAAATTTTGTTATTCTCAATCCACTCATTCCTATATTCAAGAATGTCTCAAATGTGCTGAATTAGAGAAATTACAACAAGCATATGATTCATTATATAGGGAAATCAAAAAACTAGGAAATAAATTATCATTAAAAAAACAACAATGTAATTCTATTATTATTGTAAATGGAAAACTAGCAGAAAAAACAACAAAACTGAAAGAAGAAAATGAACTGCTATTGAAAGAAGTGGAGAAATTGAAAAAGGAGAATGAATCCTTAAATGAATCATTAGCTAAGTTCTCTAATCCAAGAGAGAATGTGAAAATGTTTCTGAACATAACCTCTCAAATCAATAGAAGAGGTCTTAAATACTCCACATTTGAGCAAAGAGAAAGCAACAAATCGAATGTGCCAATACTTGGAAAAAATCAAACCAAAACTGTACCTATTTACAAACCTAAAGGGAAACAAGTTGTTTGGACTAGAAGGCCAACTTTTGAACCACAACATACTTGGAGGCCTACTCCTAGATTACCAATGTCCTGCAACTTTTGCAATAAGATGAGTCACAAAATCTATAGATGCAACTTTAAGAAACTGCATGACCATGGTGCAAAATTAATTTGGGTTCTAAGAAACAGAAGATTTGGGCTTTCAAGAATAGAACAACAAAGATTAAACCAGTTTGCTAACCCAAATGGACCCATAAAATAGGTACCAAAAAGATAAGCTTTATTTGCTCATTTTTCAGGTATGCTTCAAGGCACAGATAAACAACGTATGGTTTATGGATAGTGGTTGCTCAAGGCATATGACTGGAGAAAGAAGTTTGTTTCATAAACTCAAGCCTTGCAACGATGGAACTGTTGCCTTTGAAAACAATGAGAAAGGTAAAATCAAAGGTAAATGAAACATTTACAGTGTTTCAAATGCATGTATGGAGGATGTATTATTTGTTGAAGGACTCAAGCACAATCTAATGAGTATTAGCCAGTTATGTGACAAAGGGTACAAGGTTGTGTTTGAATCATCTATATGCAATGTATTTGATGGAGAACATATCATGTTTAGTGGAAAAAGACATGAAAATATATATTTCGTTTCACTTGAAGAACTAGATGGTCAGTGTCTAATGACCATTGACAATGATCCATGGGTTTGGCATAAGAGGCTTGGGCATATAAACATGTCAAACATTAAAACCTTATGAAAAAAGAGCTTGGTAGAAAGATTGCCAAAATTAAAATATGACAAAGATAAAATCTGTAAGGCATGTCAACTATCAAAACAACCTAAAATGTCTTTCTCTACCAAAAAGGAGATTTTCACCACCAGGCCACTTGAATTGCTGCACATAGATCTATATGGGTCATCCGACATTTTAACCATTGGTGAAAAGAAGTATGTATTCGTAATAGTTGATGATTTTTCAAGATTCACATGGGTAATTCTCTTAGCTAGTAAAGATGAAGCCTTCTCTATGTTTGCAACTTTTGTAAACTTAGTGAAAAATGGAAAATAAAGTACCATTGTGATCATTAGAAGTGATCATGGTGGTGAATTTGAAAATAAATGATTTATATAATTATGTAACGAGAAAGGAATTTACCACACATTTTCTGCACCAAGAACTCCACAACAAAATGGAGTGGTTGAAAGGAAAAATAGAACCATATAAGAAATGGCTAGAACTATGCTAAACGAGAGTAAATTATCCAAGAAATTTTGGGGTGAAGCTGTAAATACAGCTTGTCATGTGTTAAACCGAGTTACAATTAGAGTAATCTTGAAAAAGACCCTATATGAGTTATGGAAAGGTAGAAAATTAAATATTTCATATTTTCATGCTTTTTGTTGCACATATTATGTTTTGAACAATGGTAAAACCAACTTGGGAAAACTGGATGCTAAAAGTGATGAGGCAATATTCCTTGGTTACTCATCAAATAGCAAAGCATACAGAGTCTTCAATAAAAAGAATCAAGTTGTAGAGGAGTCAATACATGTTGTTTTTGATGAATTTAACCAAGCACTGAGAAAGGATGATGAATTAAGTGATGCAGATGAAACATCAAAGAACTCAAAAGCAAAACATCAAGAGCAACAAGGAGAAACTGAACTCAAGCCAGAAAATTCCATAGAAGAAAGGGTAAGTGAAGGTAATGATTCCTATAAACCTCCAACTGACTTAAAATTCAAAAATGCTCATCTAATTGAGCAAGTGATAGGCAATATTTATGAAGGTGTAAAGACTAGAAGGTCAAAAAAAATATTTGTGGACAATACGTCTTTGTATAAAAAATTGAACCAACAATCATTGATTAAGCTCTTGATGATGAAAATTGGATCATAGCAATGCAAGAGGAGCTAAATCAATTTGAAAGAAACCAAGTTTGACATCTTGTTCCGAGACCAAAAGATTGTACTGTCATTGGTACAAAATGGGTCTTTAGGAACAAATTAGATGAAAGTGGACTTGTGGTGAGAAACAAAGCTAGTCTTGTAGCAAAATGATACTCACAAGAAGAAGGAATAGACTTTGAGGAATCCTATGCTTCGGTTGCTTGATTAGAGGCTATTCACATTTTACTAGTCTTTGCATCTCACATGAACTTTAAGTTCTGTCAAATGGATGTTAAAAGTGCATTTTTGAATGAATACATAAATGAAGAGGTGTATGTTGAACAATCACCTGGATTTGAGGAGAAAGATCAATCTAAATTTGTATATAAATTAACCAAAGCACTATATGGATTAAAACAAGCTCCAAGGGCTTGGTATGAAAGATTGAGCAAATTTTTTATTGATCATGACTTCCAAAAGAGAAAGGTAAACACCACTCTATTTATCAAATATAAAGAAAGAGATATTTTGATTATTCAAATTTATGTAGATGATATTATTTTTGGTGCTACTAATGAGATTCTTTGTCAAGAATTTTCTGAGCTTATGCAGAAGGAATTTGAGATGAGTATGATGGGAGAGCTAAATTTCTTCCTTGGACTACAAATTAAGCAACTAAGTAAAGGAATTTTTATCAATCAATCCAAGTATGTCAAGGAAATGTTGAAGAAGTTTGGCATGAAAAACAGCAAAGGGGCAAACACGCCTATGAGCTCAACCATTAAAAATGACAAAGATGAGAAATGTAAACCTATTGAGTTAAAGTTATATAGGAGCATGATAGGCTTTTTATTATACTTAACTGCTTCCAGACCCGATATACTGTTCAGTGTTTGTATGTGCTCTAGATTTTAATCATGTCCAAAAGAATCACATTTGGTAGCTGTAAAAAGAATTTTCAGATATTTAGTAGATACTACCAACATAGGACTTTGGTATCCAAAGGGTTCTAATTTTGATCTAATCGGCTACTCGGATGCGGATTTTTCCGGTTACAAGGTAGATAGAAAAAGCACTAGTAGAACATGTCAGTTTCTTGGAAACATGTTGATTTCATGGTTTTCAAGAAAACAAACTAGTGTTGCTTTATCCATCGCGGAAGCCGAATACGTTGCCACCGGGAGATGTTGTACCCAACTGCTTTGGATGAAACAACAACTTAGGGATTATGACATAGAATTCAAAGATATACCTATTAGATGTGATAATACAAGTGCAATATGTTTAACTAAAAATTCAGTACTGTATTCTAGAACCAAGCATATAGACCTAAGACATCATTTTATCAGAGAACATGTAGAAAATCATGATATCTATTTGGAATATGTGAGAACGAAGATCAAATTGCAGATATATTCACCAAACCTCTAGCAAAAGAATCATTTTATAAAATCAGAAATGATATGGGGATGGTTGAATTAAATTAGGAATAATAAGATAGGAGAAATGAACTTATAAAAGCCCACATTCAGGGGGAGCACAGACTGAGGGGGAGCAGTCCGCCATCCCTATTTTTGATAAATTGACAAAAAGGGGGAGAATAGATTAGGATTTGAGTCTCGGGTTGGGCAGATTGTACATAAGTTTGCATATAAAAAGTTTGTTCTGCTTATGATATGTTTTTGAGTGAATGATGAAATGCTTGTATGAATGATTTTAACTTATGAATTATTGGAAATGAAATTTGCAAATGCTAAAAATGAAATATGTATGAAAATTTCATCAAAGTCCAAAATGCAATGATTATCCTAAAGATACCAAAACAAGATAAATAGTATATTGAAAGGTATATATTTAAATCGATTTTGTCAATCATCAAAAAGGGGGAGATTGTTGGAAACATGTGTTGAAATCAATAGCAAAATAAGCCAAGTCTATGTTTTCATGATTAACGAATCAATTTGAGTGAGTTTTGGCTACTAACATGTTTGTGAGATGATTCAAGGTTATAAATATGAAATATATAAAGCATAACAAGCCAAGTCGATCCCCAAGTCAACTCAGGCATCGACTTAGGCCAAGTCGATACGCAAGTCGACTCCAACAGCGACTTCAAGGCCCGATTTTTGTCCAGCGTTGAAATTGGGGAACGAAGTTGGCGAAGTCGCAGACGAAGTCGACTCCACTTGTGACTTGGGCAAAGTCGCAGACCAAGTCGACTCTAGCATCGACTTCAGTTGACAGTGCAGAACTTGAAGAACTAAGTTGCAGACCAAGTCGACTCGATGCCAGACTTGAGTAAAGTTGAGGATCAAGTCGACTAAAGCATTTGACTTAGAACAAATGAAGATCAAAACAAGGCCAAAGCAAGAAAAGATGCATGGATTCATCATGTTGGATCAATAACACACATTTGGACATCATTTATGCACTCCATGATCCAAGTATTCAAGATTTCAAGACATGAAGATAAAGGACTTCAAGAATGAATATACTAAGCTTAAAATGATGAAAAATAATTGTGGCGCCCCAAACCGAGACGTCACTTCCTTATCTCAAGACCTTATTGATTGGTAAATGTGAATTAGAATTGTTGCCCTGATCACGCGGCGGGTTCTTAATTAGATCTTGTCAAAAAAAAAAATTTCGTTCATCATCGTTTATATCTTTACATTTCACATCATTCATCAAACAAACAACGATACATTTGTAATAAAATTTCAAATTCTATTTCATAGCATCTCATCCTGCTTTTCTAAAATGAAAGTCTCTTTGACTAAATCATCACATTTTACATTCATACATTCATATATTCAATAATTGAATCATAAAGAACTTAAAATTATAATTAAGTTCACATACACATTAGCATACCTTAGTATATTCATGCTTTTCCATTCCTTATAGCCTGCATGGCTACCATCATGTACCTTTCATCATGACTTAGATTTGCAACCTCTTGAGTTTCCCGCTACCTGTCTAAGATTTTAGAAAACAAATTGTAAGTGACAACTCAGTAAGCAAGCATTTTATCTTTTAGGGCAAGACTTCCTTGAAAATCATTTCATTAAACATCTTAAATACCTTTTTCTTGAGGACATTTATATATCCTAAAACATTATCATGAAATCGTTTATTCATGAGGACAATTCTCTGTCCTTGAACATTATAATAAAATATTTATTCTTAAAATTATTTATAAGCCACGTCTGGGATTGTTAAGGCAAAACATATATGTTTTACCCTCCTTAATTAATTTCATTTGATCTTAGATAAACATTTCTAATGTTCAAAGACCTTTACATAAAACCATCTTTTGTCAGTGGACGTTTTATGTCCAAAACATTTTTCTCATAAATCCTTTGGTAAAGGAAGACATTCTCATGTCCTAAAACATTATTTACATAAGCCTTTCTCGGCAAAGGACATTTTTATGTCCAAAAATATTTTTCATCATAAAATCCTTTAGCCAAGAGACATTTAATGTCTCAAAACATTTTTCACATAACTTCCTTTGGCAATGGATATTCATATGTCCTAAAACATCTTTCATTAAAACACTTTGGCATTAGACATTCTCATGTCCATCAACACTTTTCATTTAAGCTCTTTAATAATGGACATTCTTATGTTCAAAAATAAGTTTGGCATAAATTATTTTCATAATTTCCGTCTTGGGGCTTGTTTATAACAAACAAGGCATATAAGATACATAAACCATTTTCATAAATGCATTTGCATAAAAAAAAATTTCTTTTATTTCTGTTATTTACACTTTTGTGTAAAACATCCTGCTTTGAGGGTTACCTATACATAATGGCTCGTAAAAATCCAATTTAAGATAATTTTTCATATAAGTGCTTTTATATCCCAATCTTTGGGCTTTTGAAAAGAAAAATGTATGTAAACACATTTCTCCCCATCCAATAGTGATACTTAGTAAGTGATCATGCTAACTTTTGGAAGAGAATCCTTAATAGTATGCTAGTCAGGCGGCTGTTCCTTTATCCTGCTCTCATCTCAGGGAGGGTGCCGCTGGCACTTCTGTCATCCTTTAGCAACTTGGCCTTATGTAGAGTGGGCCTCGGTCATCCCAACCGTGCTCTACAACCGGCTTATTCCTTGTACTGGTGCACCATACATTATCCTGACGGACCGCAGTCCGTTTGGTTTGAAGAACCACAGACCGCAGCCCATATCTTTTTAAACCGGGATCACAGACCTCTGTCTGTATCCATAACACACACAAAATCTTAGACCGAAGTCAATATCTTTAAAAATTAATTTTAAAAACACATCACAAACCGCAGTCCGTATCAACTTGTAAACGAGCACACCCACTTTAACAAGTTGTTATTTGAAATCTAATTTTAGGATGACCTTCCTTAAATTCTTTTAGAAATATTCTGAGTAAAACATTTTGATAAACATTTGAAATGTTTGAAAAATAATACATCTTAAAATCCTTATAAAAGAATTTCAAAACCTTTGAATTTTCAAAATTAAACCATTTTATGAAATCAACATAGGAGGTTGGTCATCCTTAAATCCCTTTCAACACATTCGTATAAACATTTTTCAAGATATTTTCAACATAGATTTTCTTATCTAAAGGAAATTGAAACTTTTTGAATATCATTTCAAAACATACGGGCTATGTCCAAATTATCATTTATAATTAAATATTTTGACATAAAAAAATTAATCTTTTTCTTTTATAAGCTTAATCATTTATTATAAAACATCATAAGAAAACTCAAAACTTATCTGATAATATTTCTTTATGAAAAAGGGCAAAATTCTCTTTTTCTTATAAAGTCCTTTTGAAAACAACATCATAAAGAATTTGCTTACTTGAAAACAAATTCTTAAAATCATCGGCATAAAATATAAAATCCGTTAAAATTAACAAAATGGAGAACTTGCTTACTCATAAACAAATTTCTCAATTCCATTAACATAAAGCATTGTCCATGGCAACACTTGTAATAAACATTTATCTTAAAAAAAATGTTGCTTGCTTTCCATAAAGCAAACCTTGAGGCTTTTCCTTAAGCCATCTTTTTTCAAAACTTACGACTTTTCATTAAAGCCGTCATTTTCAAAACATGTGGCTTTTCATTAAAGCCATCGATTTCTAAAATTTGTGCTTGCCCGTTCGTTTAAAACATAATCATAAAAATATCAACATAACATCATAAATCATTTTAGCACATAAGGAGAAATAAATGATTTGAAAAGTTCGCTTGCTTACCTGAGATCGCCATAATCCTTTTCTTTCATTTTTTTCCTTGTCTTTGCCTAGATAAATGAAAATAACATTTTATTTATTCACATCAACTTCAGTTACATAAATCCCTTAGGTTTTTCAATCTACATAAATTCATTTGGACTTAGCTTGACCCACTTGTCCTTTAAGTCGGGTACTCATACTTAGCGCATAGCCTATACATATAAAATCATTCATTCATTCATTTTAATATCATTATGTAGGGTAACCTTACATAAATATAATAATAACTCATTAAATCATTATTTGGAGGTTCATTACCTCCGTTTATCATTTTTAACTTATTTTCCATTTTTCATACAACGGTGCTCATTTTAAGCACTTAGTTGTTAACTTAGACATCATATAATAATCTCGAATTTTGAGATTATCATTATTTAATAAAACAACAACCTAATCCACGTGTTCCAATTATATCTTTATGCATTTTTGCATTTTAATGCTTCACATAATCCATTTATCATTTCCAACATCAAAACATGGAAATCGGGTCTTATACGTAACCCTAAGTTCCCTCCTTTCTAAAACTCACCTTTAATAGGTTAAATCCTCATAATCATTCATGATACTTGTTTATATCCCATTTTAAGTTAAATTCCATCACAAAAATCTGGAAGTTAACATTTATCTTGATTTATTCCTTAAGCTGTCCATAATGCTGAATTCAGGCACACTAAATTCTCAAAATCTTTAATTAATATCAAATCAAGTAGTTTTGATCTGAAATTTCTATCATACCTTAATAACTTCATTAATTAATCAAAATAAATATTTACAACACAAAAAATTAAGCATTTATATTTATTTTGGTATTTTTACCTTGCTGAACAGCAGCATCCATTTTCAAACAGTCCAAATCACGTTAATTATAGGATATATTGATACCCATCAAAACCTAATTTTTATTTTAATTTTATGATTCTGAATATGTATTATATATCCTATAAAATTTTCAGCCTAAAATTCCTTTTATAAAAATTATTAAAAATAATTTGGTATAGCCGATCCTGTCACCCGTTCTACCCTATTTTGATTGTTCTTCTCGGATTTTTAATTTCCAACATACTAACCCTTTTGAGCTGAACTTTTTTTATGTCCTTAATAACCATATAATAAGATTTGAAAAAACATTTCATAGTAAAAATACTTCTTTTACTATTTCTTTCATATTTTACCTTATAACATCACATAACTTCCAGATTTGAAGTATAAAATCAAAATGAACATATACTTACTTGATTAATTGGTAATCCCTCATTTGAGCACTTGAAACCCCCTTATTATCTTCATGGTTTCTTCCCTTGGATAGTTCCAGCCACTGCCCCTTTTATTTTGACTTTTTTTTTTCTCCCAAACAGAAATTTGGGACGTCCACACTGCCTGCTTATATAGGCATTTATTTTTCAATTTTTCCTTTACAATTTTGACCCAAAATGGAGGGTAAATTTTTGTTACCCTATAGTTTACTCAAAAATTTTCAGCCACATATTTAATCATTTAATATTTTTTTTCGAATTTTTTTCCACAACCATATCCAGCTTTTAAATAAAGCTGTCCACTTGGGTGGGGTCCACTTGCATCAGCTCTTGCACGATTTTTCCACACCATTTTACTTTAATTAATGGCTATTAACTACCCTAGGTAATAGCATAATTAGGGGTCAACTTAGCATAAATAAAAAATTCATAAAAAATCAAATCTCAGCCCTTGAACGTGCATGCCATCCTTGCTCCCTTTGCTGTCCATGCATTCAACGTCCATATGCTGCTTCCTTTTGCATTTTTTTCCACAAAAATGCAGCTTTATTTGATGGTCATTTAATTACCCTAGTAATTAGCTTTCTTAGCTATCCAATCGGCATTTGAAAAAAATTACAAAAAAATCCAAAAGTTGCCTTGACCGTCCACATCTCTCCCTTGCTCCAATTCTGTCCACTTGATGATCATATCCTTATGCCTTGATTTTGACATATTTGGTCCGAATTTTCAACCCCATTTAATTATTCATTTATTTACCTTGATTCTCTAGTTGACTTAGGTGTGCATTTTATAATTAAAAATAAAAATAAAAATCCACTTTTTGGAGCTCATAGCCTTCCACTCTATGCCTCCTTTATGCTTCTTCCTTAAGCTAGTCATTAGCTCCTTAATTTTCACATTAATGCAGGGGATATTTTCATGATTTTGTTATTTTAGATAATTCATAAAATCCATGTGTCGTTATCTCCTTTTGACACCTCATTTTTTACTTTATTTATTTAATTATTTTATTCAATTTTAACATAAATGCTAATCACTTTTTGGTGCAAAAGTCAAAAGAGTCGATCCCAATTTCGTGCACCCTTAATATTAGAATGATTTTCTTAATCAAACCCTTCCATAACCTTAATCTCATAATTTTAACCGTTCATTTCAAATTTCATCTAAATCCGACTTTTCTAGCTCAAGTTATGACCATTTGAATTTTTGAACGGTGATGATCAATTTTCACCCTAATTTCATCCTTATTTTCATAATCCATCATTACCATAAGATTAAGCATAAAATTATGTGCTTACCTTTCAATTTTTATCTTAATCCGCCTTCCCAGCGTCGAGTTATGCATTTTCTAGCGTTTGCTACCTTAAGTCTATAATTACTAATGTAATCTCCATTAGTTAACCCATAATATATGAGGTAATTATCCTCAATATAATCAAATTTCCTAATCCTCATTAAGCCTCTTTAATCACATGGACCCATATCGGCTTATATTCATCATTCATAACCATTTGCCCTAATTGCAATAAATCGTCAATATTGTTTAGGAAAATAATTTATAATTCCACTAAACCATACGCGATCCATATTTATATGCCAATTGCATATAATTAAACCTTACTTGGGTCTAGGTATCACAATAATGGAAGGACGACCAACATGAAGAAATTCAAGTAAGCAAAGTCATTTCAAAGAATTTCAAGCTCACTTGGCAAGATAAGGAGGTCAAGTCGCAAACGAAGTCGACTCCAACAGCGACTTGGGTCAAGTCCCAGACCAAGTCGACCTAAAAGACAGACTTGGAAGTTGGAGGAATCCGAAGTCGCACCCCGAAGTCAACTCCACATGCGACTTGGGTCAAGTCTAGGACCAAGTCGACCTGAAATGGAACTTGAAGAATTTGCTGAAAGAGCGAAGTTGCACCCGAAGTCGACTCCAGCATTCGACTTGGGTGAAGTCGCATCGAAGTCGACTCCACCTGCGACTTCGGTCGTAACGGTCAGAAATTTTTCAAACGTTGGTGCATTAAATGCGCGCCACTTACTCCCAAACGTTTGAATTCCCTAGCCATTTATAAAAGGCATTCAAGATGAACGTGGAGGGTAGTTGAAACTTCATTGATTGAGCATAACTCCCATTCTAAAGAGCTTTAAAGTGATCAAGCCAACATCTAGAAGAAGAATCTTGCTTTCAAACTGCCAAGAGCTGCTTGCTGAATCATTAAGCCTACTTTACAAGTTCTTCTCTATGCCAAATCTGCCTCTACACACCAGTAATGTGTAGAGACTTTCTTTTATACTTTCTTGTTGTATTGAACTTGATTTAGTTTCGGTAACTAAGATCAAGTGTAAGCAAAGTAGTGTGTGACTGGAGTGGAACTCGTCACCTACTTGTGTCGTGTGTTGTTTATGCCCCCTAGAGCTAGAATCTAGAAGAGAGCAGAGACTCTAGTTGTATTTGTGAAATACATAGTGGAACCCAAGTCACAAGAGGTGTAAGCTTGGAAGAGTGGAGTAGGGAGGGTTGCCCGAACCACTATAAAATCTTGCTTGTTGATTTTTATTTCTGCTCTCAGTATCATATTGCTTTCCATTTGTTTCTTTATAAAGGAGACTTAATTAATTCGAGGTAAAACTTCTGTTTAAGTTGAAAATTTTTAAATACTCAATTCACCCCTCCCATCTTGGGTAATTGTCATTAACTCGGGACCAACATAAATGCCTACAGTTAAAAGGTTTAAAATGCTGATTCCACCCTAAACTTATTACTTTGTGGCTGATTTGCCCATTTTCGTCAATGGATAATGTTAGAAGTAAAAAAAGCATTTTTTTCTTTTAAAAGAAATAAAATAAGAAATAAAAATGCGGTGAGCATGGATCCAGATTTTGTCAAAAGCCCTGTAACTTTTTAGCACCTTTTCCGTTTCTACTGGCGCATTCCGCGGAGGGGATGAGATCCATTTCAAGTTCATCCAATTATTTTTCTTAAAATGTTATAAAAAAGTATACGCATATTTTTCTTTAAAAAAAAAAGTTCGTCCATTTATTTAATAAGATGCGCAATTTGGGCCCGGTTGAGTCCAATCACAGGCTCACAGCCCGACAAATCTCATGAACTGTGAGCTTACTTTTGTAAACCCTAAACCCAGACAGTAAACAGGGTTAGGAGTTAAGAAAACTCAAAACCCACGAGCCCGGATCCGATTTTCTCTATTTTATATTTAATTATAAAATTATTACCTACATAAAATTGAAATGATATTTTCCACATTTATGCTTGTGTAGATATCTTTCATGCCAAAATTATATTACAAGTAAATTGTATTATTTTTCTTTATATTTATATTTATATTATTTATTTTTACTTTGTTAGTTTTCTTCCTTTATCTTTTTGGGAAAGATAAATTTTTTTAAAATATATGATAGTACTATACTTTGCTTAAATTTAGTTGGGCTATATATATATATATTTTAAATTATATATTAATTTTATTCACTTCAAATTTTAAACTTATAAAAAATTTGTCAACTAGGATTCGAATTCAAAATTTAATTTAAATCTGATTTACATAAATAGAATTAAGGTTTAGTTTTTATAAATAGAGTGAAGGTTAAGGCTAGAGTTATGCTTTAAATAGGGTTTAATTTTTTTTAAAAAATAAAGTTAATAGAGCTAGGGATGAGGCAAACACCGATTTGATGAGCTGGAGTTGTGCCTTCGACTCCAAAAAAAACTTTTACAATTAAAAAAAAATCTTTTATTTTTCAGTATATAACAAATTAACAACCATACTTTTTGCATTTTCAAAACTATTGCAAAACTAGCTCTTTAAGTCTTTTACTTTTGCGAAAATAACCTCGGCATAAAAGAAGTATGATATTGAATGGGGAAATACCCATGTTTGTTTTTGCATAACTCGAACTTAGAGTATTGTTTCTCCAGGTATTCAAACCACAAGGATGAAAATATAATTAAGCAAATTCAAAGGATTACTTTTTCTTATCTTGAGAACTTTGATTACAATTTTTGTAAATACCCAAACCACAAAGGTAAAAATATAATTACGCAAACTTAGAGGGCTATTTTTCAAATATTCCTAATTTACTTATTGCGAAAATATTTTATATTAATACAATTTTTATATTTTCTATTAATTTTACCCTGACAAAATTTTACAAATATAATGAAAACCATCAAAAAAAAATTTTAATTTTGAAAACATTCCTCGCATTGGATAGATTAATTTTTATTTATTGAGTTTATAATTTTCGCTATAAATTCTTGTTGAAAGTAGCTTTCTAACATTATAATAGGAAATTGCCACCTATAAAATGCAAGGAAATTTTTTTCAATATTTTCAAGTTAAATAGATTAATTTTTATCCTTTTTATTTTTGAAATTTCAACAATAAACAATTCTAAAATTTTATTTCATCATATATTAATATAAAATACAAGAAAATGCCTTAAAAGATATTTTATTTTAGAAATAATATTTGTTGAACTAATTTGTTAATTTGGATCTATATGCTTTTGAAAATTCCCACTATAATAGACATTAAAAATTAATTTTCTATTAGTCTATTATAAAATATAGAAAAATATCTTTAAAATATACTTTCAAAAATATTTCTCAATCTTTTAATGGTATTTTCTTGTGCTTTTAGTTAATTTAAAATTATTTACCATGAAAATTTCCAAAATCTTATGGTACGAAGTTAATTGATTTAACAATTTTTTATTATAATAAAAATGCAATAAATACACTAAAAATATTTTTTAGGGATATTAAAAGAAATAACGCTCCTAGTTTGCTTTGGTAGATTCTTGTTCTCGTGAATAGACATTATTTTAAAAAAACTCGAATTTTTGAAGTCTTACAGAAGTTACCCTGGGCATTTTCATTCATTTAACAATATAATTTGTTACTTTGTAACCAAATTATTTTTGCAAAAGGCAAAAGTTTTGAAGATTATATTTGCAGTTATTCAAACCATGCTAAAGACCTAATCTAAATAGACAAACTTAAAGACCAAATCTAATTAGATAACTTAAAAGTAGACGTGTAACTCGGGCTAAAGAAATTTGGATTCACCTTAATCCTAATCTTAACTCTATTTTTAGCACTTATGTTCTAAATTCTAACCTTATTTTTGAATTTAGACTTGGATTAAGCTTTGAATTGAAATTCTTCCATCAATATATGTATTTGTTATCTATTTAATACTCATTCAACTTCAAATCCATCATTAAAAAGTCTAAAATGATAATTTCCTATTTCAAAGCAAGAAAATTCAAGAGTGTTTAATAGTATAAAGAAGAAAAGCTCATTTGGACATTCTCTTTATATTAAGTAGACTAGAAACTTATTTTAGAGAATAAAAAGGTATATCTTTTTCCTATTATATAAAGTAATAATAGTAGCATAGTCATATATATAAATATTAACGTTCGACCATAAAAAAATCTTATAATGTTAATCATAATACCAACAACCACAATAGTAAGTCAAATAAGATTATAAAAATCTATTCAAAGTAGAACAAATATCCAACCGCTAGTATTAAGTTCAAACAACCAAATTACAACATTTAGCATAGGTCCTTAAGTTACAACACAGCCAAACAAAACATCCGATGTTCCCAATATAGTTTTCATTCTTCTTGTCTTAAAATTGCTACCAATTCAAACTCTTTTTTTGTAAAAGAAAATGTAAAATTTTGATAGTATATTATATAATTTGGGTTAAGTTCACGTCAACTCGGAATTAAACTATTTTCAATTTGAGTTCGGCAAGTTGAGTTTGGGTTAAACCCGGTCTAAGTTGCACTCCTATTTTGAAGGCTATGTTTGTTAGGGGCTTCACTTCTAACCTCTTCAGTTGTAATATGTTAATAATTGATGTAAAATTAAATCCATTTGTTGTATTAAATATCATATATTTAGCTAAGAGATACGTTTGCATACATATTATAATGCGATAATACTTTATAGTTTATCTATATACTAATGACATTTTAGATCACTTAGATGTTTTAAAATTGATATTTAGTGTTAAACCATTTTATTAGGTTGATTTTGCATATTTGTAGATGGAGCCCATGCATAATGATAGTAGACAAATAAAAGAATTTTTATGATAATATAGATAATACTAAATATAACGTATGAAGTATATTTTTAAGATATTAAAAATAAAAGAAGTTACATGGAAGAGGAGTTCCCAAAAGCATTCTCCGTTTGCACATACCATCAACAGTCAATCCAGCCTTAGCAAGCTGGCATAATTAAAGATAGGTGGATATTTGGTGCACGGACAAGCTAGTTCTTCATGTTAAATTAGTTTTAAAATCTCATCCTTAATTCATTTATTATCCATTTATAAATACCTCTAACCTAACTATAATCTAATTAACATAAACAGTCAACAAGTCAACCAGAGCTTCCAATGCTATTGATTTGTTGAATTTTAGAAGATAAATTTTATATTAATTTTTAATTAAAATGTCGATTCTATTATTAATAATTATGCATACTTGTAAAATAAATATTAAGAAAATATGAATTGTTTTTATTTTACTAATTGTAAATAAGTTATACAAGTTAATTAGTTAAATAAGGTTAGATTATTAGGTTGACGGGGATAATGATCTCAACCCATCTATTTAAATTTGTTACGTAGATTGGGTTAAAAATTCTGAAGTCCCATTTGGGAGTGTTTTGGTAAGACTTTTGAGTGCTTTCTGCTAAAGCAAGTTTTCACGCTTCCACCTTCCATGCTTTGCCAGGTTAAAAATAGTCGTAAAAATGCAATCTCATTAATTTGTTGGAAAGGGCACAAGTACTCCAGATAAGCAACGCCAAAGAGAGCCTAACTCATTTTAAAAACAGGTTGGGCTATCTAGGTCATGGGTTCACCTAAACCCAATTGCACCCCTCGTCCTCACTCCTCACCCCAAACAACCACCCACCACACACAAAGCAAGAAAGCATAGCATCCCCATTAATATATAGAAGAGTAGGGGAGAAGCGCAACTCACATCCGTTTGGTTTCAGTTATTAGTGTACCTTGTCTACTTCCTATTAATAAATGGCCTACTCTATTCTATCCATATGTCGAATTGGTTCTTAATTCACCATACCGTACCTATTTTAAAGTTAGTTTAGTTTGACTTTGATTTCAAATCAATTTCTTCAATGCTCCTAAGAGCAACCTATAATCATATATTAAACCAAACACATATTAACAAAACAACGTCAATAGTATAACAAAAACAAAAAAACAACATATAATTATATGTTATTAAAATATATACATGTTGAGTGGTCTTTCTTAGTGTACATGCATACGATAATATAACCTCATACTCATCCAATATACATGAAATTTCCCCACCTAACTACTCCTATAGGTCAGTTCTAGTACCCAGACTATACACTCTACCCCATTATATCTTATATCTGTGAGTGCGAATAAGTTTTTTTTACCTTACTCATACTCATAAATATATTTTTTGTAATCCTACCTTATCACATTAGAGTCAGATACTCTACCCCATTATATCTTATATCTGTGAGTGCGAATAATTTTTTTTTTCCTAACTCATACTCATACTCATACTCATACTCATACTCATACTCATAGATATATATATTTTTTAATCCTGCTTTATCACATTAGAGTCAGATGGGTGGGAACCAAGAATGCTGCTCTACCCAAGCTGCACTCCTGGGTGGGGTGTCTATAGTGCGCGCCAGCCCTAGTACCTCCCTCCGGTCTGTACGCTCGCCAGCACAAGAAAAATGGTAGGGAACACAGTCACATTCGCCACTCACAGCAACACCACCGCCCCACCAGCTTTTCCCACATGACTTCAGTCGGTCAGAAAAACGGTAGCTCGGGCCACTTAAATTCCTCCCAGCCTAATACTACTGCTGCTGCTGCTCTTCTTGCTTCAACGTGGCATGTTCGTTAAAGCTCCTCCAGGCCATTTCATATTTCATCATCAGCTGCGCCCACAGCTCCTGATGGGCGATACCCACAAGTTTGTTTTACTTGTTTCTCCTTGTTCTGTTCGGCCTTTTATCTCAATTTCTCTTTCATTCATTCATTCATTCTTTCTTTTATAAAAATGACTGTCTTCCATCTTTTTCCGCATATATATCATGTAAAGCTTGGTCCAGAAATTGAAACGATCAAGGTACTTAAATTTCCTTCCAAATCGTGGGCCTGCTGCTCATTGTAAGCGGCGTCCAAATTAATGAAGGTAAACAAGAAGCCCAAGTGTTTGAATGGCTGAGATGAGATTTCATCACGTAACCGTGCCATACAGTGAATCAGTGATGTAGATAGGGAGGGATGGGCACTCGGGGCAGGGCAGAGCAGGGAAGGGCAGGCCTGCAGGAAAGGATAAAGGCGGTAGAATTTTCTTCAGGAGATGAGAAAAGAAGAGAAGAGAAGAGAAGGGTCGCTTTACCGGCCGACAGCACTTCACTGCAGGACGACGCCATCAGCCCCCAGATTCAGAGGCCGGAGGGAGGGACTAGGGCGGGAGTAGGATGTTGGGTCCCACCCACGCAAAAGCCAAAAGCCAAGTGGCTCTAATTGGGCTGCCGGGGCTACGATGCTAGCTGAATGTTTATCTTTGATTTCCAGACAACTTTTTTAATTTTGAATATAATTTTATATTTAAAATATAAAATTTACATTCCAAACACATATCATTATATTTTTATCTCATTCCTTCGTTTCATTCAAGTTTCTTCAATCCTTCAAGGGTGTCATGAAGAATCTAACATCCTTTGAATGAAACGTGTATCATCATTCACAAGATAGTTTTTTTAAATTTAAATACAACATTTTGTAATTTTTAATATAATTTTTCTTATTCTCAGTAAACATCATTTCATTGTTATGTCATTGCTTCATCTTATTCCAGCTTCTTTCATTGTTATGTCATTGCTTCATCTTATTCCAGCTTCTTGAATCCTTTCGAACAATTACAATCTAAGTTCTATCTACTCTAATTTTACTTATTATTTTATATATTTTTTCTTCTTCCAATATATACTTTGACAATACTATTCACCATTGCAAACACCTTTTAAATAACTTGGTCAGTGTGAACTAGGGCATCACCTGATAGTATCAGATTGTACGCGCGTGAGTAGCGACTCCATGTAATATAATAAAAAATTTTACTTAACCAAATTTCTCCCTCAAATCTAATTTTATTGGAGGCCTAATCATTTCAAAACAGTTCAAAAATACATTTTTTATTTTTAAAATTTTTTATATAAATATTAATCTTTATATATTAAATATATTTAGATTAACATTTTTATAAAAAAATTTAAAAAATATGTATTTTGAAACGGTCAGAAATAAAGTCATTCAAGACGAATCTGAAATGATCATCACAAAGCCATAGCGGTAGCCTTATGACCTATTCCTTTATTGTATATTTTGAAACCTTAACATTTAAAAAAATAAAACAAAATTCATTTTTATATGGTTGTCCCCCAAATAATATTAACACCCCCATCATGTGAATACCTCCCATTTTATGGTGAATAAAGAAGGCGTCAAATGGGCCATAGCCTACCTAAAATTTCACAGAGAAAGTAGTGTTCAAATAAAGTACAAACAGGAGGATGTCCTCCAATGTCGGGGTTGTTCAAAGGTATTCAAGAGCTTGAATGGGATAAGAATGTAATAATTATATTTTAAATGAGAAAAGTGGTATTAAAAATGTAAAAAATTATATTATGAAACGAGAATTGGATTCAAAAATTAAAAATTATCTTTAAAATAAAAATTTTCATCTTATTTATATCCCATTAAAGCTGCTTGAATACTTTGGAATAGGCTATAAGGAGATGATACATAACGCAGGAAAAGGAATTTTAATTATCATACTTTTTATGATCATAAGTTATTTTCCACCTAAGCAGAGTTAATTGCATAGATTCTGCTAAGACATTTTTATAATCATTAATTAAGCTTTCGATAATCTTTACTATCTTTATATCTTATTTAATTATTTATATGTGTTTTTATGTTTTTTTTTTTCCAATTCTCTTATCGGTTTCTATTTGAATAAACTTTAACTCTCCAAACCGATATCAGTTTAAGCCTACATTTAACGCGAACAAACTTCTTTAGTCTATGGGAAAGGAATTAGAAAATGACTGAGAATAAGATCGTCTGATGAGTCATGCTCTGGAGTAGGTATAGACCCATTACCCTATCAATCTGAGCTTTACGCCTTTGTCGCAAACTAAAAGCTAGACGTGAGAGATTTGTCCCCACCGGCATCCTTCCTACTCGCTCCTTCCACCATTATACTCATATTGCGTTGGATTGCATGGTTTTCCTCCACGCGAACGCGACGTGGACACTGCCTCCCTGCCTTTGGCGCATCTTCAAGCAACGGACGGCTGTAATTTGGTCAGCACCACGACCTTCGTTGGACCACCTCGTCCTCATCCTTTATTTTCTGGCTCGCTTTTCCCCCAATCTGAATATGCTCATGTGCTTCCGCTTTTGTTCTGCTCATGTGCTTAATTCATTTGGACTGATCATTTTTCGCATGATCAACAGGTCGTGAAATAATTTGCAGGCGCATTGATTATATATATATATATATATATATATATATATATATATATATATATATATATATATATATGAGAGCTGTCACTGCACCGGAACAGCAGTACAGTGGCCCCAAAATGGGGCCCACATGATCATGAAATCATGATCTACTCCACCCATTGTATTTAGAATAATGTATTCTACTACCATACTAATTTTCATCCCAATCAGATATGTATATGGGCCCCATCTAAAAATGGTACAAATCCAACGTAATAAAATAGTTTGATGTAAATAACAACTTTAAAGTATCTGATTGGGATGAAAATTGGTATGGTAATAGAATACATTATTCTAAATACAATGAGTGGAGTAGATCATGATTTCATGATCATGTGGGGCCCATTTTGGGCCCACTGCACTGCTGTTCCGGTGCAGTGACGCTGCACCGGAACAAAATCCTATATATATATATATATTACAGTGACTTCAAGATGAGCTCTACATGATCATAAAATTATAATCTACTTCACTTATTGTATTTAAAATTATGTATTCTATTACCATACCAATTTTCATCATAATTGGATATGTGTATGGATCCCATTTAAAAATGGTACAAATTCAACGTAATAAAATAGTTTGATGTAGATGAAAACTTTAAAATTATTTTTTCAATGTATAAACTATTTGCTATAAAATTTATATACAGATAAATGATTATATAAAATATCAATACATTTAAGTACATGTAGAGCCTATTTTGGGTCAAATGCACTATTAATTATAGTGCAGTTTCATTGCAAAGGAGAAGTTATCATATCTCTATATATAGAGCGCTATTCCGATGCAGCGCAACTCCATCAGAACAATATTACATTTGCCCGAAAATGACCCCACGCATGTTAGAATACAATAAAAGTTTATACAATCATTTATCTTTATATAAATTTTATAGCCAATGGTTTAATGTTAAAAAAATCACTTTAAAGTTGTTATTTACATCAAACTATTTTATTACATTGAATTTGTATCATTTTTAGATGAGGTCCATACACATATACGATTGGGATGAAAATTGATATAGTAATAGAATACATTATTCTAAATAAAATGGGTGAAGTACATTATAATTTGATCATCGTATAGAGCCCATTTCAATGCCACTGTACCATAATTACAGTGCAGAGCGCAGCACTTGAATATAACTCATATATATAGAGAGATATTTTTAAGTGCAGTGGCACTAAAATGGGCCCCACATGATAATCATATTATAATCTATTCTACCCATTATATTTATAATAATATATTCTATTACCGTATCAATTTTCATCTCAATCGGATAGTGTATGAACCTTATCTGAAAAGAGTACAAATTCAACGTAATAAAATAGTTGGATATAAATAACAACTGTAAAGTGGTTTTTTTAACATCTAAACCATCTAAAGTATGATTTATATATGGATAAATGATTGTATAAAGTTTCATTGCATTTTAATATATGTAGAGCCCATTTTTTGGACAATTGCAGCGGAACAGCTATACATGCATATTTTCAAGTGCAGCGCCATTTTTACGTAATTGCGGTGCCATTTGAGATGTTGAAATAGCCTGCAATATATAGCCACCGGACCTGGATTTTCTGGACTTTTCAAAAGCTAGGCAAGATATATGCAGGCACGTTTCTTTTCTGCAGTTAGCTACGTGTACGTACCTCATGTAATTCAGCGTTCTGAATAGAAGACTTAGAAATGAGAATTCCATTAAAACCATGGCTAGCTCGACCTGCCTGCATATATACACGTTTGCGTGTTTTGCTGCCTCCCAGCTATCTTATGTATATGCATTAATTTCGAAGAACTCGGCTGTGCATGGATATGCAAGTGGAGATGTTGCTGTTGCTTGTCACCGACAGCAACCTGGCATTTGCATTGCAATTTGCAGGGTGGATGCAAAAACTCCACCGTCACTGTCACACGCACACATGTTCGTTTCTTCAATGTAGGACGGTTATATTTGTTTATATTAAAAAACTTTTGAAAATTTTTTGTTCACCGCAACTGTTTTATTTTTTTAATTATTTTCACACTTCTTATACAATTATTTTTATACAACTACATACTTATACTTATCTTTTTAAATTTTATTTTCTTTACACTTCATTATTATTCTTATTATATCACATCAAATTCAAAAACTTTTGCGTAAAAAACTTTTCATCACAAAATTTTATCACTTTCCAAACACTCTAATTGCTTGAGCTCAAGTTTATATCGCATCCTTGTTTGGTCTTAGTGTTAAGGTCTAAAGTTCAATTCCATAAGGAAGTTATTGGGCAAAAATTTAGATAAAATAGTTTGGATGGTTAATTGTGTTGCAAGAAAAAGAGATCAAAAATGGAACAATCCAAAAAAATTCTTGGCTGCTGGTCGTAGAGAGGAATGAATTGGTGGTTGGGAAGAGAAAAAGCAAGAAATAATTATTTGTTGTTTGTTTTTCAAGTACCAAGGTTGGTTGTTGGAACTGGCTTTGTTTGGGGGGCCAAGACTCATCACCACCCCACTTCTCAAAATTAAATAACCCCTTTTCATGAATGTTTCGGATCAGAAATACAAGGATTTCCAAACTCATAACGCTGGCCTGCAGGTAATATATGTATAAAGTGGATCGTGTAATAACTACCGTCTGGGGTTAATTTTCATGCAATCGTAACAAATTTATAAAAAGTAAAAAGATGATTAAAAAGGTATTTTCTTAGATTAACGATTTTATCTTGTCACCTTCCATACTTCGCATTTTTCATATAACTACTTTGCTTATTTTATCACTATTTTTAATTCTAATAATTACTTATATGGACTCCACTTGTATATAATTAAATTATACAGAAGCAGTTTCTTTTTAATATATTTTTGATTGATGTAAAATCTAATCTATTTTTTGTATTTAACGTAATTCGTTAATCTATGATGTCAAACTTCATCAAAATCAAATATGTGCATGGGCAAATTTGCTTTAAAATAGATATATTCATGTATAAATTAGAACAATACTTAGATACATATACATATATTAGGATAGAATGGTACTTTAATTATCCATATACCGAAGATATTTTAGATAGTTTAGATATTAAAAATATTACCTTAAAATTGATATTTAGCAATGGACTATTTTATGAAGTTGATTTAGCACACTTGGTAACATTTGGGAACACAAATATTTATGGGATTTTGGTATAGGGTAAGAATTAAAAAAGAGAATATTTTGGTAATTTTATGATTGATATGAAATAATAAGGATAAATTTATATATTTTCTATGAAATCTAATACCATACCACCCATATCTATTACCAAACTCCCTCTTTGTAAATGTGGGTCTAGACTTCTAGAGCAGTGATACTTGACAAATAAAAAAAAATTCTATAATAATATAAATAAAGCTAATAAGATTCTATAATTTACATCAATCATTAAAATGAATAAAGACATAAGAGGAGTCTCATCGAAGCATTGTGTTACTTATACATCATATTTTAAACCTTGCAAAAAAACATTTGCTAAAAATTTCTCCTTTTTTTTTTACCTGTTCGTATCGGAGCCCCATTGACAAAAAGTATACGTATGGAGAAACCCCTTCTTTATTGTTTCGCTTCAAGATCCCCATATGAAGCAAGCATGCCGGAGCAGGACATGCCTGATGTCCCATCCTTGTTGACTATATTCAGTCACGTCAAGATGGGCAAATCAGCTTTCAAGCCAAAGGCCAAAACACGCAAAAAGCGAAATATATAGCTGGATTGCAGAATATCATCATCCATGCTCATTTCCTACCCTAACCGGAATTTTCGGCCTATTAGGTTTGAGCCAAAAAATCGTATGAAAACTATTTGCGGCTTTTATTACGATGTGCACTATCATAAAATTCCTTATTATTATATATTTTATTCCCTATTTAGTTTTCTTCATTCTATTATTACTGCAGTTACATTTGTTAAAAGTAGAAATTTTTTTATCATTTGACTTAATTATCTTATTTTTTAATTATTTCTTTAACATACTCGTATATAACAACTATGTTTTTCAATCATTCTACATAACTGTCTATACAATTAACATATATTTTAATTTTATTCTTTTTATTCATAATCATTACTTATATCATATCATATCATTTTCTTTCATTTCAAAAACTTTTATAATAAAAAACTTTTTATCCAAAAATTTTATCAATTCCAAAACTATTTATGACTTTTATTACTACGTGCATTGTCATACAATTTCTTATTATTATATATTTTATTTCCTATTTAGTTTTTCTTCTTTATTAATGTAATTACATTTGTTAAAAGCAGAAAATTTTGGATTCTTCTACATAGAATATATCCTTCATGATCATAGAATATGTTATTTCTTTATTACACTATAATGAAGATTATGTTGCTACCAATACTTGAAGTTGTGATTAAGCTTACACATCGTGCATGTGCGGCTATGTCTTTAGTATTTAATATTTTCTTATATTTATTATATTATCTTTTTTTACATACATCTCAGTTTTTGTTCTATAGCAACATTAATTTTTCTATGGTCATGTTTGGCAATCAAAAAAAATTTCAAACTAAAATTTATCAATTTAAAACTTTTCACTCTCGATAACTACCTTATTTTTAAATTATTTTTCAACTACCTATTTTTTCAACATTTTTACACAATTACTCATACATCTAATATATTTATTTTAAATTTATTTTCTTTTCTAGTAATCATTATCCCTATCATAATATATTATTTTCTCTCATTTTGAAAGTTTTTACACAAAAAAATTTTCATTAAAAATTTATCACTTTCCAAACACACTTTATGTTTAATTGGGGTGTAGTTCTTTTCAATTGGGTGTACAAAGTGGAACCCAATCGTATGCACCCGGGTGCATTCAGCCTCAGTGCACCCGGGTGCACTGCACCTATTTATTTTTATTTTTTTTAAAATTTTTTTCATACAATGGTTAATCTAGATTTATTTAACATATGTATCAATTTTTACTATTTTTGGAGACTTTTAGATATTTTTTTTAGATTTTTAAAAATCAGTGGCATTTTCGGTAATCTAGATTTCCGTTCTAAACATCCTGTGGAAAATGAGCAGGCCACGTATGTGTCGTTGCATGATCCCACTTTCTTTCATGAGCGCTTTATTAGGCAATGCCCTTTTCCCGTTAAGCACTGCATGTGGACGATTGTTGAATTAAATTGATTATGAAATCAGCGGTTACATCTCTAATTTTTTAATATTAGACCTATAATATTTATTTAGTTATCCAAAATTCCAAACCGATTAGATAGCGACATTAGCTTGGCTTGAACTTGTGCATTCCTTGGAGACGCAATTTTAATAAATGGGCCCTTACCTTTACTGTCTTTCTTCTTTTGGCAACAGACACTCAAACAGTGATAGCGACACTCACCCTTTTGCTTTAGTGTTTATCACCATTTTATGCATCGCGCCAACTGCCGACTGTACATACCTTCTTCAACTCTTTGATTTGGCAGCTACCACTCCTCTACAAATATTTGTGCCTCGAAATGTTAAGGTCCAGTAAAAATCAATATTAAACATGCGCACATGTGATCTAACAACATACGCACATCGTCTAACGCTGTGGATAATTTTTTTTTTTTTTGGGTATGTACTAATTCGATGGTACTCGACACCACTAAAAATTTTAATTTGCTACCCCATTTTGGACTCGACAATCAAACTAAAAAATTATTTATTTATTCATTTTGGACTTGACCATAGAAAATGGCCGAATATCTTTATATTTAAAAATATATATATCAAAAATGGTAAAATTTGATTTATATATTAAAATTCACTTAGATAAATAAATGAATGAAGCAAAAAACAAAAAAAAATTTAAGTGGATATTTTAAGGTAGGCTAAGTAAGTCATTAGTTAGCCCGAGCTAGCAGGATTATTTCTCATATATGTATATTAGGTCGTCTTATATGTAATTGGGTTATAAATATGCGGTTCCGTGTGACACCCTCCATTTTTTAGATTATATTTGATGAAAAATCCAATCTATTTATTATATTTAACCATATTTGTTTAGTTAGGAGATTAAGTTTCATTCCAATCCAATATGTGCATAGGCCACGTCTGCTCAAAATAGGTACATTCATGTGTAAATTAGAAAAATACTTAGATCAGGTCACACGTATATTAGAATATAATAATACTTTATAGATTCATTTATCCACATATTTATGATATTTTAGATGTTTTAGATGTTGAAAATACTATTTAGAATTTGATATTTAATATTAAATAACTTTATTACGTTGATTTTACTTGTTTATGGATGGGACCCATATATAGTGATAAAAGACAAATGAAAGTATTTTTATAATAATATAAAATGATGCTAATACAATGAATGAAGTAAATTTTCTATTAACCATCTAGATATTAAAAGATGGAGAGGATTAAGTAGAAGTGGTATACGCACCCTGCCAAACACGTACAAACCCACCTACCTATATATCTTAATGCAAATTAATTAAGGTGATGTTGCTATCTAGGATAAAGCAGAATTGTTAAATATATATCGATAATTGTACGCTATCCTAGGTTGGCAAATATTACTAGTTCCTAGAAGGAGGTTGGATTTATCCTTTCGGTATAAGAAATTCGTTGGACATGGACAATCAACTACTGTTGGGAGAGAGAATCTAGTCACTAATTAATGTGGGTGACCCCAAACATAGTATCAAAAGGATGTAGTTCCGATGCATATGTTGTTTGAAAACTTCCTGCTACCCCTAGATTATACATCACCATGAATATAGGCCCATTAATTGCTACATTTATTCTCGATTATCACCACAAAATTCTTGTAGACAACCATCAGTTGGATAACTAGATATATCGACATGAAAATGACACATGGCCATTGGCTAGAAAAGAAAGCTTGCAGATAAAGCTCCAATTATAAGCAAGCAAACATGGTGATGGAGTCATGGATGACGAGTTCATCTTACACTAGTAATTCGCAAAGATACATAATAATATGCTGATGGAGTCTTGGATGATGAGTTCATCTTACACTAGTAATTCGCAAAGATACATAATAATGGTGTAGCTACCTCAAAATAGAGCCTCATTAGGGGTGTTAATAGTCATAGTCAACTCGTTAATCCGTTTGTTCAACCTGCTTATAAATAGATTTTGGTTGAGATTTTTGAATAAATAAGTTATGATCCGCCAACCCGTTTAATTGTTTAATTAAATAAATGGATTAGGATTGAGATTTTATAACCCATCAACCTGTTTATTAATCTGTTTAACCAATTTAACTCGTTCAACCCATTAAAATTATATATATATATAGATGTAAACCCTTTGATTATTTTTCCCGCTATGTCTTCCTCTCACTCCCTAATTTTTATTTTTCAACTGCTACCCTAATTCTATTTTCTCATTATTGCCTTATTTTTATTTCCTCTGTGCCGAAAACACAGTCTCGTTTTTCCCTACGAGATAATTGTCTATCAGAGTTTAGACCTTTAGATCGTTTGTATATAACCCGCAAACCCATTAATTAAATAAATTTTAAATGGACTAAGGTTGAAGTTTTTTAAATAGGTTAATAAATGGATTAAGGTTGATATATTTTAAATGAGTTAGGATTAGGATTAGGCTCTAACCTGTCTAACCCAATCCGTTAACACCCCTAGGCCTCACATGATCATAAAATTATAATCTACTCCGCTCATTATATTTAGAATTATATATTTAGGGTTCAACTTTTATGTAACAGGTTACATAGAAGCAAAGCCATGTGATCCCTTCAAAATCTAAAATTTTGATTCTTAATAAAAAATCAAATTCATTAATTGTATTTAACATCATTTTTTATCTAGGGGATCAAATTTCATCCTAATCAAGTATGTTTATGGGATAAATTTGTTAGAATATATATATATATACTGATGTGTAAATTATAAAAAATGCTAAGATATCAATTTTAAAGTAGTATTTTCAACATCTAAATTGTCCAAAATATCATTTCGATGTGAGTAATGATTCAAAATATTATTTCTATGTGAGTAAATAATTCTATAAAGTATTATTACATTCTAATATATGTGTAAATAGATTTATGCGTTTTTCATAATTTACACATAAATATATATTTTTGAACAACTGTAACCCATAAATATACTTGATTGAGATGAAACTCGATCTCTTAGATAAAAAATAATAATGTTAAATATAATAAATGGGCCAAATTTTTCATTAAGAATCAAAATCTTAGATTTTAAAGGAGTTACATGGCTCTGCTTCTATGTAACCTAGTTACATAGAAGCGAAGCCCTATATATAATACATAATTCTAAATACAATGAGTGAAGTAGATTATAATTTTTTGATCATGTGAGGCCCATTTTGAGGTAGCTACACCATAATTTTGGTGCAGTGAACCTATACTTGAATATTTCTCTCTCTCTCTCTCTATATATATATATATATTAATCTTCAAACAAAAAAGGTGAACCCTCTTCAATAGTCTTGACCTTTTATATCTTGCATGTGATGTATATTAGTGAATAAATAGCATAAGACAAATGAATGTGTACAAGACTCCATCAGGTGGTTGGTTGGTTGCTTATATATATATAGAAATATTCATATGCAATTATTTGCAGCATAAATTATGGGTATAGCTACCTTAAAATGGGCTCCACATGATCATAAAATTATAATCTACTCCACCTATTGTATTTAGAATTATGTATTCTATTACCATACCAATTTTTATCTCAATTGGATATGTGTATGGATTCCACTGAAAATGGTATAAATTCAATATAATAAAATAGTTTGATGTAAATAACAACTTTAAAATTATTTTTTCAACGTATGAACCATTTGCTATAAAATTTATATATGGAGAAATAATTGTATAAAGTATTAATGCATTTAAATACATGCGGAGCCCATTTTGGGCAAATGTATAATAAGTTCCAGTGCACCGATTTCACCTGATTTTGCACTTACAAATCAATTGTGAGTGTTTTATGGTAAATAAAGCTAAATCAATCAAAATATAATTCAAATTATCTTAAACACTCAAATTCTTCTTAATTAATATTCAAAATACATAATATAAAAGTGACTCAACACACACAGGCAAGCAATAATAGATCTATACCAATTCATTTCTCTACATTCTAGTAATTGGGTGTGAGGACTAGGTATTTTTATATATATTATATATTATAACCTTTCCTTGTCTATGAGATAATTTATGAATATGTTGTTATAAATTAATGATTTTAGTGTGGTACAAAACATATGTAAATATGACATCTAGGGGACGTGTAGTGTATACATCATGTATTATAATGTTGACATGTGGGGTTATGTGGGACAACATTCACAAGCATATTAGACATGAATACGAGTTTTGCACTTGCATGTTTCTTTAGCTGTAGCCCTTGGTAATGATGTGATTTGTTTGGTATTGATTTAGGGGTGTATCATTGATGCATTGTTTGGGACACTATGACTATCTTCTACTTTGCAGAGTGGGTACGGGGTTCGACCTAGGGTTTCATTCTATGAGATTTTATTTAAAAGAAGGATCACGCTAGGGTTTCATTCACGCCCGTCTTCCTCTCCTTTCTTCTTCTGCTTCCTCTTTCCTTCTTCCCTTCTTCCTAGCCTCGATAGCCCTAAGTCTTTCCATACACCCTTCTGAATCTCTCTGAAGACCATTGGTTCGCACCAAGGAAGCTAGAGATCTGGAAGATCTGAGTTTGAAGCTACTGTTTTGGGAAAAATCACGAATGAAGTAAGCAGACGCTACCTCTCATTAAATTAGTGATGGAGTCTCATCTTAAATATGATATAGAGTTGGTACGAAAGGGTGGTGTCCAACAATTTCGTGGTCTAGAACATCAGGGTTCATGACAGTTTATGGTTAATAAGGTTTGGGAAAAAATCAAATGTTACTATGCGATCTTTGTACAATAGACAAATCATTAGCAGTCCTTACATGAATAGAACATAACACTTGTCAAGTGGGTTGAACCAGGACAAGGGACTAGAAGTTTTCCTTTTTGGCATCCATTATGTGTTTGAGAAAATATTTTGTGTGACCGTTGGTATGCTAGATTTAAAGTAAACTTTGTTAATTTTACTGATATTATATGTGTAGTTTGTAACATTCGTTCTTTTGTGTTATAGATGATGTGCTACCCGAGATGGGCGATTGTAAAGGGTTGTTCATGGCCCTTGGTTGACATGAGAAGGGGTTGTTCATGTCCCTTGGTTGATATAAGGAGAGGACTGTATGTTGTCTTTGGTTTATATGTGAATATATGAGCTTGGGTGTGAGTTTTGGACCCATATGTTTCGTATGGTCATTTAAGAATCATTTTTCAATATTGTCATGGCATGTACACCTGGAGTCTTATTTCTTTCACTTTGTGCTAACTAACATCTACTTACTGAGTCTGTTTAGACTCACATGGTTTATTATTTTTTCTTTAGATCACAAGTCAGGTGAGGAGCCTCGAAATGAGACTAGAGGAGGACCTAACCCTGGAAACAATTAGATTAGAATTTGTATTTTAAGTTATTTTGGATTTCTTTTTATGCTAACATATGCAGACATTTAGATCCAACCGTGACAAACATTTTGTTTGTGGTTATTTTAAAGTAGTTATAATCTACGTAGACACATATATATGATCTTTTGAGTTACTTGTGGTGTAATGATAAGTTATGATTGTTGGTCCCGAGTTGATGGCCTAACCCAAGAGGGGAGGGGTGAATTGGGTTCTTTAAAATTTCTTTTGTAAAAAATCTTAACCCCTTGAAAAAGTTAATCCCCTTTTTAAGCGAATGGAGAGCAAATAAGATAAAGCAGTAAAAATAAGTAGAACACAAGATTTATAGTGGTTCGGGCAAACCTTCCCTACTCCACTCTTCCAAGCTCACACTCCGTTGTGACTTGGGTTCCACTATGTATTCCAAGAATACACTTAGAGTCACTGCTCTCTTCTAGATTCAAAGCTCTAGGGGGCATACACAACTAGAGCCACTTGCTCTCTTCTAGATTCAAAGCTCTAGGGGGCATATACAATCACTTGCACAAGTAGGTGATGAATCTCACTCCAATCACACCCTACTTTGCATACACTTGATCTTAGCTACTCAAGCTAAATCAAGATTTATACAACCAAATAAAGAAATGAATAAAAACTACACTTTACAGATTTGTGTAGGTAGTTTTGAGCTCGAGGAAGAAATCAGAAATAGCTTGAATGATGATTGTTGAAGCAACTTGCAGTTTGAAGCTCTTTCTTCCTTTGAAACACTCAAATATGGAGAAAAGATATTTGAAAGTCTTTCTTGCACTTCTTTTCTTTCTTTGATCTTTAGAGTAGTGTCTCTTGTCTTTCTCACGTTCATTTGAATGTCCTTTTATAGATTGAGGAAAATATGAACGTTGTAGAAGTAGTTGGCGTGCAATAAATGAACTTCAACGTTCGAAAATTTGACCGTTATACCCAAGTCGAAGATGGAGTCGACTTGGCTTGCGACTTGGTAACCCAAGTCGCATCTGGAGTCGACTTCGTCTGCGACTCCAGTTCCTCCAATTTCCCAAGTCTGAGTTTTAGTCGACTTGGTTTCAGACTTCGACTCAAGTCGAATCTGAAGTCGACTTAGCCTGCGACTTGGCTCGGGTTTTGCTGAAGCTGCTTTGTTCTTCAAGATTCGGCTTGATCCTAGTCCTTGCATGATATATGCTTGTTCCTCGCTTAGTCTTGGACTCACTTGGTCTCCATAACTTGGGTGTTGCCTTATTTGAATAAGCTTGAACATTTGCCTTGTCTTGATAGACTTGATTTGAACATTGAATATGAATCTTAGCTTTGATCTTCAAGAATCTTAATTTGTTTCTTTGTGAATGAACTTTTCATTTCATTTGGGTTTGAAAAAGTTCAGTATGATCCTTGGAATAAACTTGAAACTTCAATCTTCAAGTCTAAAATCCTCAAGTCGAAGTTGGAGTCGACCTTGTCTGCGACTTGACCCAAGTCGTACCTGGAGTCGACTTCGTTTGCGACTTGGGCAGCTTCGTGCCCCCAAAATCAACCCTGGACATTTTCTTTTGTTTGAAGTCGATGCTGGAGTCGACTTCGTCTGCGACTTGACTTCCCAAGTCGCAAGTGGAGTCGACTTGACCTGCGACTTCACCTGTTGCGCTTTTGGGATTCATTCTTAAGTCGATATTTGAGTCGACTTTGGGATCGACTTCACCCAAGTCGAAGTCCAAGTCGACTTGAAGATCGACTTGTCCTCTTTGCTTTCCTTAAACATTTATCAAACACATTAGTACCTTTTATATACTCAAATTAGTTCTTGTTAATCATCGAAACTCAAGATTTGGTCAATTTTTATTGTTTTAAACATTGTTTCCAACAATCTCCCCCTTTTTGATGATTGACAAAACTTCATTTGAGTTGATACCTTTCAAGCATTAATCATGTTCATATGTCTTTTTGAAAAACAGAGCATTTGTCATATAGGTCAGAGCTTTTTGAAATTTCAACTATTATATCATTTTGGCATATTGGATTTCAAGCAAATCATTTTCAAGCAAATCATGTTGAATACTTTATAACATATTAAGCAAACATAACATTCATCAATAGCATATATTTGTATCAAGTTTCATGCAACACAAAACAAAAATGAAACCTAGATACAAAACTACCCAACCCAAAAGAAAGTTTTACTCAACTCACCTATTCTATCTCCCCCTTTTTGTCAAACTATCAAAAATCGATCAACTTTTAATGATTTTGTGAATTGAAATTGAGAGATCGGATATAAGATTGGTTTGATGGGACGATTTTGGGCAGATGAGTAGATGGAGATATCATGATCGGGAGATGCTGCTTTATGAACTGAACCCGATTCGTATGGATCGAGTTCGGGCATAGGCCTCTTCTTGTGACGTCCGGAGGCGAGGTGATACTTGATGGTACGCAGTTCCCGATCCATGTGATCTTGTCGGGAATGCATATCAGTGATAGCATTCAGCACACCGGTCACTAGGCTAGTCATCCTATCTTCTTGATGACCCATAGCTTCCAAGATCTCGTTTTTGAGGTTTTGAAGTGCAGCCATTTGATCTGAAGTAGGCGGCACGCGTTCGGGTGCAACGGATCCTTGAGGAGAATGTGATCCGTGTGACAGAGGAGATGCAGGCCGTTCAGGCGATGCCTCGGGAGCTTGCTCCCCCTCAGCTTGTGCATTGTCCTCTTGTTCTCGGACTGGCTCGCCAAGCTTCTCTCGGATGCGATCATCCCTAAACTGCTCCAAATTGATTTTCATGCGTTGGAGCAAAGCCTTGTTGATAGCGTTGGTCGTCTTGGGGACTTCAAATGGTTCCCCGTCAATGTCGAGCTCAACCCGCTCAAAAATCTTGGTGATCCAAGATCCATAAGGTAACACGCCTCTCGGATTGTCTTTCCTGGATGCTAAGACTTCTAGGAATAGTCTGGGAAGACTGATCTTGACTTTGTTCACTAATTTCCACAAGATCATTGCTTCTTGTGGATTCAATTGATTCCTTCCGCCTCCTTTTGGCAAAATACAGTGGGCGATCAATAGACGGATAACCCTGAGTCTGGGAGAAAGATCCATGTAATGTAGGAATTCGGTGCCTGCATGGTACTTGTTGCTTTTGGTTAACTCATTGTAGATCTTGTCCATAGTCAGATCCTTGGGAAGCCTCTCTTCATCAAAAGGTACTTGAAGAATATTTCCAATTCTTCTCAAGGCTTCATCTTGATCTGGATAGTTGTTACTCCCAAAATTTATTTCAGTGCCTTTGACATAAGTGCAAAACTTGGTGTTGTCCCATAAATAATAAAACTGTCTTGTGAGATCAGGATAGATCCGTTCATCGGATTTGAATAGTTGTATCCATCCTTGGAAATCCAACAACTCTTCTATGTCGAACTCATAGTCGTTGAGGAACTTGAAATCTATGATCTTAGGAATGAATACCTTTCGTTCATAGAAGTTTCTGTAGAAGCGACTATGCTGTAGCTCTGTCCTGAAATAAGTAGTGGGCATTTTTAGAACTTGCCCCTTCTTGATAGGAATCCTTGAAGAATACGAGCTTTCAGGTTGGCTTTCTGATCGTGGGGCTCTATCAGTTGACTGGGTTGTTGTCTGGAATCGAACCCGTCTACCCGTCGAGGTTGATGGTTCCTCTCTAACTCGTTTGGATGGAGTCCTTGCTCTTCTAGGAATATCTTCCTCTGTGGAAGATTGGGATGGCCTAGGCACTGGCCGTTGGCTTGGCTTTTTGACTGCTAGTTTAGGAGTTTTAGCTTTTGGAGCCATTGAAATTGGAATTTTAGTGACTGAAGAATATGAAATAGAGAATGCTTTAGAGCTGTGAGAGGGAGAGCTTAAAGAGAGAGAGTGAGAGCCAAGGGTGTGAAATCGTGGAAGATGGAGAGACAGCGGCTTGCCGGGAGTGACAGCGGATTGCCGGAGGGGGAGAAAACTGTCGCCGAGAGAGAGAGAGAGAGAAAAGAAACAGAGGATTCGGAGAAAAAATGGGAGGAAAGGAAGAAGAAAGAGAAGAAAAGGGAGAAGTTCGTGGAAGTCGGACGGTCGCGCGCGGAGTCGACTTTGCCCTAGGCGAAGTCGACTTCGGTCCCTCGGAGTCGACTTCGTTATTGAAGCGGAGTCGACTTCGCTCCTGAAGCGGAGTCGACTTCACTTTCCCAAGTCGACTTGGCGGAGTCGACTTGGCTCCCATGGAGTCGACTTGACCCATCAGTTTTGCCTTTTCAAATTTTGGTTTCTTGTTTTATTTTTCCTAATTTAGCTCTATCATCCCCATATCATTCCTAATTTTATAAAATGATTCTTTGGCTAATGGTTTGGTAAAGATATCAGCAATTTGGTCTTCTGTTTTCACATATTCTAAGCATACATCATGATTCTCAACATGCTCACGAATAAAGTGATGTCTTACATCAATATGTTTGGTTCTAGAATGCAAGACTTGATTTTTAGTCAAACAAATTGCACTTGTATTATCACATCTAATAGGAATATCAACATAATCAATACCATAGTCTTTCAACTGTTGTTTCATCCAAAGTAGTTGGGCACAACAACTACCGGCGGCTATGTACTCGGCTTCCGCAGTAGATAGTGCAACACTTGTTTGTTTTCTTGAATGCCATGAAACTAGCATATGTCCAAGAAATTGACAAGTTCCACTGGTACTTTTTCTATCTACTTTATATCCGGCAAAGTCTGCATCCGAATAGCCGATTAGATCAAAGGTTGACCCCTTTGGATACCATAGTCCAAGGTTTGTAGTTTTTATCAAATATTTAAAAATTCTTTTTACAGCAAGTAGGTGTGATTCTTTGGGACATGCTTGAAATCTAGAGCACATACAAACACTAAATAAGATATCGGGTCTAGAAGCAGTTAAATATAACAAGGATCCAATCATGCTTCTATAGAGCTTTTGATCGATACTTTTACCGTTTTCGTCCGTGTCGATCTTGATTGTAGAGCTCATTGGAGTGTTTGCCCCTTTGCTATTCTGCATTCCGAATCTCTTGAGCATTTCTTTGACATACTTGGACTGGTTCAAAAATATTCCTTCACTTTGTTGCTTGATTTGCAGTCCAAGGAAGAAATTTAATTCTCCCATCATGCTCATTTCGAATTCGCTCTGCATTATCTTAGAAAACTCTTGACAAAGTTTTTCGTCAGTAGCACCAAATATTATGTCATCCACATAAATTTGTACAATCAAAATATTTTTATTTTTGTACTTAATGAACAAAGTAGTGTCTACTTTCCCTCTTTGAAACTTTTGATCAATCAAGAAACTATTTAACCTTTCGTACCAAGCTCTTGGTGCTTGTTTTAGTCCATATAATGCTTTGGTTAATTTATAAACATACTTTGATTGATCCTTTTCTTCAAAACCAGGGGGTTGTTCAACATATACTTCTTCATTCAAATAACCATTCAAAAATGCGCTTTTTACATCCATTTGAAACAATTTGAAGTTCATATGAGAAGCAAATGCTAGTAGGATGCGTATGGCTTCTAATCTAGCCACGGGTGCATATGATTCTTCAAAATCAATTCCTTCTTCTTGGGAATACCCTTTGGCTACTAATCTTGCCTTGTTTCTAATTACAAGACCGCTTTCGTCTAATTTGTTCCTAAATACCCATTTTGTACCAATGACTGTATGATTGTTTGGTCTAGGAACTAAATGCCATACATTGTTTCTTTCGAATTGATTTAGCTCTTCTTGCATTGAAATAACCCAATTTTCATCATTAAGAGCTTGTTCAATGGTATTTGGTTCAATTTTCGATACAAACGCATATTGGCCATAAACGTTTTGTTTTGATCTTCTAGTTTTTACTCCTTCATATATGTTTCCAATAACTTGTTCAATTGGATGGGCATTTTTAAACTTTAAATCAGTTGGAGGTTTGTAAGAGTTATTACCTTCACTTACCTCTTCTTCCTCTGGATTTTCTGGCTTGAGCTCGAGTTCCTTTGGTTGTTCTTTGCCTTTCGTCTCATCTGCATCACTTAGTTCATCCTCCTTTCTCGGAGTTTGGTTAAATTCATCAAATACAACATGTATGGATTCTTCTACAACTTGATTTCGTTTATTGAATACTCTATATGCTTTGCTATTTGATGAATAACCAAGGAATATAGCCTCATCACTTTTGGCATCTAATTTTCCCAAGTTGACTTTTCCATTGTTTAAAACATAACATGTACATCCAAAAACATGAAAATAAGATATATTTGGTTTCCTTCCTTTCCAAAGTTCATATGGAGTCTTTTTCAAGATTGCTCGAATGGTAACACGATTCAAAACATGACAAGCTGTACTCACAGCTTCACCCCAAAATTTCTTGGATAGATTGCTCTCATTTAGCATAGTTCTAGCCATCTCTTGTATAGTTCTATTTTTCCTTTCAACTACTCCATTTTGTTGTGGAGTTCTTGGTGCAGAAAATGTGTGGTGAATTCCTTTTTCATTACAAAATTCCATGAATCGTTTGTTTTCGAATTCGCCACCATGATCGCTTCTTATGGTCACAATAGTACTCTGTTTTTCATTTTGCACCAAATTCACAAAAGTTGCAAACATAGAGAAGGCTTCATCTTTACTAGCTAAGAGAATTATCCAAGTGAATCTTGAAAAATCATCAACTATGACAAATACATATTTCTTTCCACCAATGGTTAGAATGTCGGATGGCCCGTATAGATCCATATGTAGTAATTCAAGTGGCTTTGTGGTGGAAATTTCCTTTTTGGTAGAGAAAGGCATCTTGGGTTGTTTTGATAATTGACATGCCTTGCAAATTTTGTCTTTGTCATATTTCAACTTTGGTAATCCTTCTACCAAATTCTTTTTCCAAAGGGTCTTTATATTTCCCATGTTTACATGTCCAAGCCTTTTATGCCAAACCCATGGATCATTATCAATGGCCATAAGACATTGACCATTCAATTCATCAAGTGAAACCAAATAAACATTTCCATGTCGTTTACCACTAAACATGATATGTTCTCCATCAAATACATTACATATAGATGATTCAAACACAACTTTATATCCTTTATCACATAATTGGCTAATACTCA